>CM046437.1:9487375-9532375 GCA_025506505.1 Flaveria sonorensis
AGTTAAGCATACCGAACGACATGTGTGCTTAATTATAATTGATACTTCTATCATGCAACCCGCACACTAAAATCCGAACGGCATGAGCTTAGAGTAGCGGGTTGGCTCTAATCATCGAACTATGCTTGATTAGACACTAGATAGAGTGGATATTCGAACGGCGTGATGTCTAGTATCGATACAAATTATTAATTAAAAGGATAATTGCATCGTAATAGTTAATGATTGTAAGCCGAATCGAATAAAGAATTACCTTAGTATTGAAAAGTTTTCATATTTGAATTTACTTCACAAATAATTGACGTTTTCTAGTAATTCCTTTTCATAATTAAAAAAATACAAAAAAAATGTCAAAATTCATTTTTATAGTAGAACCTTAACACGGCCGCATGGGATTGTTCTTAACAGTTTTGACACGGTCGTGTCTGCTTGTTGAAATTTTTACTATTTTTTCCTTCTATTTTAGTGTTTAATTAAAACCCCCACATTCCTTAACCCATAACCAACTATAGTAATTGTGCTAAAACGTTTTTGGTATTAAAATAATTGACACATATCCCTGAGGACACAACTCTACTTCCGCTCATACTATGTGTAGTGTGTGCACGGTAGGTTCATAATATTATATTTTATTTGCTAGATTTGACACCCAACATAATCCTAAACCTATTGCGGTTCGGTCGTGCGTTTGGGCCCACTTTGGGTTGTATCAGTTTGAGAGGATGAAAAAACGATTTGAATTCTCGAACAGGTTTTTTGCCCATGTTTAGTCATGAGAAACCAAAACTGCTACAAAATTTTTATTATTGGTAGTGTTATTATGTTATAAAAACATATATTTAATTAAAACTATTTTTAACCCACCATACGTTGCGGCGGCGTGATAAAGTATAAAATACAATGGACTCGACTTGTTTTGCTAACTAAATTTATGTCAAAACACAAAGTAATTCTAATTTTATATTCGATTGAAAATGTATTATATTTATTTGACTACATATAAAAGTACGTCTAACATATACTAACTCAAAACGTACTTATAAGATTAGCACAAAACTTTCATATCTATCTCTGCTCATTTCCATAATATTTATGTTAAAATGTAGACAAACTCAAAATATACCGCCATATACATAAATACAAGAACGTAAGAAATTAGTTCTTCTAAGTGAAAATGTATATTAATAAACCCGAACCTTAAAACTTGAAAGGATAAAAGTGATATTTTTGAAATTTTTAGAAAAGCTAAGAAGATTAAAACGTTAATATTAAAAGTTGAGATGGATGGAACGTGACCATCTTTGCCCCCCACCTTGTAAAATGTGGTATAATAATGAGCGGGCGTTTTTTATATAATAGAGTGATATTATGTTAAAAAAGTTATATTGTTAAGTTCAACTTTCAAATTACAATTTTATTAAAAATTCACATTACCAATTTGGGACGACCCATATTAATAAATTTTTTATGGATTAATCAATTTAACTATGCATTGAGTTTTGGTACCCACCACCTTTGAAGAGAACTTAAAAACTATTGGACAAAAGTGGGGAAAGGGCACACAACAACCTCTGCCCACTGCCATACGTACCCACACCACCCATCAGCCATCACCAACCCCCGTCATCTAAAGACGGCCACAATCGAAATCACTACCAGCGTCCTTGTTGCTACTTTGGATCCATACCGGAGGTGGGTTTCTTGTTTGAAAAGCCATCGCCATGATGAAGACCAGTTGGTCATTTTAGAGTCTGCGTTTAGATCTAGTTTCTAGTGGAGGTAATCGCTTATATTAAAGCTTTGATTTTTATGATCATATTTTGTGAATTTGATTCACTGATTCTTCGCATGTTTTTAATGACAAACTTGGTATTGATAGAATTCGATTCACTGATTCTCCGCATGTTACGGTTTCTGTGGCTCTAAAATATTCACAATCATCATGGTCATCATCACCATCATCGTTTCAGTATCACCACCACCACCACCATCATAATCATCTGTTCTTCTATAATGGCAGCACGAGTTCCTTGATCAGAAGGATGTACAAGTTGAAGCTCCTTTAAGTTCTAATAATTCTAGAGACCTAGATTTGAAAGCCATGTATCCTTTGATGAGAGAGAATCCCTAAAGAAAGCCACATGAAAAAAGAAAGTCAAGCAATACTGTAGGACCGTTAAAGGGAGGTCAATTCAATAGTTTCATAATATTTGGAGAGTGTTAGAATACTTAATAGATCAATAGGGAACCGTCTTGTGATGAAACAAATACCACAAGTAAAGACAAGAACAAGAACAGAACAAGATAGTATGGTTTTTTTAGAATGTTGTATATTTCTCTCAAGTTTCTTACAAAGTGTTACAAAGCTTATTCTTAAGATACAAGTACTTGAGATACTTTATACTACATCCTACAGCCGGCCATACTTTGAAGGCCAGCTGGAAACACTAATCTAGACAACAGATCAATGTAGATCCAAAGGGAGATTGCCTTTTGACTAGTGACTATTACATGCCATAGCTCACATCCTGATATATTACAAAAGGATAAAAGTACAAGAGTAGAAGTTATAACAAAATGCCTTAATCTACAGTTTGACAAAAGTAAGGACTTTTCACCAACTCATATAAGTTGGTGAGTCTTTAGAGATGGCAGCGGAAAGTTGTTCAGCTTTTATTAAAAAGTGATTTAAAAAGCATGTCTTCTCTGTCTTCTGAAGAAATCAGTCTTTGGCTTTGGAAGACTTTGTCTTTGAAGTTTTGAAGTCTTTTGGCTTTCGGAGATTTGATACTTAGTATAATTCACTGAGTTTATATCAAATCTCTGAAGTAACTTCCTTGTACTTCATATGTGCATACTGAGAGCTCTTTGGTTGCATCAGCCTCTAAGTGTGATCCTTAAACTCCCCCTAGGTTGATGCTACCAAAACTGAATGAGAGCTTTGAAGCTTGATCTTTATCTGTGACAATCCTCATCAAATCAAGACCATTCCCTTCATCATCAGTTGGTCAGGATTCTTCTGACTCTCAAAGTATCTCGTCATGTCATAAGATCATGCAAAGGGAGGTCGTATGTTTTTACCAGAAGTACATGTCTTGACCCCCTTGATCTCTAGTGACATACCATCTGTCTGGAATGGTTGTAAACATCCAGGACATGATGGTCTCTCAGCAGCAAGAGGCCTACTTTAATAGGAGTTAGATGAGCAGCCTCTTCTTGATCACCCTTAGGATGTTCTAACCCATTCTAGGTACAGAGTGGATGCCTTGGACTTCTTCTTCTACTTCTTGTCCCTTCTGATGCCATCCTCTTCCTCTTTCTGTACTTTAACTGAGAAGTTGGCCCTGCAGCACCAGAAAGTTCTTGTTTGTCCTTCTCAATTGGTTTCTTTTCCTTCACAAGTTCAAAAGGAAAGGGATTAGGACCCTGCTGTTGATCAGAAGAGAAGCTGGTTGTGATGTAGCACTAGGTCCAGGTTGTGTTTTCTTTTGGTGTTCAACCTTGATCTCAGCTTCAGGTGCAGCCTGACTTGGTGAAGACTGCAATTCAACTAGCTCACCCTTTTTTATCTTCTGCTTGGTCACTCTAATGTGCTCATACATGGTGGATAGAGACATTGGACCACGTCTCCTTCTAGAGAATCCATACAGCTTCAAGAAGCACACCATCTTTGTCTATTAGTAGACTTCTTCGGATTTGCTCTGATGGTGGCTTTTGACTTTATAGCCTCTTCCCTCATCTTCCTTTTAGCACTTTTTACTCTTTCAACACTTCTTGCTCAATCTGCTTGAGGTATTTAAATTCATGTACTCATAGGACAGGGGAAGCAGGTATACTGTCTGATAAAGGCCTGTGCACTCAGGTAGGTAATCATGTTTTGCCTGTCTTTTTTCTCTACCTACCTGAGTTTGTTGCTTAGTGGCCACAACCGCTGCCTCAGGGCTTTCCTGAACTGGGGAGAGGGTAGAAGCTTTGTAGAGTCTTTTTCTTCTCCTTTCTTCTTTGATTTTGAAGAGCAATTCTGCATCCTCAGCTTCCCTCCTCTCCATTGACACTTCCATGTCAGCCAGTTCATTTCAATTCTTTCAAGAGGAGAGAGATGATTCATTAACATTATAGTTTCTTGGACCCTAGATAGTTCAGCCTGGCTGCCCTCAACTCATCATTCTGAATGCTTGGCCTGGGGGCAGCCCGATAGCAGCTTCTATGAAGCCAGGGATCCCACTTGAACTCTCTCTTGTTGCCTTCTCTTCCTCTCTCTCTCTCTTCTCCTAATCATCTCCTCAGAGGTCTTTTCCTCTTCCCTTTGTAAGTCCTGGCCTATGTGACTCAGGTGGAGAGAGCTTTGGCCTTCATTGCTTGGTGTTAGCTTGAGCTCTAGCTAGAGAGAGGCTGTGAGACACCTTCACCAGTTGGTGCCTCACTGAGGGTAATGGGTGTTGAAACAATTCCTGTCTCAAGGTTCACAGGCTAAACTATTGGGCCTTCAGCCAAGATTCCCCCTTCGAACTAATATTAGGGTCCACCTCAGCGTCCAGTTGACCAACAGTGTTGCCTGCTAGCCTTTGACTATATAGTTTGGATCTTAGCTTGAACTCTCAGCACCTTTTCTTGTATTCCTTAGCTAACCTTACAACCTATCAGATTGACTTAGGGTGGCAAGTGGCAAGCCAACTAGAGAGAGACTCTCATAATATCTTAGGTTGTGAAAGTTGAAGACCTCTTGTTGTCCCAAGATCTAGAGAGTATCAGGGCTCTCCTATCAGCATCATACCTCCATCCTACTATTGGATTTCAGCAGAGTAGATGGGGTAGACATTGCCCTTGGTATACCCTTCTTAAACAAGCTTTGAATTAGTGAATCCACATCAATGTGAGCCTAAGGAGGTTGTTGAGTATGGAAAACTGCAAGTGAGGGTGGTGAGTCCTCTATGTCCATACTCTGGGCAGAACTCCCAGGTTCTGTGATTGTAGTAGGACTTTCTCCCCCTTTTTTGTAGCATCACCCTCTTGCATAGGGGAGATAAGGGTTAGGTCCACCACATCTATAGGTTCTTGTGGACCTGGTTGAGTTCTTTTTAACAGGTCTCTCAACTAACTTGCCCTTGAGATTGGTGATCTCAAGTTGCTGGTCACTGACCTGTCTTTGTAAGGTAGTCATTTGAAATCTAGGTGACTAACCTTAGAAACTAAATAGGTGTAGAGTTTTGACAATTTTTGCACCTTTGGTTTCCTACTCCCCTCATCGAAACTAATAGGTGTAGAGTTTTGACAATTTTTGCACCTTTAGTTTCCTACTCCCCTCATCTTCATCAGAAGAATCATGGGGGGGGGGGATGTGAGAATAGGACCAAAGTCTTCTTCCTCACCACCAGCTTGTGTTTCTTGCTGTTGGATTTTCCCTGACACTAACAGCTTCAAAAGAGTGTCAATGGGCTGGGTTGTTTATAGTTGAGGTCTTAAAAATGTAATCACTTGCAAAAGTAAGAGCCTCTTACATATGGGCCTCCTGAACATGTTCAGACAGGTCCACCTCAGCTTTGGGTGGATGATGTGGGCTAGATATGGGTGATTCAGAAGCCTCATCTCTCCTTGAGCAGGTGGAGAATAGAGACTCATGGTACTCACTACAACCCATATCCTCATCATCATAGATTTCTAGATTGAGGATTGGTTGGTTGGGGTCTAGCGACTGGGGATGGTAGCTTTCCCGCTGAAGGTTGATCACTACTTAAGGCTGGGGTAATGAGCTCATCAGGCTAAGCATGAGCAACCTCAGCACTGATCAAGAAATGATGGGAGTGGTCTGCTCCTCAGGAGATTGGGATCTCTTGTTTCCACTCTTCGTGTATTGGTGGTAATATGGGGGCCTGCTCAACCTAAGTAGACTAAGCAGGGTTCGTTTGGATTTCTTTGGTAGGTGATGGTGATTTGTGGCTGTGTGGTGGTGCAGATGTAGATGTGTGGGTTCAACATTGGCTGGTGCTGCGAAGTTGTCACCTTGACCAATGACTCTAAACATTTTTAAGACCAAGACTGTTTCTACCCTAAGAAGCCAACAATGGCTTACTCATTGTTTTGAAGATGTTGGGCTTCATCTTGTAAAATTAAGAATATACTTGTTCCCCTTAACTATGAGCCCAGTTCACACTTAAGAATGTATTGAACATATCTAGGAAAATAAAATACTCTAGGAGTCTAAGTTAGCAAGCAAGTTTGTATAAACAAACGGGAGTACTTGAACTTGACCCCTTGAACCATCTCATGGACTATGTAAGATAAGTCCCTTAATTTGGTCCCAACCTCCATGTTTTTGGATAAAGAGTGGATTACCACATGGAGGAGGTACTCCCTTGAGAGGAAACCTTACGCTTTTTTAAGTTCTTACAGAGTAGTCCCCTTCATAGCCATCTGCCAAAATGAGTTGTTTACAGTAGATTGGGAAAGACACTCATCTTTTGCATCGTCCAGCCTCATATGAGAGTTTATGGTGCCTGGAGTGATGATATTGTTCCTCCGCCCTGCACTATGGCAGACAGTGCCTTCACACCGTCCAAGATGACCTCTTGGCAGGTCCTCTAGAACTCTAGAGTTGATCTTCATACAGTGGAGAGTCTATTATAAGGGCGGTGAGGTAGTTTTGACAGAGATAAGAAGCGTAGATATCTGAGAAACCTGGATCTTTCTCAGAATACAGAGCAACCTGATTATGTTGCCTGTGAAGATGCATGGAAAAATCTGGTTGGTTTTAGGGATCAGGTTTGGCCATTTTGAGTAGCTTTGAAGGGAAGAAAGGTAAGAACAAAGTCGGTTTGTGGGTGAATTTAGGTTTGAACTTTTGCAGATAAAGAGGAAGGTGAAAGAGGAGGAACCGTTATACGAATATATATGGTAAGGATTTGAGAGTTAATGCAAATGATAAACTTTGAAATCCAGATGTCTGTCCCACCTCTGAAAAAGTGCCCACAGCGGACATGCATTCATACTTAAGTGTCTACAGCGGACATGCATGCATACTTATGTCTACAGCGACATGCATGCATACTTATGTGTCTACAGCGGACGTCCAAGTCCACAGTGGATAGTCTACAATGTTCAAGTGTCCACAGCGGATAGTCTAAAATGTTCAAGTGTCCACAGTGGACAGCCTAAGTTTCCACAGCGGACAGCCTAAGTTCCCACAACGGACATTCACTAACACATATATCCATCCTACGAATTCTAGTCCCAAGCAGCATCTTTAAACATTAAATTAACATAGATCTATCAGATTCACACTTAAAACATAACAAACATCCATTCAACATCATAGAAATCTGTTAAAACATTCATCTTCATAACAGGCGTATGTTTCAAGAAATCATAGTTTGGTTCAGAAAACATCAGTTTAATATACATATCAGCCCCAAACAAATAGAAAACATGTAAAAGAGGGATTTTAGAACTCACCTTAACACGCCTTCTATGAAACACAGCAAACTCGAGAGCAAACCTGGAGTTTCTAACACCTAAACACACGTAAAGAGAACTAAAAACACATAGAAACACATAGAAATCATCCAGAAGCTTGAACCCGACTGAAACCGAGAAGAAACACCATAAAATCTCACTTTTGAAGATTCTCTTCTCTTGTCACTCTAGAACCGAGTGGGAGCTTCTTTGTCTCACTAGCCTAGTGTTTAGTGCGTGGGAGAGAAAGTATGGTGACCGTATTTCTTTTTAACCCCATTATGGGCCGGTTTTGGCCCTTGCACACTTTTAACCCTTGCTTTTTGAAATAAAGTCCCGTTTGCTCCCTTACTTTTCTTTCTTTTCTTTTCTTTTTTTTTTTCTAAAATTTCCGGGTGTTACACTTCCCTTGAGGAAGAGACATAGGTTCCAAACCTTTTGTCTCTTGAATTGAAGCACTCCTCCTGCATTGCTTCAACCCAACTTTTATCTTTCAGAGCCTCATCAATCTTCTTAGGCTTAATCTGGGACAAGAAAAAGAGTGAAGACAAACATTTTTATCATGGGTTTGTCCTCTTGTTCTCACCCTTGTCTCAACATTTCTATGATGTTTATGGTGGGATAAGACTTGTGAATTCTCAGTTGCACAATCACAGCAAGTTGTTGGACAGATCTAAATTGTGGTTTGGATCCGTGGATGATTATGATCCACCATATCAACACACTTATCAAGAGAAACTTGATCCAATGAGTTTTTCACATCATTAATGTTGTCTTCTATGGAGGGTTATCAGCATCAAGGAATTCTTGATCACTATCACCACCTCCATCTCTTCCTATATTGGAATTCCTTCATTTGAGTTCTGTGCCTCTATGCTGGAATTTATAGGCACCTTAGATGTGTCAGTTGAAGAATTTTTCATGGTTATGCTGATAGGATTTCCAACTGCAGGGCTAGTTACCACTGGAGCTGAAGTAGTTTTCAACACTTGGTCTTCTTAGCTTAAATCTTAGATAAGAATCTCCTATTGATAAGTTACCTATAGATCATGAAACATCTTCACAAGATTTGTTAAAATAGTTGGTAACTAAATCAAGATCAACACCAATCAAGACCAGAACCTTTCACACTGGGTGTGTGCTCATTGAAGGTCACATTGGCTGACTCCTCAACTACTCTAGTTCTGAGATTGTAACTTTATAAGCCTTAGCTTGGAAAGAGTATCCAATAAAATATCCATCATCTGATTTCTCTCAGAAAATTTGGCTTTTGATCCTTGGTATTCAAGATGGTGCAAGGACATCCAAATGATCTGAGGAACCAATGAAAGGTCTCCTTTTATGCCATAGTTCATAAGGAGTGTTACCATGAGTCTTGACTACTAAAACTCTGTTCTGCATATAGCAGACAGTGTTGACTGCCTCTACCCAGAAGGTGATAGGCAGTTTAGAGTCAGATAACATGGTTCTTGCAGCTTTAATAAGTGTCATGTTTCTCCTCTTAGCAACACCGTTTTGTTAAGGAGTCCTGGGAGCACTGTATTGTTTTGTAGTACCTTTTCATCATAAAATATTCAAGGACTTGGTTCTTGAATTCAGTTCCTTGATCACATCTTATGATTTTGACCTTGTGATCACATTGATTCTCAATTTTTAGAATGAAGCTTTTCAAGATCTTAGGGTCTCATCCTTAGTTCTAAGGAAGAAGACCCAAGTATATCTTGTGAAGTCATCTGTGATCACCAATAATATGAGGTCCTTCCTAGACTTATTACACTTATGGGGCCAAAAATATCCATATGTAATATGTAGGGGAGTAGTGATGGAGTTCATTTCCTTTGGCTTGTGAGTCACCTTGTGTTGCTTCCCCTTTTAGGCATGCAACATAATGGTCATCACTTGTAAACTCTTTCTTTGGCATTCTAATTACCAAATCATTCTTATTAATTTATTCATGTTCTTAAAGTTTTACATGGCATATTCTTTTATGCCTGAGGAAGACTCATCACTATTTGATTTAGATAGAAAGCAAGAAACTTCTCCTGAAAGGGATTTTCTGCAAATCCCATGTACATGTTTCCTTTCCTGAGGTTCTAAGCATGATATGCTCTTGAGGAAGACCACCCTGGGCTTACGAACAATGCACTCATGCTCAGTAAAAGAGCATGTTATGTCTCTGATCATAAAATTAGGATACACTCAAGAGATTGTACCCAAGCTTTTTATCAAAATTTACATTCTCAATGTTGAGCTTACCATTTATGACCCTGCCTCTTCAAGTGACGTAACCACCTGGTTCTCCTCCAAAAGCAACTGGCCCTCCATAAATTTTTCTCAAAGTTCTAAAGCAAAAAGCCATTGTTTGTCATATGCCTGGAACAACCACTATCAATGATCCATACATTCCCTTTGGTCTTTAGCTGTTCCTGCACATAAAGAGATGGTTACTTACATTTGGAAACCCAAGCCTTATTACAAGCCCTGAGGATCATTTACTGTTTTTGATAAAGAACTTTCATCATATGGTCTTCCTTCATCTTTCACACCATCTTTAGAAGACTAGACTTGGCCTTCAAACCTTAGGAGTTTTTGATAACTTCGCAAGTTTGGAGACTGGACCTTCGGAAGCTTTTGCATCCACTCCAGCAAACTTCAGTACTTCGGAAGCATTCTTTTCTTTCAAGACTCAATTTTCTTCCGAATGTAAGTTTTCACTTATCTTCTTCTTCACCTTGGAGCTTCCGAAAGAAAGAGATGTTCCTTCCAAATCTATATTCTTCTTCTTTTTAGAAGTTTTCTTCTTGGTCATGGGATTGCACTTTGGATTGTAGATGCAATCCTTGGCAAAGTGAGAAGTACTACTACCACACATGATGCATTTAGTTAGCATGCTTCTAAGAGTCTTCTTCTGAGTAGGAGGCTAAGCTTGATCACTTTCCACTTCCTTCTTCATCTTCTCAGACGATGCAACAAGCTTCTTGGGTGGGCTTGCTCTTGGAACTGGATGGTTCAGCTGTGCACATGTGCATATTTGATCAGCCTTCTTCTTTTTGACCAGAATGATTTGGACATGAACTAGGACTCCTGGTACTAGAGTCCATGTGTTAATGAGTCTTTACCACTTCAAATCCATTAGAAATGAAAACCTGCTTTGCTTGGAGTTAAATTGGCCTTGATTTCTTGGGCTTTCTTTGATTTTCTCTTGGCTGCCCTTATCAATTTTTTCCTTGCAGACTTGGTCATCTCTAGTTCTTTCTTTCTTCTCCAGAGAATAGTGACCCTTCTTAGATAACCCTTGTCACTCCACCTCAGGTTCATCCTTCACTATCTCCTCTACATCTTCATCCTTCTCTTGGATAGATCATAGGAGGCCGCTCATCTTGATAGTTCTACACCTTGGAGATCTAACAGATAGGAGTGTGTGTGGGAGGACATCTCACTTGACCCTAGTCCTTGCCTGTTCTGATAACAAATCTTTGCATGCAAGGATGAGGATATTATGTTCTTAAAGGTTTCCTCTTCAAGAACATATTTTTCTGCCTTGGCTTTGCTGATCACAAGCTCAGCCTGGCATTCAGTTAACTTGGTTTGAGATCTTTGATTTGAGTCATGTAGTTTGTATGCTCATGCTTAAGAGTAGAAATGATTTTCTCTAAGTCTTTAATTTTAAGTTTATAATCATTTTCTTCTCTTTTAAAATCAGCTTTTAAAATGTTTAAGGACTCAAGATCAGATTTCACTTCCAAGTTTGTAGGACCTGTACATATTAACTTTAGCAATGCATTCAGGAGTACAAAGATGTTTTAATACCTTGGCTTCTTCATGATCAGCCATCAGTGCTTGTTTGGAGAAGCTCTTCTACCTGAAAGCTCCAGTCAAAGCCTCCTTGTTCAACATAAACAACAACATGTTGTTTTGGTTGGCTTCTGGGTTGTGCTTGGCCACCATTTGTCCTTGGTTCCTTGCACTCTCTAGCAAGTTTCCCATTTGGGTTACAGTTGTAACACTTCACCTTGATTTTATCCAGGCCAAACTTTCCCTGGCCACGTTGCTTGGAAACTTCCTTCCTGTTCTCTTGTAGAACTTCTTGGCTCTATGAGTGAGAAGAGCCATCTGCTGGACTATCTCCATGTACTCTAGGTAATCTGGATGGATAGAATCCAAGTCTTCAAGAGTGAAGAGAAAGTTTCCACAACTTTCATCCGCAGACACAAAGGCTTGAGCATAGCTTGTCTCTTGGAATGGGCTTCCTTGGATGTAGCTCTCCTTTGGTATCTCAGGGAAGGTGATGAAAGGATCCTTTTATGAGTTATCAGGGTAGCAGATAAGATGATGCTATTGTTCTCTGCTGTCCCTTTTACCACATGAAGGCTGGACTCTGTTGATTGTTGAAAGAGCTGCTTGATGGATTTTGCATGTTCATCTCCATCTGGTAGCCACTAAGAATACCATACAGCTCTATGAAGTGAGGGTAGAGAGGTTTTCAGTTCTTTTAATGTCCACATAGTAGTGAGTCCATTGTCTGGGAAGAGAGAACATGAACTTCCTCACAATGTCCCTATTCTCAAGTTTTACTCCAACATCCATTAGAGTATCCATAATCTTAACATATACCTGAAGTATTGTTGAGTCATAGTTTTACCTGTCTTGTAGGTGAAGTTCTCAAACTGCTACTCATGAGGTCTTTCTTGTTCTCTTTGGCTTCCTCAGACCCCTCATACATAAGCTTAAGTGCATCCCATAGCTGCTTAGTAGTTTTACACTTCTTGAAGCCTCTGTAGATAGAGTTTGGAAGAGCGTTTTGGTGAGCATCATGACTTTCTGATCTACATAAATTTTCTTCCAGTTTCCTCAGAGTAGTCAGCCATTTTCTTTGGAATCATCCCACCTCCAGCAGTGGCTGAGAGTGCTTGGGATGTGAGGTCCTTCAACAACAGATCTCCACATCCTGCTGTCTTGAGACTTGATAACCCTTCCATACATTGGCACCAGTATCAAAGTCATCAGGAGTGATCAGTGGAGACTTTGTCATGGTACCGGTTTCCCATATCAGCCTTAAAGATAGCAGCCATTTGAGCTGGTGAGTGTTTTGTGAAACTAAAGAGATCTAAGATGTAAGATCTTATAATCAAGAGCCTAAGATGCTCTGGTACAATTGTAGGACCATTGAAGGGAGGTTAATGCAACAGTTTCACAATGTTTGGTGAGTGTTAGAACACTTAACAGATCAAATAGGGAACCGGTCTTGTGATGAAACAAAGAACACAAGTAAGAACAAGACAAAACCAGATAGTATGGTTTTTCAAGAATGCTGTATATTGCTCTCAAGTTCTTACAGAGAGTTACAAAGCTTATTCTTAAGCTAACCATACTTTGAAGGCCAGCTGAAAAACCTAATCTTGATAACAAGATCAATGTAGAGTCAAAAGGCAGATTGTCTTTTGACTAGTGACTATGACATGCCATAGTTCACATCCTAATATATTACAAAAGGATAAAAGTACAAGAGTAGAAAGTTATAGACAAAAGACCTTAATCTACAGTTTGACAAAAGTAAGGACTTTTCACCAATTCATATAAGTTAGTGAGTCTTCAGAGATGGTAGCAGAAAGTTGTTCAGCTTTTGTCAAAGGTGATTCAAAAATGCATGTCTTCTCAGTCTTCGAGAAATCAGTCTTTGGCTTCGGAAGACTTTGTCTTTGAAGCTTCGGAAGACTTTGTCTTTGAAGTTTCGGAAGACTTGGTCTTTTGGCTTTGCAAGATTTGATACTTAGTATAATTTACTGAGTTATATCAAATCTTCTATCACACCCCGGGCCCAGGTAGGGTGGGACGTCACAGACTGGCAACAACATATGGCAGCGAAACAAACCATCATAAGAGCACAAAAAGGAGAGAACATCACATGGCATAAATGTTTAAAGAAAAACAGGGCTAGAAGTAGGTCGAGCCACCAATACAAGTACATAATCCATCGGTACAATTGTTCCCAATAGTAGTAAATAAAAATAAGCCCAAATTGTTTTGAAATAAGAACAAGCCAATGCCATGGGTCACGGTGCTAGGTCAAGTCTTCTACACACTAGACTCCCTTCAAGGATTACCTGAAACATGCTCAAAGAAATTTGTGTCAACTAAAAAGTTGGTGAATTCAAGTGCTTAAAGTTCAAAAACAAAAGGATTCAAAAGAATCCACATTTTCTTAAAAGTCAAGTTCATAGTCATTGTTGTGGGGATCACAATCAACCTGCACTCAGTCCCGGGTAGCCTCTTCTAAAGTTATTTACACCACTAATCCCAAGGAAGAACTGAGCCTCATATGGTGGACCATACCTGCAGGATGGTTCACCTTAGTATCTTATTAAAACTTGTCACATGCCACAAACGACCCCGCAGGATCTCAGTGTGGTACCCTTCCCGCTCATGAAGGCACTGTGTGTGGGGGATTCCCCAAGTAGATCTACCCATATAAAACAAGCGGTTCACACAAGAATTAATGATCGTGATAAAAGTAAAAGCAGGTTCTAACATTTCCACAACATTAGCAACATATTATAGCACAGAAAAGTTCAGTTTAAACAGAGCATGTTTCACCCCAAAACAGTAGTAAAAAGGGGACACTAGAACTCACCTTAGAGCTTCAAGTAACGGGTTCTTCATGTACCAGGAAATTTCAAGTCTAGCACCCTACCATAAAGATTAAGTGATAAGCCACTAATTATAAGGTCACACGAGGTAGACAAAGTGTGTAAGAAGTTAATGTTCAACTAGCTTATATTGCTAAGGCTTGCATTTAAAAGTTTCCTTTTATAGAAGCTAAGGTTTCTTAAGGGGAATTCTTGTTTTCACGCTATTAGTCATTGACACAAGTTAAATTAAGTTTATCCAGTGATTACCAGTCCAAGGGGATCGGTTTATTGAAGTTTTGGCAGAATTTACAGTTTAGTCCCTCAAGTTTTAGAATTACATTTTCTACCCTAAAGTTTGCTTCTTTACATTCAATGACCTTTATGACCCCATAACCGAATTTTGGAGTTAAATATTACATTATTAACAAGTTAAACTCCCAAATTTCTAGATTTTAAATTTGAGTTGGTGAACATATATTTTAAGTTACCGGTTACGGTAAAACCGAAGGTTTTTAACGGTTAAACATTAAATCTTATAGTTTTAGTCTTAAGACTTTAAATATTATTTTAAGGACTTTTAACAAGCTTTATAATCTGACTAAAATGTATTTTCATGCCCTTTATGTTGAAAGTCTCATTTTTAAGTTTAACCCGTTAAAACGCGTTTTTACCCGAAATTGACCGTTTAAAAACTTGTTTGACCAATTTTTCACCATCATTAAGTCTTATAGTTCCTAACTTACTGAAATAACATAGTTTTTCATGGATTTTGGTTTTATACCATTATTTCCAAGGCTTTCCTCCAAACGTTACCTAACAGGATCAGTGATCTAAGTTTGATCAATTAGAGTTGAATCGCAGCGGAATTAGAACAAGAATTAGACAAATATAGCAAGAACACAATAGATATTCAATGGAACAGTACATGGTTATAGAGAAGAGGGTTTTCTACAAAAGGGATAATATCATTCATGCACAAATGCTTCGGTATGGCGGCCGCTAAGCTTCGCTAAGCTGCGCACCTACAATTAGGTCAACATTCCTTATATAAAGGAATGTGACGTCTGCTGATGTCACTTGATAGTGACATTTAACAGAATTATTACAAACACTGAAAGTAAGCAAACTACTGAGAATGTTCACAACAACTGAGAACATCTCAGAGTATGCTAAGTACAAGATGAAACTAAAACTACTGAAACTACAAGTACTGATTACAAGAAACATAAACTACTGAAAGGAAACCATCACAACTACTGAAGAGGTCTTCTTCAGCTGTTGTGACAACATCTGAAACTTGGTCTTCAGTCTTTGTCTTCAGCTTTTGTCTTCAGACTTTGTCTTCAGTTCTTTAGCTTCAGACTTTGTCTTCAGCTTTTTCACTTCAGACTTGTCTTCAGCTCTTTCACTTTAGACTTTGTCTTCAGACCTTGTTATCAGTTGATGTCTTCAGCTGTTGCAGACTACTTCAGTTGTTGTAATGTCTGTGGGACTTAAAGGTTTTCTAATCAGACTCATTGGTTCTTTTGGTCCAACACTCCCCCTGAACCAATGCAGCCAAAACCTTTAAGCTTATTGAGGTCCCACTTATTTCTTGTCATAAATACTCTCTTGATCAGCTTCAGAGATATCAGATAAGCACAGGCCAGGGAACAGGTTTCAGTAGATGTGAATGTCAAAGGATGGAAGGGAACTCTGTCTTGGGGAACTGGACACAGAGCTGTTATCCCAACCATGAAACCTACTTCCCATTGATGAGTCTATAAGACTCTCTGACGTAGGCCTCAAGGAGAACAACTTGTTCCTCCTTAGTGAGTTCTTACTTCTCCTTCGAAGAGAACTCTGAGCCATAGTACTCTGATAGGTACTTTACTGTCTTTCCATTTTTCAACTCAACAGTTGTTATCTCTCTGTAAGCAAATTCTCTGGTGAGTCCCTTCTAATAACAATGGAGTTCATTTTTCTTGATCTCTTCAAGCCTCTTGTATAACAACCCCTTCTTGACCATTTTGTTCTCCTTTGACTTTAGCTCTTTTGAAGTCTTCAAGTATCTCCCAGGGTGAGACTACAATGGCCAACATAATAACAGCATCTATGGTCTTTCTCACTTGGCCAGAATTGGCTTAGGGAATCGGGGTATATGGTAGGATTCAGAAGAAAAGCGGTTCGGTACTGGGAATCTACCATAAGATCGATGGCATTATCAAATTTGTTCCAAAAGGCCGATTTCGAGAGGTAGGCAACACAGTTGTGTCTGGGTTTGAGTTTCATGGTCGCCATTATTGAGAGAGTGAAGGACATAAAACGGCGAATGAAACGTTTGAAAGTAGGTTTAGGTATTTATAGGGTAAGAAAAGGCTGATATAAAACGACTGAAAGTGTTGGTGCTGTCATCAGTTGTTTGAAAACAACTGAAGACCTGGTTTTAACTTTCAGAAGTTGTAACAACTGAAGACTTGGTATTAGTCATCAGTAGTTGTGAAACTACTGAAGACATGGTTTGGCTACAGGTGTTGTAAACAACTGAAGATTTGGTGTTAGTCATAGTAGTTGTAAAACTACTGAAGACATGGTTTTGGCTTCAGTTGTATGAAGTGAAACAGCAGTTGTAGAAACAACTGAAGAGAAAAGTTTCTCATCAGCTGTTGTCGTCAATTCTTAGCTCATCAGCTGTTTTATTCTGACCTCAACACTTATCAGACTTTTTGTCTGATTTTCAGACGTTTCATTGGTCATCAGTACTTATCTGTTATACTGACATCAGTAGTTGTAACTACATCAGTAGTTGTAACCACATCAGTTCTTTTCAACAGATAGAGTACTTCAGTACTTTTAAGTAATTTAGTCTTCAGTAGTTATGAAAACTACTGAGGATAAAAGAACTTATCAGTACTTATTTGTGACAATAGTATACGAATGCTCATCAGTACTTGTTGACTGAGATCATCAGTAGTTGTCACTTATTCTAGCTGCAGCATACCAAGCCTTAACACTAGGTTTTGGAAAGTTGAACTGTCCAAAGGCTTAGTAAATATGTCTGCAAGCTCATCAGCACTAGGAACAAACTTTGGATCAATCAGACCTTTTTCAAAACAATCCCTAATAAAATGGTGTCTGATCTCAATATGTTTGGTCCTAGAGTGCTGGACTGGATTCTTGACAATACAAAGAGCTGAAGCACTATCCATTAGTAATGGAGTCTTAGTCTCTGTAATGCCATAATCCAATAATTGATTCTGAAGCCAGAGTACCTGAGATGTACAACTTGCAGCAGCAATGTACTCGGCTTCAGCAGTGGATGTAGCAACAGATGTTTGTTTCTTACTCTGCCAAGAAACCAAACAGTTGCCTAGGAATTGACATCCACCAGAAGTTGATTTTCTAGTTAATTTACACCCTGCATAGTCACTATCAGAAAAAGCAACTAATTTGCAAGAGTGCCCAGTGGAATACCAAAGACCTAGAGATTGAGTACCTTGCAGATATCTAAAGATCCTCTTGACTGCAATCAAATGAGACTCTTTAGGAGCAGCCTGAAATCTAGCACAAACACAAGTTGCAAACATAATATCTGGTCTAGAAGCTGTTAAGTACATCAAGGACCCAATCATACATCTGTAAAGTGTTTCATCAACAGCTTTACCTTTCTGATCTGCATCCAGTTGTGTGGTGCTGCACATGGGAGTAGAACAGGGCTTACAGTTTTGTAAATCAAACTTTTCCAAAAGACTCTTTGTGTATTTTGACTGATGAATGAAAGTTCCATCAGCCTTTTGTTTGACTTGCAAACCTAGAAAGAACTGTAATTCTCCCATGGCACTCATTTCGAATTTTTGTTGCATCAACTTTGTAAATGCATCACACAACTGTGGATCAGAGGATGCAAAAATAATATCATCAACATAAATTTGAACAAGGAGCTTATGCTGACCCACTTTCTTAATGAACAAAGTTTTATCTATGGAGCCTCTAGTGAAATTATTCTGAAGAAGAAAATTTGACAGTGTTTCATACCAGGCTCTAGGAGCTTGTTTCAACCCATAAAGAGCCTTATCAAGTTTATACACCCAATCAGGATGTTTATTATCCTCAAAACCTGGTGGTTGACACACATAAACCTCTTCTTTTATTTTACCATATAAAAATGCACTTTTGACATCCATTTGAAAAACTTTAAGATTGTGGAATGCAGCATAGGCTAAGAACAATCTAATTGCCTCCAGTCTGGCTACAGGGGCAAAGGTTTCATCATAATCAATACCTTCTTCTTGTGAAAACCCCTGGACAACCAGTCTGGCCTTGTTCTTGACAATTTGCCCATTTTCATCTGTTTTATTCCTAAACACCCATTTAGTGCCTATTGCACACTTACCTGGGGTAGAGGAACCAGTTCCCACACTTGCTGCTTTTTGAACTGAAGAAGCTCAAGCTGCATGGCATCAACCCATCCATTGTCTCTTAATGCAATATGATAGTTCTTTGGCTCTTGCTGACTGATGAAGAGAGCATAGAAGCAGAAGTTGGACAATTGACTTCTAGTTGAGACACCAGCATTGATATCACCAATGATTTGAGACATTGGGTGATTCTTCAGCTCTTGGTACACTATGAGATCTGTGCAAGTGTTTGTAGCACGCTCAGCAGCAACAGATGTTGATCCAGATTCTTGAAACCAAGTATTAGATGGCAAGTCAAATGAAGTAGAGGATTCAGAAATCTCATCAGCATTTGTTGTGGATGGTGCTACTGAAGCTACAGGAACATCAAGTTTAGTAGACTCAGGCAGTTGATCACTAAACTTGAATAGGTGAGTACTGGGATCATCATCAACATCAGTACCACCAGATGGATGACTAGCTGCAGAAGGTGATGAATTCACATGATCTGCAACAGCTGGAGGCTGATAAGGAACATATTGCAGTATGTCCAGATCAAACAACTCCACAGGGTTTTGTGGGATTTTGTCCTTAGGAGATTCATTGAACTTCACATGCAAGGTTTCTTCAACCATCTTTGTTCTGCAGTTGAACACTCTGTAAGCCTTGCAAGTGGATGAATACCCAACAAAATACCCTGCATCCACCTTAGAATCAAACTTTTGGAGTTGATCCTTTGTGTTGAGAATGTAACAAGGACACCCAAATGCTCTGAAGAATGAAATTAGAGGAGCCAAATGATGTAGAACTTCATAAGGAGTCTTCATCAACCTCTGATTCACTAAAGCTCTATTTTGCACATAGCATGCTGTGTTGACAGCTTCAGCCCAAAAGGTCAGTGGCAAACCAGAGTCAGCCAACATGGACCTTGCAGCTTCAATTAGGGTCCTGTTCTTTCTCTCCACTACTCCATTTTGTTCTGGAGTCCTTGGGATGCTATACTGCCTCTTGATTCCTTTTGAAAGGTAGAAATCATCAAGTGTATGGTTTCTAAATTCAGTTCCATTATCACTTCTTATACACTTGACTGATAGGGAATACTGCTTCTCAACATACAACACAAAGTTAATAATTGTCTGAGCAGCCTCATCCTTTGAATGCAAGAAGAAGGTCCATACAAATCTGGAGTAATCATCCACAATTACCAGACAGTATTTCTTCTTTGCCATGCTCATTACTCTCACAGGACCAAAGAGATCCATGTGCAGTAATTGCAAGCAGGCAGTGGACTTTGGTTCTTCTATAGGAGGGAATGAAACTTTGTGTTGTTTTCCTTTTAAACAAGCAGTGCAGGTTTCATCACAGTGGAACTCCTTTATTGGTAGACCTCTCACTAAACTATTGTGGATCAGCTGATTCATGTTTTTGAGATTAACATGACCCAGCCTTCTATGCCACAGTTTAGATTCCTGAGGAGAGGCCTTGGAGAACAGGCAAGGATGACCTTTTAAATCAATCTTCTTTGACAAATCCAAGGCATATACTCTTCCTATCCTGTTGGCCTTCAGGAGAGTATGTTCATCCAATACCTTGTCAATCAGCCTCAGAACTTTGGAAGACAGAATCCGGCAGTTCTGGCTTGTGAAAAGTGCAACATGCCCTTTATCACACATCTGACTGACACTCAGTAGATTATACTTGAGATTCTCCACATGGTTAACATCATCAAATCTGATTTCTCCATTTGACACAAATCCTTTCCCGATGATGTAACCCTTAGCATCATTTCCAAATGAGACAAATCCCTTCTTTCCTTGAGAGTAGTCATTAAGAAGAGAACTGCTCCCAGTCATATGCATAGATCCTCCACTGTCTACATACCAGATGCTTCTTTGGCATGCTGAAGAACCCTGCATTTATCATAAGAAACTAGTTAGCTTTAGAGACCCAAACCTTTTTGGTTTTGGGTCTGTTTTCATCAACAGATTTAACCATAACTTGTTTCTCATGATTAACAGCTGATGAAGGTGGAGATGGTGCTGAAATGGATTTCTTAGATTTGGGCTTGGATTTCCTTTTCAGTGGTTTGATCACAGGTGCATCTAGTTGGTTAACTCTCCCCAACAAATGCTGAACCATCATAACAAGTTGTGTCTGATTTGTTGCTAAAGCCTTCAGCTCATTTGACACATCAGTACTTGTTTTTGATGAGTTCCTGTGACCCACCATTTCCTCCTTCTTGAAATTCACAGACTTAGTCTGATGTTTATCATGAGGAACACTATCAGCTGTTTTTGATAAACCCCATCCTTCTTTTTGGATTTTGGTGAGGCCTTGGGTTTATCAGTTTGAGATGACTGTGGTACAAACTTGGTCTCAAACTCATTTTTCATTTTATTAATCTCTTCTTTAATGAGCTTATCTCTGTTGAGTTTGGAACCCTTTTTGTACCAGCATTCATCAGATAGATGATTGAATTTACCACATATTTCACATGGCTTATTCTTCATCTTGGATTGATCAACTGCTGAAGTGGAAACTACTGAAGGTGTGATCTTCAGTACTTTCCTCCTTTCAGTACTTGTGTTAAGTACTGAAGGATCGGTAACAACTGAAGACTTGTTCTTCAGCTGTTCTCTATCCGTCCTGAAAGACCGTATGATAGATTCCTCAGCAGTTGTTAATCCTTTTATTTCAGCAGATTTGAAATGCTTTTCAGATGTTGTGACTTGCCCTTCAGTACTTGGAGTACTTTGAGGGACAACATCTGAATTGCTCAGCTTCATGTGTTTATCAGCATTTAAACCATCAGGCAATTGATTTGCTGAGATCTTAACACTGACTTCATCCTCTAATTTTGTATTATCATTTGAGGATGAATCACATGATGATGTGGTTTGGAAATTACTTTCACCTTCAGATTTTACTATTGATTTTGAAGTAAAATCAGTAGGTGGTGCAGTATGATTGTAACCTATTCCAAACTTCACATTTGAAGCTGTTTGCTTGCTGAGAAGCATTTCAAATCCCTTGCAGGATGTTACCCAGCGGTCACACTCAACTTGGGTAGCTGCAAGTGTCTCTTTGAGACTTCTGTGGTTCTCAAGTATGACCTCTACCTTAGCCTTTTCATCATTAAGTTGGCATTTAAGCTTGTAAATCTCATCATCTTTGTCATTAAGAGCAGACTCATACTCAGCTTTTCTTTTGGAAATAGTTTTCTCAAGCTCAAGATTTTGATTGATTAAAGCTACATTTGCCTCTCTAATAGAGACAAAGGCAGCTATGCATGATTCAGAACATAACTTGGCTTTAGCCTCAGAAGATACCTGGGTTACCTGTGAAGATGATGCATTGGAGCAGGAACCCTCAGTAGACTCCAGGGCCATGAGAGCAAGATTCCCAAAAGGATGTTCACCACCATGTTGACCAGCACCAGCAAATAATTGCTCATTGAAACCAGAAAGATCATCTGGTGAGCTGCTCCAGTCAACAACTCCTGGTGTGAAGAAGCTGTGATGAGGTTGAGATTGTGATGGAGATGGTTGAGGCTCAGGTAGGGCTTGAGGTTGTTGTGCTATAGGAACTTGAACTGGATTTGGCTGTGGCATGTAATAGCAGGGATATGGATATGGCATTGGACCCTGAGGGACAAAATATGCAGGAGATTGAGGTTGTGAGTGATGACCAGAACTAGCAGGATGTTGCCCTTTGTTTTGTGAACTATTGCTTGGAAAGGTCACAAAGGGTGCAGAGGAGTTAGATCCAGTTGATCTACACTCTCTTGCAAAGTGCCCAAGCCTGTGGCATTTGTGACACCTCAACTTACTCTTGTCAAAACCAACTTTGGTTTTGCCAGAGAGTCCTGAAATTTCCTACCAGTTCTCTTGTAGAACTTTTGAGATCTGATATTGATCAAGGCCATTTGGCTCAAAATATCCATCTCTTCTAAATCATCATCAGCAATACCCATCAAATCATCCATGATAAAGCATAAATTATCACTATTACACCCAGAATGACTGTCAACACCAACAAATGCATGATCAGAACTGTTTGAAGAGAAATCTATATGCTCATCATAATGGCTTTCTGATCCAGCATATTCTGACTCATGACCGACCAAGGCAGTGTTCCCTGGTACAAAGTCATCAGTGAGCTTTCCTGATGATGCCAGTTTCCTTTTCTGCTCTATCTCTCTTTCAAATGTAAGCAGTTTCCCATGGAGTTGGGTGAGAGATAGGCTATCCAGATTTGCACTGGAGCGTAGGACAATGGTGTATGTGTCCCATCTCTCAGGCAGTGATCTGAGGAATCTGTTGTTCATCTGGCTGTTAGTATACTCATGCTTGACCATTTTCAGCTCAGAGATCAAGCAGGAGAAACGCTCAAACTGTTGAGTCAGTGTCTCACCCTTCCTATGAGAGAATGTCTCATATTGTTGGGCGAGGATTTCTCTGTTGTTTGCTAAGACCTCATCAGTTCCTCCGAATTGTTCCTTCAAAGCATTCCAGAGGTCATGAGCAGTTTCATGATGCATAAGCCCAGAATAGATTTCATTAGGCAGTGCCATGGCCAGAATTCCATGGGCTTTAGCATCAATCTCAAACAGTTTACGATCTTCATCTGAGTATTGCTCCTTCTTCTTCGGAACCATTTGGTTGGTCTCCGGATTGTTCACCATAGGCTTGTGTGGACCGTGAACCACAGATGTCCAACAACCTGAACTGTTAACAGACAGGTGATGGAGCATTCTTCGTTGCCATATGTTATACTCACTCCTAACCAGCATCGGAGGCTTGGTTGAGGAGCCAGTATTGTGAGGGTCATTAGAAGGAGTAGTCATTCTCAGATTCAAACCAATTCAATCAAGTTTCAACAGATTTAGCACAAAAACACAACAAACTCAATATGAACCAAGAAGAAACTCAAATTGACTAACCAGAAGCAGCAGAAGACCAATCTCTATAACCAATTCTTGCAAATATGCTAATTCGATCAAACTTTAGATATCGAAATAGCAGTTTCAATGATCAATTGTTAAACCGATCAATGATTAACCCGCTCTGATACCATTTGACAGGATCAGTGATCTAAGTTTGATCAATTAGAGTTGAATCGCAGCGGAATTAGAACAAGAATTAGACAAATATAGCAAGAACACAATAGATATTCAATGGAACAGTACACGGTTATAGAGAAAGAGGGTTTTCTACAAAAGGGATAATATCATTCATGCACAAATGCTTCGGTATGGCGGCCGCTAAGCTTCGCTAAGCTGCACACCTTACAATTAGGTCAACATTCCTTATATAAAGGAATGTGACGTCTGCTGATGTCACTTGATAGTGACATTTAACAGAATTATTACAAACAACTGAAAGTAAGCAAACTACTGAGAATGTTTCACAACAACTGAGAACATCTCAGAGTATGCTAAGTACAAGATGAAACTAAAACTACTGAAACTACAAGTACTGATTACAAGAAACATAAAACTACTGAAAGGAAACCATCACAACTACTGAAGAGGTCTTCTTCAGCTGTTGTGACAACATCTAAAACTTGGTCTTCAGTCTTTGTCTTCAGCTTTTGTCTTCAGACTTTGTCTTCGGTTCTTTAGCTTCAGACTTTGTCTTCAGCTTTTTCACTTCAGACTTTGTCTTCAGCTCTTTCACTTCAGACTTTGTCTTCAGACCTTGTTATCAGTTGATGTCTTCAGCTGTTGCAGACTACTTCAGTTGTTGTAATTCTATGGGACTTAAAGGTTTTTCTGATCAGGCTCATTGGTTCTTTTGGTCCAACATTACCGGTTAGGGCCCGTTTTTAGCTAAAAATTCCATTTAAATTGTCTTTTGACCATTTATTCAACAAATCCGGTCCAAGTCACTTGGTTAACCCTTTTAGAGCCTGGAATACTTTTTAATATTGTTATACTCTAAGTTCTCTTATTTTTAAGTCATTTTACACCTTTCGGGTCCCAAATAAGCTCAACATGTCTACAATTCATGCTTTACTATTTTCAGCCATTAACATCATCTCATACACTTAATAACACCCAAACTTACTGAAATAATAACTCTAACTCATGGTTTTAATACAACCCAAGAACAAGTTGTAGATAAGTGATTTCACCATTAAACCCATTACACTTGTGTAAAACCTTACGGATCATGCTTAACATTACCAAATCATTTGAAACTTACAAACAGGTTTTTAAGAGTTTTATAAAACATTTATAAGCAGGTTACAAGCTTTGGTTCAGAGGTTACAAGGCACAAAGGTTAGATGGTGCAAAAGTCACCCAAAAGAGGGTTTTCATGGTGTAACTCGAGTTCCACCTTAGAATGACCAATATAACGTGTGAGGTACCTCTAGTGAAGTTAAAATCTCCTCAAGAACAAGATTATGGCAGCAAGATTCTGCTAGAAAAAGAAAGTAAGGCTTTTGGTAGATAAATGAAGGAATTAATACAAGACATAGCTTAGTTCGGGTGTGTTGATGCTTACACTTGAATGGTTCACGATTTGGAGAGTGTAGAGGGACAAAAATGATCTGGAGATCTAGAACAAAGCTGGAGAAGTCGGACTTGAAGGAACCGTGTACCAAAAGCTCACAAGGTAGCACCTTCTTGCTTGTTCGAAGCTTGGCGATGATGGTTGTTGATGTTCTTCGAGTATAAGGCTGAAATGGAGAGATTTTTTAGTGGTTTGTGTGTGTGTTTCAGCTGGTGAAACCGAGAGAGAAGAGGGAGAGAATGTGTGTGTGTGTGTGTGGTTTGAATGGTCTTGCATGTAAGGGGAGTGGATGGAAAGGTAGAGTGTAAGAGGGAAACAAAGGAGTGTGGTGAGTGGTGGAGAGGGGGCGGCCGAAACTTGGAGTTTAGTGGAGGGTTGATTTAAATTTTAATTTGTAAATGGTTATTATGTAGGATTATTTGTAGTGTAGTATTTTTAGGTGTAAATTCTAGTTAGTTGTTTAAGTATTAAGCATTTTTCTAACCGTGAATTTATGTGTGTATACACACATTTTAATTGTTTCAATTAAGATTTAATTGCAAGGGTGACTAACTGACTTTTCCGGAACACAAAGTTATTCTATGCTAAGGCTAGACTTAGCTAAATCATTTCAAATGGCACATAAAATAATAAGAATGATCATAGTAGCAGTAACAATAATAACACTACTACTAATAATAATAATGATATTAACATTAATATTAATTGTATGGATAATGATGCAGGAGGTTAAAGGTTAGAATTATGACCTAGAGGTCGGTTGTTACATCTTCCGAAGTAACTTTCTTGTACTTCACATGTGCATGCTGAGAGCTCTTTGGTTGCATCAGCCTCTAAGTGTGATCCTTACAAATACGCACACTGTTCTGAAATTACAAAAATACATAAAATCCAAACACTGTTTATTTGCTCGGATATAATTATAGAGTAATATAGTAATAGTTTCATTACTAAGTTTTTTATGGTTAATGACATTGTACATTATCTTATGTGTCCTTTTTGTATATATCGTTATTGTACATTATGCTTTGTTGGAAAATGAGGTACCATCATTCAATTATAGGTTTTGTTTTCTAGTATGAATTGTTTTTTCATTATAGCCCTTAAGTATAGTTGTATGCATATTTTATACCCTAGACTTAGAAATTTTTTAACCATTTATAATTTTTTGGTTGTTTTCAAAATTATTAGTATATGTTGTTAACGTAAATTTCATGCAAAACAACTTGTGTATTAGTACAAATTATCGAAGCACAAACATTCAAGCCGTGATCAAAACTCAAAATATACAAATCATTGACTTTTTTACAATTTAGTTTTCTCTTCCTCCTACAACTTTTAAAACATGGTGTTATAAAAGCTTGAATTGAATATGCTTATTTTTATCACACATTAGTATATTTAAATGTTACGTTCTTTGCGGTTGCGACACACCTATTTTATTGACGTTTTAATGTAGATTTTTTAGTAGCTTTACTTTATTATATAAACTTTCAAGTGTTATCAATGTACCCATCATAATACACTGGTTTGTAACATTTTTGTTTTTATACAAAGTTTTGAATGTTAGTAACAACATAATAGTTCAGTTTGTCTAATCTAAGGTTACGTATAGATGACCGTCGTTCTTCAACTTGTAGGATCGTTAGCTTATTCATGGTCTTATGTCCACCGCCCCTTCAACACCTAGATTCATGGCAACATTTCATTTTATGCCTCTGCCGCAAATCGGGGGGTCATATTGCTAATTCTAATGGTGGGGGCAGCTAGTGAATCGGTCTGGTACACATCTCTTGGCGCCCCGGTAAAGCTTCCTTCAAATCTTTGCCGAATGGGACAACGCCTCGTCCCTCTCCAGTACCACATTGTCGTAGTGTCGGTGTCAACGCTTACATACTCCATGACGAAATCTCCCATTAATGGCCTCGAATGATACCGGGGAGGGTTAGCAAACACTTGCTGGGATGCGCTAGAATAGAGCGTCGACTCCGCATAGGGGCCGATAAAGTACACAGAAGTACCCATGTGGAAACTGTGATGTGTTGCCACGTCATGTCCATAGGGCCCCGCCGGATACACCTGGGCCAACAGTGGTGGGGGTAGTGGCGGTAAGACCGGTTGTGATGACGCTCCTGTTAGTCTTGTAACCAAATTACGCCATTCTTGCGGGAATGTGGTGCGGGTCAGACAGATATTTGTGCGATTTGCCTCGCATGAGGTGTCGTGCCCTCATTCTCGCTAGGTCGTAGGGAACTGACCCGGACGAACGTCGACGACCCGATCGAGTCTTGGGTAGGTTTGGTCTCCTCTATTTCCCAGTCTTGGATAGGATCATGCATCATGTGCTCATAGGAGGCAGTTAGATACTAGAAGGTTCCCCATACTCTAGCTTCACACTCTCTAATCTCATGGAACTAGGGGCATCTCGAGGTTTCACACCATATCTAGTACAAATGTGGATGGTGGGATGGTGATAGTGCGAGCATGCTACATCAGATGAGTCACTGAGATAAATGATCATTCTTATTGGTTTCCTGCCATCTTATGAACAGACAAGGTAAAATATAACATGAAAATAAAATACGTAAAATGAAATAACGAAAATACATAAAATGTTACATAACAATATAAATAATTTGCAAGTAATAGGATTTCCAACCCATCATTACTTAAGGAAATCTTGTGTCGTAACGAAGGGGGTTCCCACAGGCAAGTCTCGAACAAGATTAAATCACTTCTAGTGGGACTTAACGAGAACTATACAGACTTGATGGACGAGCTTTCCTTTCAACAGACAAAGCTATAACCTTTTTTCTATATTAAGTTGAATCAAGACTCGTATTCGCATATGCAATTCGTTGGGGTCCCCAGCAAGCCATACCTCTCACCAAAGCGAACATCGGTCAAAGTAATCCGTTAACATCGGTCAAAGTAATCCGTTAAGCTGACTACACAAAAATGTAAACTAACTTTGTAATTTATAAAATCTGAAAACCAAATGTGTAATTCGATCAAACCATATGAACCATTTATGTAATTTTTTTTAAAATTAAAAATAAAAACTTATTAAAAACACACACAAATCATGAAATCAAAGTGATTGTTACGCAAATAAATTATTATCCTTAGGTTTTTCAAACTCCCGCTTCTTCCCCTCCCACATCTCCCGAATCGGCTTTCTGAAACACTCGTCAGCACATAAGAATAAGAATGGAGAAAGAGAGTAGTGACCACCGCAATGGTCATGTGGGTTCTCGACAAACCGATTTGAAAAGGTCGTTTAAGCTCGGTCTGCACGCTCTTCTCACCACTTGCTCCAAAGAGGTATCCCAATCAATCAATCAATCTTCTTCTATCGTACTAAGAGTTCTGTTGTTTTCACGTTTGAACTTTAGAATACGCTTTAAGGTTTAATTGATTGTTTCCTAGCTGATAACTATGTTTAATTTGGTATCAGATGTTACAAGTTCTAACAGATATTTCTGTAATGAAGTTAAAATTTCTTCCGCAACAGTGGTTTTTATGATTACCCAAGGAAGTGAATTGATACCTGAAGTACGAGAGACTATTTGGTAGGTGAAAATGCTAAGGAAACATAGAAGAGGGCTGGGGTTCAATAGATATGTTCTTAATGAATAATGTGTTTGATGTTGAAAGAAATGATAGTTATATTAGCTAAATCAGTTTTAAAATTGATTCATTAGAACTGACCTTAGGATGTTGCAAGTAAAGAATTTGAGTTGCTGGGTTGGACCTCTATAGCATTACCATTCTTTCACTCATGCTTAGGTGACCTTTTGTGGTGTGGAGAAGATCGTAGTGTCAAAAAGAGCCATTAGTATATTTTACTCAGTTATGTTTCATAAATCTGTATGTTTTGCACATCAGGAACTTAGGATTTATTATTGTTTCTTGGGCCTCTATATTGGCTGGACTATCCGTAATGATTCAGTTTTGAGAGAACATAATAAAAAGATTTTTTTCGGGACACGGGATACCTATTGTTTACAGCGTGAAAGTTAAGATATCAGAATATTATAGTCCCTAGTTCTCTCCGTTTCTATTTGTTACACTTGGTTTGTTCTACATCTGTTGGTTGATGTTTATGTGTTACTATCAACCACAATGACTTTGTTCACCCCTCTCCAAGTGTAGTTGAAGCCTACACATCCCTACAATCTCCCACTTGGTGGCTTCAAACACATTCATTTGCCTTCCATTGTCTTTCATCAACTTGTACCTCTTGTAATCTTCCTCACCACTAGTTGCAGCCGCCTTCTTAACTATTCCTGAAGGCCAGTTGAAGCTACACAGAGCTTCAACTTATCTTTCGTCGTGACCTTGTCTGCCAGTGACCTTTTCTTCCCTTTCTCTTCCTGCTCCCACTATAACATAGTAACATGTATGTCATTTTGCTGGCATCTAAAAGATACTTGGACCTACACTCTCCATTACATGTAATTTAATGGTTTGTTGGTTCACCTTACCTACTGTAGACGTGGAGCTGCATTTGAAACACTTCTGAAAACTGTGCTCTCATTGTTACATAATCCTCCTAAACTTTCACCTCTGATTGGCTTTACCGAACCTTTTCGTACCGGTTGTTCGTCTTGAATCTATAAACTAGTTCCAGATTTTTCTTTAGCAAAGGTAACCCTCTTCTACACACAAGATTCACTAAACCAGACTTTCTCTTTTTTCAGAAATGGATCAACTCCTTTTGACATTATTTCAACCATATATAAAGAACCTTTCTTTTTCCCACGATCAATTACCGGATCTCCCATGACTACCTTCCATTGTGCATTACTAACACGACCTGATATCCCTGATCATCCAACTGTGTGACAGAGATAAACATTTTCTTCAAACTCGAAAGTACCCTGATTGATATCCTTGATCATCCAACTGCGTGACAGAGATGATAATTCTCTTCAGACTTGAAAGTGCTCTGATATCCTTAAAAGTCCAGATTGTTCCCAAAGAAGTTCTCAAGTCAATATCCCCCATGCTCGTAACATCTAGGATTTCATGATTTGCTAGTCGTACTTTTCTAAAGTCCCCAATCTTGAGATTCTTCCTCCTCTCCTTGTTGTACATGGCATGGAAGGATGCTCCAGAATCCATAACCTACGAATTTGCAGCACAACAAATACACATCATCATTTATGTCATTTGGTTGTAAGGTTCACATTTTTCATTTATTTGGACACTGATTTCTAGATTGCCCTACCTGTTTACAGTTCAACAGGTAACATCCTTTCGATAACAATCTAACATCCTTTCGATGCTTTGACTGACTTTTTCTTCTGTTCTACTTGCTTCCACTTTCATTCCTTCTTCCTCTGCCTTCTATAGTCGACAATGAACTCAAAAGATCCCTTGAACTTTCGCTTCTGATATCCTCTCCCTGAATCAAGTCTTGAGTACCTTTAAAAGTAAACTTAGTAGTTCCAGTTGAACTACTAACTCTAGTCACTGTTGCAGATTAACTATCAAGCAAAGAAGATGATAGAAGCAACGCTTGAAGTTCATCATTAAATTAAATTCAGATTAATCCTGATCGAGTTATGATTGAGTTAAAATTGTTGATGTTTAAGCATCCTCTCATTCTGGTGTTGACTAATTGTTGAATCAAAAACATCTTATTCAACACTCGGGGATTTGCATACATATTTGACAAAGCTTTAATTAAACCACACGTAGTTGTTTCGTTCACAAGTTGAACGCAACACTTTTAGCCAACGAAAGCCCGACTACTCCTAAGGCTTTTCTGTCCAATATCGTTTAATCCGCATCTGACATTTGACAATGCTTGGTATGAATCTTTCTGATACAGAATATCCTCAATTTGGAACTCCAGAACCCATAGTCATGTCCATCAAACTTCTCAATTTTTATCTTTTCCTCCTCTATCTTAATAGCATAATACTATAATGCAGCTGATCGAATTGAGATCGAAAACAATGCACAAACATAGCAATGGTGGTTGCCTAACCTTGACTGTTTTATTAAAACACTGTTAGGCTATCAATCTTAATTGCAGCAGTGGAAATAGATCTGATTGAGAATCAAACTTCCCCAAGTATGATCAGAAAAGGCAGCAGCAAAACTAACATGTTTAGTGGCAGCGAAAGACTGTTATGGCACAACAGACCCCTAGCAACAGGTGGTGATGGTTTAGAATGGCTGAGTCGCCCGTGATTAAACCCTAGCGGAGAAATGAATACAGTGGGTTCTTGAGAAGAGTTCTTGGTTGGTCAATTTTTGTAACGAGAAAAAAGTTTTATGTACAACTTTGTTTCAGGATTCTGCCTTAGTCCAAATGTAGTTAGATTGTGTCGCTTGTCAGGCAGAAGTTTCTATTGAAAAGACCTTTTCTTTTCCTATTTATTCATTTTCTAACGGTGTTTAAACTAAAATGTTTCTTTGTTTTTTTTTTTTCAAATTACGTGCTCTTATTAAACTAAAAGAAATGAGCTTTTTCACAATCATGATCATATGAGACGAGGATAGATAAGGGAGCGACACATGTAGGGCACATATCAATTGAGTAATGGCTGTTACATTTATAAGCCAAAAAGATACCAGTTCTTTTTTCAAACATCGTTTATAGAAGTTAATGATGACGTGAAAGCTTATTTCTCTCCTGTTAATTCATAGGCCTGTTATATTGAATTCCTTTTTATTGTCAACCTGGCATAAAAGTATCTTAAATTTGGTGTAAACAAACAATACATTAATATATAATCAAACAAAATCTTATAAGAACATTGCCAAAGATCAAGTGTTAATGAGATGGTGTGTAACTCACATTATTTGAAAGAAATGGTTGTTTTTGTGTGGTCATTACTCATTCTTTGTTTATTTTTTTTTTTTGCTTTCTTGTATCATTCATTGAATATTTTCTTTGTTTAATATTTTACACATAAAGGAGTTTTACAAAGCGTTTCCAAGATTTACTCAGGCAGAGAAAGAGCGTATACATGGGCTATATACCCAGGTTCTATTCAACCACCCTTTATAACCATTTGTATTTCGTAATTTCAAGTAAACAAGTTAGGTTTGACTTTGTCAAGTGCTATATAGATACATGCATAAGAAAATACTATGTTGTGGATGCCTCTTCCCGCAAACAACGTCCATTCTTGGTTCTTTTCAGTTTTCTACCAAACATTGATTCAACATCACACTCAGTTTTTTGATCATTTAAATTTCACAGGTTATTGTGTCTTTGCATCAGAATATTGAGGTATAACTTTTCTGTTCCTTTTGCGCTAGTTTTATTCACGTCAAATGCTTATTATGTTCTTACTTATATTTAGTAACTAGTAAGGAATGATATTTGTATGGATACATGTATGTGGTACAAAATATACACTGTATTGATGGTGAAATTATTCAAAACCAGTTTTCATGAAAATATGATGTCACCATGATCTAATGTATGATAAGAAATGCTATTAAATATGCGAATATCTTTGGAAAAATAACAATCTAGTTAGGCTAATAAATATATAGCTAGTCAATAATACCCGAACAATCACAAGTAGAGGCGGGCAAGAAAACCAGATCAGGATCCTTTGAAGAGGACTAAACTCCAAACAACAAGGAAGAAATAGCGGTCCCACTTATCGTGCAAGAATTCACTTACAAAGAACTATGCGACAACTTTGAAGAGGACTAAACTCCAAACAACAACGCCTTCAATTAGAAATGCCGTGTTTTCTGTTTTTAAGCTTAAGAATGTATCACACTTTTTTTTTTTTTTTGAAAAAATAAAAACAAAGAAATATGCATGAATTTGTTAGTAACTGCCTTGACATGCACATCAAACCGTAATTCAAGCAAAATCACATCTATGACCTAGATGGGTGCTATTGTTCAGAATAATATGTATGGGGCTATGGGCATAAGGAGAGTTATTATGCAGAAGATAACAAATGTAGTTACAACTAATAGTTGTAAGAAAAATAAATGATTCGTATCACATATACTATGTGTACTACGCTTTATACTTCATAGACATTTTTTAAATTCAGTTTGACTTTTCGATTTAATGCTGTATTACCATTTTACAGGATGAGTTTGAAGCTTTGTGTGAGGAGACTAAGGTATTCTTTGTATGAATACAACATTTTGCATTGTCAAGCTGAAATGTTTGTGAATCACGTGTTTATACAAATTCAATACATCTTGCAAATGTATGTAGGAGTAAATTTTTTGTATCCTCATGTGGTAACCTCTTTTTTTATACAATACATGGCTATGAAAAAGAAGTTGAATCAAGCCTAATCTTGGTAAGTAAATTAAGACATGAAACCCTAAACTGCGAGTACAATATCTTTGTAATTTCTCAAGTGTGATCATTGTTAAACATGCATAAATTCTTAAATATAGAATTTAACTACTTTAATGTCTGCATATTGCTGCCTCGATGTGCACAGGATGGATATATAATACAATAAAACTTAGAAAGTTGAAAGGTAACTTCCCAAAGTTCTAAAAGATTTGTCCAGTTTTTATTTATGTTGATAGATGAGGCATTAGGCGCGGCCTATAGTAGTGCTTCTTGATCAAAGCAAGAGTTTTATCATGACTGATATGTTCTCCAAGACTACCTGATGTATATACTGAATTCTATTTTCAATTAGGAAAGTTCAGATGATTAAAGTATTATAACTAATAATGTTAATTACCCATTGGCTGATGTGTGGGGGTGGGATAAAGCTACCAATTAGTGAAGTAGATTAAAAACAAGTTGCCAGCCTTTTCAACAGAACAGGCAGTTTGCTAATCTTGTTTATAGAAAGGAACTTTGTAATAAGGGGTGTGTGCTACTGTGAAGACAAGCCACACATCTTTATAAGGCAGGCAAAAAAGTTCATAGCATTCTTTGGTGCAATGAATTGTTTTGAAATATATGGATTATTTCAGCTCCTTTCATATTGGCATTGAGCTATTTTTTCTTTAATGCAGGTGGGAGACATTCTTGGTACCATAGAGGAACTTGTGGAAGAACAAACCCTGGATCCTCTATATCCAGATAAGTATGCATCTCTTAGCTGCTTAGTTTATTATATAACTTATGCATGCACGTTGTTTATGTGCATGTACCCATCTTTCTTCAAAAGTCGTAGATATAGTATCACAACACACACACACACATACTGACAACTTGATGTTGACTAGCATGTTAATATTCAATAACATATGATATTCCTGGTATGTGATTTCTCATATTTAGTACATTGCAGAAGATATGTGAAATTGAAAATTTGAAATCATTGCACTATATTAGTGGCTGGTAAATTTAACATAATTTATTTCTTTTTAGGACAAACTTGAATGATGTTGCACAAGTCTTGTCCAATTTAAAGAAAATTGAGATCCAAGACCTTACAACTATGCTGGAAAAGGTGTGTTGTTCGTTCCCCTTTTACTATTCCAATTATGCTCTAATAATTTAATGTGTCTTGTCCCTCATTAGGAATACGAGTTTTAACTATTTTTTAGACTTTTACCTATTTTACAATTGTGTTTGGGATTGCTTTCAATTGGATTTTACTTTTTTGTTAAGATCTCAAACATCTAAGATATGAACTGTGTTATTTAAAGAGTCAAACATCCTATCCAGGCCAGGGGTGAAGGTCATGCACACACCTTACCATAATGGGACATATGTGTACGAACAAATACATGTATACGCACAAAAGTATTTCTCTGCACATGTGATTGTATTTATAAATAAATACGTTATAATCAAATTTCATGTTTTACTAGTATTGAAAATGTTGATAACTTAAGTAATCACAAACTTCAATTATTTTCAGGTACGTTAACATGCTCGGACTAAATAGATGAACGTAATATGTATATTAGTAGGTATACGTACATACATACATGCATACATACATTTAAATACATACACACATATATTATATACATACATATGCATACATATATATTATATTCATACATACTATATACACACACATAAAGACGCAAGGCGCACTCAAGGCTCAAAGGGTGAACCTTGTGTCTAGGCCAAGGTTTAAAAGAACGGAATCGAGCCTCGAGGCGTTTTCCCTTCGCCTCACGAGGCGTAAGCGTTGAGGCGAACCGAGGCGTAAGCCTGAGGCGGAAATAATAAATAAATATAAAAATTATATATATATATATATAAAATAAGCATGATTTATCTAATCACATATTCTTTATAAACATCAACATATTGATTAGCTAACTTGCAAACAATTCACGGGATGTTAAATAAGACTAGTTTCAGTCCTAAATTGACCTAATTTCAATCCCAAATTTGACAATTACCGACCTAATATTCAGTCCCAAACATTATGCACAATATAAGATCATTCTGCACACAAATTGACCTATTTTCAAACCCAAATTTGATTTAATTTCAGTCCCTTCATTTACACCATACTACTAACAAGTCCATTTACAAAATCATTCTGCACAAAAACTACTATACTACCATCAAATTGACATCATACTAGAATTCTACCAGCAAAAACATGATAAAAACATGATAAAAGCTGCACAAAAGATCAATGTTTACACTTAACAATACATAAAGTTGTTCTGCACAAACATGCCCACAACTAACAGCAAAACTCAACAAGTCCGCCTCACTCCCGCCTCACCGCCTCACCGCCTCACCGCCTCACCGCCTCACGAACCGCCTCGCCCTAAGAGGCGTACGTCTCATCCAAACCCTATGAGGCGCCGCCTCAAGTACGATTTCTTACTGCTTTGCCTCGAGGCGTAATCCTCGAATGTTTTTTAAAACCATGGTCTAGGCGCTGCGCAAAGGGTTTTTCTAGAGTTTTATGTTTCATGTTGGCGTGTTTAGGTCTAGTCTAATTGTCTTGGATCTGGTTAGAAGGCTTGAAGGCTGACATCAAATGTTATGTAAGACTCTTTAAACCAAAGTTACTTAGAGAAGCGCACTCTCTAGCAAGATTACAGATCAAGCCAATTTGACTGTTGCTAGTGGCAAACCACCATACAAACATCCTCCAAAATCCTTTAATAGTCAAACAATTAGAGGTAGTTCTAAACTACCTTTGTTGCCTACTCTTCCAGTTAAAGCCAATCCAATCAACTCATTCAAGTCAACTAAACGGCTCACTAGTAAAGAATTTGAGGAGAAAAGAGCTCGAGGGGAATGTTTTTGGTGCTCAGAAAAATACACTCTCGGTCATAAATGTCCAAACTCTAAACAATTATTCTTAGTTGAAGTGACTGATGAAATAGAAGAAGGGAATGGAATGGAAGAAGTTGTTGATACTATAGAGAGTGCAGGAAGTTCATGATTCTCATATATCTCTACATGCTATCACAGGTATTCCCTCATACTCTATAATGAATTTAGTGGGAGCTTTGGGTACAAAGCAGTTGCAAATCTTGGTTGATAGTGGGTCAACCCATAAATTTGTGAATCAGCAGTTAGTGGCTAAGCTTAATTGTTAGTTGCAAACAATTGGGGACATTCCTGTTACCATTGCTGATGGCAATAAGTTGTCATGCGTCCAACTATGCAAGGATTTTCAATGGGCAATGTAGGGTAGATGGTTTAAGGCAGACATGTTGGTTATTCCTTTAAGCAGTTAGGACATCATGTTGGGCATTCAATGGCTCCAAACCTTAAATGATATCGTTTGGAACTTCAAGTCTTTGACTATGAAGTTTTTAGTTGACAATCAACCAATTGAGCTCAAAGGTGCTAACCATACAATGGAGAAGTTATCGACTGTAGTCTTCTACTCAGGTAGTACATGCTCATCTTTCAGTTTACAAGATGAAAATGGATCCCAACGTACTCTAGTTATTACCTTTGCCCCACATAATGCACAAATGAACCCTTTGTTGGCCAAGTACAATGATATTTTTGACATTCCTACAGGGTTACCCCCTAAAAGGGAGTGTGATCATAGGATCAAACTCAAAGATGAGTCTATAAACCTCAATGTAAAGCCTTATCGATACCCCAGTGCTCAAAAGACTATGATCGAGCAAATGACCCGGGAATTGTTGGATTCAGGGGTGATAAGAAATAGCACCAGTTCTTTTGTAGCCCCAGTGGTATTGGTCAAAAAGAAAGATGGTTCTTATCAAATGTGTGTGGATTACTACAGGCTGAATGATGCTACTATTAAAGATAGTTTCCTAATTCCTTTTATACAGGAGCCACTTGATGAATTAAGAGGGGGGGGGGGGGGGGTGGGGGGACTGTGTTTTCTAAGTTGGACTTAAGGTCCGACTTTCATCAAAATTAGAATGCATGTAGATGATGTGCATAAAACAGCTTTCAAAACCCACCAAGGTCATTTTGAGTTCCTCGTTCTACCTTTTGGCCTCACCAATGCCCCAGCTACTTTTCAAGCCTTGATCCCTGTTGTCAATAGCGACTATAGCGACCGCTATAGCGCTATGTAGCGTGGCGCCCCTCCCTCGCTATTTGTAAATAGCGACTGCACAGCGGAATTTTTATTTTTTTATTTTTATTCTTTTTGGTAAATATGAGATTTAGATGATTAGTAATCGAGTATTTCAGTTATTTTGGGGGTCTTTGCTTAGATTTCCTACTACTTTATTGCTAAACATGCTTATCTATTGAATGTAAAACATTCTTACATATTATTCTACTTAATCGCTAAACACGAAATAGCGATCGCTATTCACCGCTATTCGCTACGTAGCATGTAGGTGGCTTGTCGTTATTTACCGCTATTCGCTATTGACAACTATGGCCTTGATGAACTCAATTTTTTAACCTGTTTTGAGAAGAACCACCCTAGTTTTCTTTGATGATATACTGGTTTATAGTTCTTCCTAGGATCAGCATTTATTAGATGTGGAGGAGGTGATCTCTCATGAGGTTGCATCAACTCAAAGCCAAAAAATCCAAGTGTACATTTAGGGGTGATAGAGTGGAGTACTTAGGCCATATTATCACTGGAATGGGTGTTTCAACAAACCCTAATAAGATCACAGCCATCCAAAACTGGCCTACTCCCTCTACAGTCAAGCAATTGCAAGGGTTCCTTGGGCTTGCAGGGTACTACATGCGTTTTATCAAAGGTTTGGGTCTTTAGCTAAACCTTTGAGTGATCTTCTTAAAAAAGATGCCTTCTTGTGGACTGAATCAGCTCAAGAGGCCTTCTCATCCTTGAAGGCTGCCTTATGTTCTTCTCGAGTCCTCTCATTGCCTGATTTCACTAAAACCTTTATCATTGAGACTGATGCCTCTTCCAAGGGATTAGGGGCTGTTCTGATGCAGGAAGGACATCCAATTGCTTTCATTAGTAAAGCATTATCCATCAAACAAATATGAAAAAGAATTGTTAGCTATTCTTTTGGATGTCAAGACTTGGCACCACTACTTAAATCTTAAACACTTTGTCATCAAGACTGACCAACAAAGTTTGAAATATTTGTTGGGGTAAAAGATTATCACTCCCTTACAACAAACTTGGCTATCCAAATTGTTGGGCTATGACTGTGAGATTACCTATAAACAAGGTGCTGAAAATAAGGTTGCAGATGCTCTTTCCAGGGTCCCAGGCATGGCTTTATTTCTTTGGCTCTCAGCTCTATGATCCACCCCACATTCCATGCGTCTCTGTTGAAGCGCTTATGGCCAGCATCTTTATGTTATTCCCTTACCCGCTGCCCCTCGTTTCATTTTGAAGCCGCAGGCTGTTCTGGATCATCGTGTAGTTAAGCGGGGTAATCGTTTTGCAGCTCAAGTCTTGGTTCACTGGCATGATCTGCCAATCACCGACGCTTCTTGGGAATTTAAGGATGAGTTCCACCTACGTTTTCCTACTTTCAATTTTTGAGGACAAAAATTGTTGAGTGGGAAGTATTGTTAGGCTGAGTTTGTAACGGTTGTATGGGTTAGTTAGTATGGTGAGGGGCTAATATTGTAATATTGATAACCTTTGGGGTTCTCGTTGTAATAGTACTCTAATAGTTGTAGCGAACTTACCGAACTAATAAAAGGAGGTCGAGCTAATCAGTTGAGGTTAGCTTGTTGTGTCAATTCTTCTTCTTCTTAGTTTCTACCCTAACAATACCTTGATGGGTTCTTACCTTATATTTAATTGTTTAAGACGATATTGTCATTCTATTATGTTTATACAAGTTTATTATTGACTGTGTATTGTGCAATGACCTGTTTTGATGTGAAATTGTGTTTCCAGTCGGAAGCACAAAACAAAGTTTTGAGAAGTCGTGTTGAACTCTTACAGAAGGAAATTCAAGACTTCTCAGGTGAATCAAATGCTGTTGAGAAGGTAGCATTTGTTTCTTTTGTCTTGCTTAGAGATACTGAATTAGTTTTTCTTCGATTAAGGTAACATAGAGGTAGCAAGATGGGTGGTTCATACAAGTTGGGCAATGGGTCAAAATAGATTTGAGCAAAAATCCAAACACCTTTCTGTCCATTTCTTAATTGAAGTATTTGATTAAAACTTCTTCAGATGGCATATCTACCAAAAAATACAAGATGTTTGGCATGTTCCTCTTTGAGCTATAGTTTTTGATTTTCCTCATTTTGACCCGCTTGAGATAAAAGAAAACAACCCTGACCCAATTAACTATTTATAATATAAGTAAATGAGTCAGCATCACCATATGTGACTGATGAAATGGCTGGTCGTGTCCATTTCTTTGTGGTTTAACTAGGCAAAGACAGGAATGTAGAATGATTGAACAAGGAACGCTGCATCAACGAGCTAAAACACCATTGTTCTCCAATTGTATGCAAACTTTCTTTATCACTCCAAGTGATCTTAGTTAGCTAGCTAGTGTATTTATACATGCACCATCTTTGTGAAACTGTACACATGTTTGTGATTCTATATCTAGCAGACCGATACGCCTGCTATTGTCTTTTTGGTTCTTCCTCAATGTGTTTTGTTTCTTTGTTTTTGATATAATCCCTTTGGGTCAATTTAATATTAGGCTTTCTACTTTGCTATTTCACTCCCATCTTTTTTAAGAAGAGCCAAAAGGTCATCCATACTAGTTTTTCTAACAATTTAAAACAAAATCATTGTTCTAAAAATTTTGAAATTAACATGACAAGATGCTTTGTACTTGTTAATAATTGTGAATTTTTTTCCCCATGACTACTTCGACATTGGTATGGAAGAAAGGGTGGGTGTCATCGAGGGTTTAATCTCAACATATTCATCATTTATTTCATCATTAAAAGAGATTTTGTTGGTGCCTACATGCCTATAATAAATTACCTCTTTTTATGATAGATAAATATTTAAACATGTGAGTTATATCTATTTTTAATTGCTTATATATTCATCATTAAATCCCTTAAATCATCCGAAGGGATCAAGACAGACTGCACAAAAATAACAACAATTCCTTGATCAATCCCACGAATTTACCATGTACAAACGGCTTAGCCACTACAACTATTGAAAAGTTCTTACTAGTGAACTCTCGGTGGATCTCATGGTGAGACATGTATCCACCACCCGAGGTGAAATTCATAAAAAAGATATCAACAATAGACGATAGCTTCATAGTGAGTATCACAGTCCACAAGGCAAAATATTCAAGATCATAAAAGACAATATTTCAAGATCAATTTGATGTGGAAACATACACATGATCTGAATTTCTTGAAGCGAAACATCAAACAATATAAATCTACGATTTATCGAAAGTTGTAGTTTTTCAAAATTCAAATTACAAAATAAGTTGTATAAATGTGGTTTAATTAAATAAGGGAAGCACCAACCGTGTTTCACCAAATTAAACCCCACATTCTTTTCATTAACTCCACTATTTTAACTCTACGATAAAAGGAAATTAATAATATTTATTGATTAATTACAACAAATAAAATTTTGTGAGAAAGAATGGTCCAAAGATTATACGAGGTAGATCGTTATAAGATATGACTACATGCATTTATGAAGATATCTGTCAGACTCTTATATAAACTACATTTTTTTCAACACTTTGATTGAACTCTTACACTTGAAAAACACAAAAAATACAATTCTTTCTTGATTGGACATATCGTAATAAATCAAAATCTAATCTCAAGATCAAAAGCAAGATAGTAGAAACACTTGTAATATACATACCAGAACCCTTACTATACAAACACTTGTAATATCTGAGGACTCCCTTGACAATGAAAAAGTTAGTGGTAGTCCATTCTATGTAGTTTCAGGGGATAAATTGTGTGATCTCTATCATATTATAGAGAAATTGTAGTGAACTTTTAAAGATTATATATTGGTGACCGCTACTATCTTAAAATAAAGCATAATGATGAACAACTCTTAATTGATAAGTGCATCATGCTAAACTATATTTGATAACATCTACGTGAATCATTATACATAGTTGCATTTGATCATTTATGTATTCATATCTTTTCATCTCTTGCTTATATTTTTCTTTAATTTTTTTATTTCTTGTAAAGGACTCCTAAACTACTCTACTACCTATCACTTTCTTATTGATTTTTTTGATAGATATTCTCTGATGTTATGAAATTAGTAGTAAAATTTAAAATATAAAATAAGCCCAATTGAAGATCTTTAGAGAAACTGGATACAGTTTTGCACTATTTTCTCACTTCGTTTATAACTAATTTTTCTATATTATTCAAAATCCAAATATTACGCTAAGAACTTTTAAGATAAACTTTATTATTACTATCCATAAGTTGCGAATACAGCAGCAGCATTATATCTCACGAAGATGTAGACGTTTATTGTTTCTTAAAAAACATCTCAAATATGCCTTAAAAGATTTGATAAAGTAACTAAATTAGGGGGAGACAAAGAATGAAACTAAAAGACTAGAAACATAGAAAATTAGATTAGATTAAAATATGTAACAAAGGGCAAGACATCAACACAAACAAACATGTTTACTAGCTATTCTGATTTTAATGCTCAAACTTATAAGTTTTCAAGCAAAGGTTCATTACAAGGAGCATGCCACTTTTCTCTCCAAAAAAAAAAAAAAAAAAAAAAGAAAAGAAAATAAAGAAAAAAAAATGAAAAAAAGTATTGATCCTTACTCTGGTTCAACTTTGAGGACTATCTTCATCAGTTCATAAACAAAGTAACTTATTGCAGCAGAGGGTAGCACCTGAGTAAGCACAAAACAGGTGATTATTATATACTTTTACCAATTTATATTCTCATTTCACAAAACACTAATTGCTTCCATATATAAAAAGAGTTTGCCAATCAGTAGAATATGACAAGTACAACTTCAAACAGTATCCCTGTGATTCATTCTCACTATTAAGACGCTGCCAAAGAAAGAAATCATACAAATACGATGAAATGAGTCATGATATATGTAATATGTTGCAAACAAGCCATTGCAGGCATGTCCTTTTTCTGTGAAGATTCAAATGATCATTAGCATTCCTTTTTGCAAGTACAATGTTGACTACGAGTAATAAAATATCAATTGTTAGAGAAAATGATATAAAAAGAAGAAAACGGCCTTGAAGCAGCTGGAAGGTAGAGATAGGAGGTTGTATGTACTAAAAAAACATTTAACCCAAATGACCAATCCCTATGCAAATGGGTAGAAACTTCTACATCAGTCACAAAGGGCTCCGAGCACAGGAACAACCACATTGCACAAATGCAAGGGAAAAATTATAGATGTGGCCATTTCAACCCATGTACAGATCCAATGGCCAATTTGGGTTATGGCTAGGCTCTCGCTGGTTTAAAGTCATCTAAAATGTGTTCATATCACCTGGATCGCGTTATTAATTATAATTTACTTTTTGAAAATATAGCATTTGTAACCATATCCAACATAATAATTATTTCAATTACTCTAAACAGCTCCACCCAAGCTTATCTAACTCGTTTCAACCAATACTGAAAAGTTACCCCTTTTGACCCGTTACTCGATGCACCCATTTTGCCACCCCCTAAGTCCCTAACTGCATACAAAAAGCCAAGAATCATAGGTCTAGTGTAGAGACATGTAAACATTAAAAATTAATATTTCAAAGGCTTAAGGTACCTGCAATAGACTTGGAGTCAATCCTGCATACAAGGCAGGAATGCCGCCTTGGTCAAGTATCTTTATAAAAGTGGCAACTGCACTCATTTTTGTAGCACGAACTTGCATTTGAAGTTGTCTTCTAACAACTTCAAATGGATATGTAGCAGCTTCAGCACAACATCCAGCAATCGCCCCATATATTAAGGTTCTAACTGTACCTAATTCCATTTGCTCCAAAGCATTTAAATTTTGTCCTGCTTCCTTCATATGTTGAAGTCTTTTTCTTCCTTTTGGTGAATGCAAATAAGCTGACTTTAATATATCATAAATTCCATAAAATACAGCACCTGAAGGCGCCATGCTTATAATTGAAGGCAATAAGCCTTTGTATAATGAAAAGAATCCTTCAGTTTGGATCATGTGGCGAAAAGCACCAATTACACCTCCCAAAGCTTCTCCTCCGGGTGCCACCATTACTGTTCGTATCTGTGAGACCATACATATAGAAAACGACTTTTGGATATACACTACAGGTTGGACAAAATCATAAACAAATGAAATCAAATATTTTAACAAATTTATTGATTTTACAAAGGACTTAACCATTAATAAATAAATAACTAGGTCGGAATGGGCACCTACACAAACATACCCAACACTCATTCCAAAACAATTTATTTTTCACTTTATTATTATTATTGAACATGTAGTGATCCAGATAACATAAAACGAGAAAACATACAATGACATAACAAAAAATGAAATAGCATATAATGAAGCTAGGGAATTAAAGTGTGGGAGCAAGCTAAGAAAGGCACATAAGAGTGTAGGAACAAGCTAAGGCAAACAAGGGCGTAGAGAGGCGGCTCCCATTGAGACCCAAGGGTCCAAAAACTTTATTGAACATTTTTTTTGAACATATAGTGATCTAGTCATCGAGATAGCATATTTTGAGATAACATACAATGAGATAGCATACAATGAAGATAACATACTATGAGATAGCATACAATATATAAAATACAATAATATAGCATACAATGAAGCTAAGGGAATCAGTGTAGGAGCAAGCAAGGGCCAAGCTAAGCAAAGGCACACAAGAGAGTAGAAACAAGTTAAGCAAAAGACAAGCTAAGGAACACAAAAGTGTAGGAACAAGCTAAGGCGAAGGTAAACTAAGGCAAACAAGAGAGTAGACACCACATAAGGCTAAGGTAAGTTAGGGCACACAAGATTGTAGCAACAAGCTAAGGCCTCAAGATAGATATCTATCCCCTCCCCTAGAAGTCCATAACCTTAATCCTACATCCCCTGTTGTCAATAGCGGCTATAGCGACCGCTATAGCGCGCTATGTAGCGTGGCGCTCCTCCCTCGCTATTTGTAAATAGCGACCACATAGCGGAATTTTTTATTTTTTTTATTTTTTTTTGGTATATATGAGATTTAAATGATTAGTAATCGAGTATTTTAGCTATTTTGGGGGTCTTTGCTTAGATTTCCTACTACTTTATTGCTAAACATGCTTATCTATTGAATGTAAAACATTCTTACATATTATTCTACTTAATCGCTAAACACGAAATAGCGGTCGCTATTTGCCGCTATTCGCTACATAGCATATAGGTGGCTTGTCGCTATTTACCGCTATTCGCTATTAACAACTATGCCTACATCACCAAGAACTCCTATCCCCAATCATGTCCTTGGAATTAGCAACAAAGTGATGCAATAAAAAGCAACATACGTACAGTGTCCATGGGTATGCAGAGTACAGTAGCAGTAATTCCTGCAGCAGCACCAGCAATGAACCTTTCAAAGTTGGTTGTTTCCTTATTTCTGGTTAGCTTCAGCAGTTGACTTCTGTATTTATCATAAGCATAAAAATTGATGGCCTTAAATGGGGCCGTTCTAAGAATATTCACAAAATTTCCTTTCCAGAACCCTTTTATCCCTTGAGTTGCTGCGATTGACTGGATTAG
>CM046437.1:9537375-9804881 GCA_025506505.1 Flaveria sonorensis
TTTTTAGTTGTTCAATCAATTAATATTGATTAATTCATTTTGCTTTAGTTTAGTTTATTTGAATCTATATCTAAAGCCACAAATCTTAATTAGAATGTTGCATACACATGAGATGAAGATTTGAGTCGGAGGATTTTGCCCACCTGAATAAAAGCTCATAGAATAATTCTTGATTAAATAAAGTTTGAGCCCATAAAAAGAATTAAAAGGCCCACATTCATGTGGTGGCTACGAAGAAAATAGGAGGGCAGCCGCATGAAAAGGAGACGCACGGCAGAAAAGACAATCGATACACACGAAAAAGAAAAGAGAAGGTATTTTGATATTATTCAACGTTGGAGTTTGAGCACGATTGGAGAGCAAATCTTAAGCAGAGAACAAGATCTGAGAGCAACGATTGAAGCATTCAAGTATTGAAGATCATTCGGATTCGTCTCGTTATCAATTATTTTTCTTTGTTTTTATTGTTTCTCTCATTCATGTTTATAAAGTTTGCAACTTTATTATTGCTCTTGATGTTTTTGAATATTATGAGTAGCTAACTCTTTAGTACTACCTAGGTTGGGTTGAAAACTATTCATGTTTTGATTAAATATTCGGTTTTGATTTCGTATATTGTTTATTAATCTTAAAACTGATTATTTTCTCAATTAAATATGATTATGTATATTGTTTCATGCTTGAAGGTTATCGCCATGCTCGTGTATGTTTAATCTTGATTGATTGTGTGACATCTAGACTAGGTTTGCATGTTAAAATTAATTACTTTGTGTTTTTAATTTTAAACTTTGATTAGAGATAATCTTAGGAGCATTGATTGTGACTTGATAGTATTTGTAATGTGCTACCTTATCTAAAACATAGGGGTGATAGATATTGTTTAAAACCTCCTACCCGTTGCTTGTTAGGTTTAGATTTCGCGAGAGCGTGTTTTGCCTTCTATTTGCGGTGTTAGTGTTTTAGGGTATTTAATTAGATTTAATTAAGTTGTCCTTTATCTTAGGGTAATAAAATATAATCTTGAAGATAATGTGGTAGAAAACCTAGGGGCAATCTTCCATTAGACATTTTAATAAACCTATCTTGTGCTTCACACGTGTCTTTGGTTATCTTAGGGAGTAGCAACATACCTAGTTAATCCTAGATTTGTATTTTTAGAGATAGTTATACGAGTCATTCCCTTTATGTCATTACATGTTAGTTGGATTCCTACCTAGGTAGTTATTTCATATATTTGATCGTATTCAAGTTTCCAAGTTTGAATTCTTAATTTGTTTACCTCATTTGTCGTGTTTAGACTAATTAATTTTAGTTAAATGGTTTATTTTGTTTATAAAAAGTTTACTTAAAATAATTAAATTAATTAGGTTAGAAGCCGATAGAGGTTTATTATCGAGAGCCGCCAATAGTGTCCACGGATTCGATATCCGGTCTTACCTAAACTTTACTATATCACGACCGGTACACTTGCCGATTGTGTGAAGTTTAGTAGGTAATTCCATTTTTAAAACTAATTTGTGAAAGTCGTTTTTTACAATAAATTAATATATATTTTCACACATCAAGTTTTTGGCGCCGTTGCCTGGGACACTTTTTTGGCGATTTTGAGAACGACCCGAGTCGGGGATCTAATCATTTGTTTTCTAGTTTAGATTTATTTAATTTATAATTAGGTTTAATTTGCCTTCGTTATTAATCGTGCCTTTAGTTAGTATTTTTATTTTCTTATTTTTATTTGTTCTGCCTTAATCAGTTAGGTAAATTTTCTTTTATTTTTCTTTTTATTCTCTTTTATTTTATGCGCCACACCCGTTCTGCCGTACCACCAGAATTTCAGCCACTTGAAGATCCAGAACGTGCGTTCGATTGATATTCTAACGAGTCTGAAATGGAGCTTGAGACCGAGGAAGATTCATACGACAACGAATCCACTCACGCCACAGAATCTACAATGGCCGACGAACAACCACCAGTGAGGAGAGTGATTGCCGACTATGCCAAGCCCACTGCTGCCGGAGCTAGGTCTAGTATTGCACGGCCACCTGTCACTGCTAACAATTGGCAAATCCCTCCCCAAATCATTTCCATGGTCACTAATACTGTTCAGTTCCACGGGTTGCCTGCTGAAGACCCTAACTCTCATCTGGCTCGCTTCACGAGGATCTGTGACACCTTTCAGGTGAATGGTGTTTCTGAGGACGCATGCAAGTTGAGCCTTTTCCCATTCACTCTTACTGACCGTGCCCACAATTGGCTTGAGTCCTTGCCCACAATTGGCTTGAGTCCTTGCCCACAGGATCCATCACTACTTGGGATGATATGCAAGACAAGTTCTTGTGTAAGTACTTTCCCCCTTCGAAGACCGCTCGTCTGAGGAGCATGATTCATTCATTTCAGCAGAAGTCGGGAGAGACTTTCTACGAGACCTGGGAGCGTTTCAAGGAGCTAGTGCACAAGTGTCCACACCACGGTTTGGAGGATTGGGTGTTGATTGAGAAGTTCTACAATGGAGTTACTCCTGCGATGAGGAACATGCTAGATACTACTGCTGGTGGTAATCTGATGACCACCATGACTGTTGAGGAGTGCAATATGATATTCGAGGACCTAGCCATGAGTAGTTACGAATATCCTGATTCCTGAGCCCCGGTTGCTACTCAGTGAGGAGTGCACCAAGTTGATTCTAGCGCTGCTTTAGCCGCCCAGGTTGAGGCATTAGCCAAGATGGTAGCAGACCTGCAAAAGAAGAAGGAGCAGGCCTGTGAGATCTGTCGGGGTGGTCATGATACGATTGATTGTCCTATTTCTGCCGAGGAGCAATCCCAACCGGATGCAAGGAAATGCCTTCGGTAATTCCTATAATCCTGGTTGGAGGAATCAGCAGAACTGGAGGAGTGGAAACCCACCGGGTTTTCAACCACGTACTCAAAGTCTATTTCAGAATCAGAGTTCGAATAGCGGTCAAACTAGTAGTATAGGTCAAGGCGAGAAGAAGCCCACCCTTGAGAAGATGATGATCCAGCAGTCACAAATGTTGACTCAGTTCATGGCAAGGGATGACACCAGATATAAGGAAGCGCAAGCTAGAGATCAGGCATATCAGGTTAGGTTCCAGGAGAATGAGGCCATGATCAAGAATCAAGGAGCATTATTGCAAAATATAGAAAGGACTGTGGGTCACTTATCAGATATGTTTCAGGAAAGGCAACCTGAAGGCTTACCTAGTAATGTAGTGAAGAATCCGAATGCACATGTGAAGGCTGTGATGACAAGGAGTGGTAAGTCATCTGGTGTGGTTGAGCCTCCTGTAGTGATAGAAGAGGAGGTTGATGAGGAGATAGAGATGGAGGCCCTTACTGGCAAGGTGCAACAGAGGCTGCGTCCAGCAAGTACAGCACAGCTAGAGGAGTCCTTAGAGAAGGTTACTGAGAAGAAGAAGGCAAAAGAGCCATTAGTCCACTTTGACAGACTTCCATATCCAGGACGATTGGCTCAGCATCGATCTGAGGAGCATACGGGAAGTTCCTTGAGATGTTTAAGCAGCTCAAGGTGAACTTACCTTTTGTGGAGGCATTACAGCACATGCCTAAGTATGCTAAGTTTTTGAAGGATCTGCTCACGAATAAGAAGAAGTTGGAGCAGATCTCGACTGTTACATTGAGTGAGGAATGTTCGGCTGCTGTACAGAACAAACTACCACAGAAGATGACTGATCCGGGTAGTTTTACTATTCCATGTATCATAGGTGGTTTGTCTGTGAGCAATGCGTTGGCAGATCTAGGGGCTAGCATCAATTTGATGCCATATTCTGTATTCGCTAAGATAGACTCAGGTGAGCCAGCACCAACACGTATGAGCATTCAGTTGGGAGATAGGTCGGTGAAGTATCCACGAGGGATCGTAGAGAACATGCTCGTTAAGGTAGATAAGTTCGTTTTTCCTGTTGATTTCGTGATCTAGATATGGATGAGGACGAAAAAGTCCCATTAATCTTAGGACGACCTTTCCTGGCTACTGCGAGGGCATTGATTAACCTTACGAGTTGCAGATGAGACGGTTACTTTTGACGTGAACAAATCCATGAAGAACACACACGATCAGGATGATACCTTGTACTTCATAGATACCATTTGGACACAGGTGACTACGAGTTTTCGAGAGTTTATCAGATCAGATCAGACAGATTCACAGATCCTGGTTAGGGAGAACCAGGAAATCGAGTTAACCGCTTTTGCCTTTGAGCATGAATTGGTAGATCGTGAGAGTCAGCCTCTTAAGGAAGCTAACGTGTGTGAGGTGATTACGAGAGAGGAGCCGATAGAGAAGCCATCGGTTGAGATTCCCCCATCATTAGAGCTTAAAGAATTGCCATCTCTCCTAGAGTACGCATTTTTGGATGAGGGATCTTAGTTACCTGTCATCATTTCTGCTAGATTGATAGAGGAGGAGAAGAGGAGACTGGTAGATGTGTTAAAGGCATACAAGCAGGCTATTGTGTGGAAGCTTATGGACATTAAGGGTATCAACCCTTCATTTTGCATGCATAAGATACTCATGAAAGATGAGTATAAGCCTGTTAGACAGAGTCAGAGGAGATTAAACCCTAACATGCAGGAGGTAGTTAAGAAGGAAGTAATTAAGTTACTAGATGCAGGATTGATCTACCCTATCTCTGACTCAAAGTGGGTGAGTCCTGTGTAGGTTGTTCCCAAGAAAGGGGGGATGACAGTGGTGACTAATGAGAAGAACGAATTGATTCCGACGAGGACAGCCACCGGGTGGCGAGTTTGCATTGATTATCGTAAACTGAATGACGCCACAAGGAAGGACCATTTTCCGCTTCCTTTTATCGATCAGATGTTAGAGCGTTTGTCAGGGCAACAGTTTTACTGTTTCCTTGACGGCTTTTCAGGTTATTTCCAGATCCCCATCGCTCCGGAGGATCAGGAAAAGACGACCTTTACATGCCCATATGGCACCTTTGCGTATCGTCGCATGCCATTGGGTTATGTAACGCTCCAGCTACTTTTCAGCGGTGTATGGTAGCTATATTCCAGGACATGATCGAGGACTCAATGGAGGTTTTCATGGATGAATTTTCTGTGTTTAGGAGTTCATTCGATTCCTGTTTGGAGCATTTGGAGAAGATGTTGGCTTGATGTGAGGAGACCAACCTCATGCTAAACTGGGAGAAGTGCCACTTCATGGTGAAGGAGGGCATTGTTTTAGGGCATAAGATTTTACACGCGGGGCTTGAGGTTGATAAGGCGAAGATTGAGACTATTAGCAAGCTTCCACTACCAACATCAGTGAAATCTATTAGGAGTTTCCTAGGCCATGCTGGTTTTTATTGACGTTTCATTAGAGATTTCTCTAAGATTACGAGGCCGATGACGCAACTTCTAGAGAAAGATGTGCCATTTTTATTTTCTAAGGAGTGTAAGAGAGCTTATGAGCTTCTAAAAGAGAAGTTGGTGAATGCTCCGATTATGGTTGCCCCAGATTGGAGTTTACCATTCGAGTTGATGTGCGATGCGAGTGACTATGCGATTGGAGCGGTCTTGGGTCAGCGTAAGGACAAACACTTCCACCCGATCTATTATGCAAGTAAGATGCTCACAGACGCACAGGAGCATTACACCACGACAGAGAAGGAGTTGTTAGCAGTAGTCTTTGCATTTGATAAATTTAGATCTTACCTCGTCCTTTCTAAGACTATTGTTTACACAGATCACGCTGCACTTAAGTATTTGTTTTGTAAACAGAATGCTAAGCCGAGATTGATACGATGGATATTGCTGCTTCAGGAGTTCGACATTGAGATTAGAGATAAAGAAAGGAGCGGAGAATGTAGCAGCGGACCATTTGTCACGTTTAGAGGACTCCGAGCGTGAGGAGATTAGGGAAGACATGATTGACGATAACTTTCCACATGAGACATTGATGTTTATGAAAGCACAAGAAGAGGGTTTTCCATGGTTTGCAGATCTGGCTAATTACTTAGCGACAGGGGTTCTGATGACAGGCATGACACATCAGCAAAAGAAGAAATTCTTAGCAGACGTTAAGCATTACATTTGGGACGACCCCTACCTATTCCGCATTGGAGCAGATCAGATCGTACATAGGTGTGTACACGGTGATGAAGCAAGGAGGATTTTGAGGTATTGCCACTCAGGACCAACAGGTGGCCATTATGGAGCAAATTTGACAGCGAAGAAGGTATTTGACGCTGGGTTTTATTGGCCGACTATCTTTAAAGACGCGCATGAGTTTATGAGGAGTTGTAACGCGTGTCAGAGAGTAGGAAATATCTCATCCCCGAATGAGATGCCACAGACTGCCATTCAGGCATACAATATTTTTGATTTGTGGGGCATCGATTTCATGGGCCCGTTCCCGCCATCTTGCGGGAACAAGTACATCCTGGTAGCCGTAGACTATGTTTCCAAGTGGGTGAAGGCTCAAGCCTTACCTATGAATGATGCTAGGGTCGTAGTGAGATTCATTAAGAAGTTGTTTTCGTGCTTTGGTACCCCCAAAGCCCTGATAAGTGATAGAGGGACCCACTTCTGCAATGCGCAGATGGAGAAAGCCTTGCAACGCTATGGGGTCACTCATCGGCTTGCAACGGCTTATCATCCGCAGACTAGTGGACAGGTTGAGGTAAGTAATCGGGGTATCAAGCGGATTCTGGAGAAAACAGTTGGACCAAATCGCAAGGATTGGTCCGATAAGTTAGATGACGCACTATGGGCTTTCCGCACGGCATATAAGACACCGACCGGTTCTACACCGTTCAGGATGATTTATGGGAAAGCATGTCATCTACCAGTAGAGCTGGAGCATCGCACATATTGGGCATTGAGGACAGTGAATTTAGATATGTCCATGGCTGGAGCAAACCGATTTCACCAGTTGCACGAGTTGGAGGAATTGAGAGATCATGCGTACATACATTCGACACGATACAAGGAACGTACGAAAGAATTACATGATCGCCACCTGAAAGGTAATAAAGAATTCAAGTGTGGGGATCAGGTGTTGCTGTATAATTCGCGATTAAAATTGTTTCCCAGAAAATTAAAGTCCCGATGGTCGGGACCATACACTGTGCGCGAGGTATTTCCAGACGGGACAATTGAAATCGAGGAAAAGAACGGGGAGACATTTAAGGTAAACGGCCATTGTTTAAAGCATTACATTAGCAGCCCGGTGATTAAGAACGAGGAAGAAGTGGTCGACCTCGCCCCTGTAGGAGCCTGATTGAGAGGCCGAGTCAGGCTGACGACTCGTAAATAAACCAAGCGCTTCCGGGAGGCAACCCGAGGGTTTGTTTTTATTTTTTTGTTTTTATTTTTTTTGTTTTTATTTTTCTTATTCGTTTACTTTTTATTTTTAAATTCTTTGTACCGGATGCTTCTTTGTTTATCTTTGATTTCAGGTTATTACTCGGAGCTGAATGATCATCTGCTTGAGGTTCTTAGTCAAGTTAAAGTGTGAGGATGACACACACATTTTTAGTAGACATTCTGTCGGTGCACGTCAAATATCAGGGGAGTTTCAGTTTTCCCATTTCTTGCACTTTCATTATTTTAATTGCTTATATCTATTTGTTCGAACATTAGAGACAATGTTCAATTTAAGTGTAGGGATGGGGTTAATTGGCAAAACTGAAACATTTTGAATTCCGGTAAAAAAAAAATCAAAAGAAAAAAATAAGAGAAAAAGGCACTAAGTATCACTCATTCACACATATAAAACACGACTTGCACGAATCTTGATGTGATGCCAATTAGAGCTAACTAGTTATACCTAGAGCATGATTAACTTGTCAAGTCACAAGGTTAAGTTAACTTAACAAGCGCTTTTCAAAATAAAACTACATAGACGTTTAATTAAGTGAGGTAAATAGAGAGATAATAAACGTGCAATTGTCCACAACTTTACCCTGATTACCTCCGTTTTCATGTGAGATTGAGCCTTTAATCATTGATTATTTGCATTTCACAAGCAATTCTTTGTTTGAGCGTTTATATCACACGATCATGTGCATTTTAGAACTTGTCTAGGTTATACACGTTGAGACCATGAACTTTGAACTTGCACAGAAGTGATAGAGGCACCTAGGATTTAGCCTTGTGTTTAGCCTGTGATTACCTTACCCTGAATATCATCCACTATTTAGCCACTTTGAGCCGTTTATTTACCATTTTCTTTTATTTACACCCATGTCAGCCTAGCCTTTGTTTATTTAAACCCTTTTTATGTTAACCCATGTCTTTTAGAAAATCCGGCTAAGTTAGTGTTAAATAGTGTGATTCAAGTTATGCTCGTTTAGTTAATTTCAGAAAAAAAAGAGAGAAAAAAATGAAACAAAACAAAATGAGAAAAAGAATAAAAAAAAATAGTAAAAATAAAAAGAGGGTGAAAAAAAAAGTGATTGAAAAAAAAATGTCTATTAGTAGTTAGTTTGTTAAAGGAATCAAGTTTGATCCTTTGTTTTTGTTTATCATTTGCGTATTATGTTCGTGTTTAGCCTAGCGAAGTCGGATTTCTCTAAAACACATTAGCCTTGTTTTTCCATTTGTTTATTCCTACCCATCACCTTAGCCACGTTAAAACCCATTTTAAGACCTACTTGATTTGTGCAAAGTTCAATTGTTAGTTGGTGTAGATGTGATACTTTTACAAGCTTATGATAATGTGGTGTTGTGATGATATCGAGAGTACCACAGATATAAACTAGTACATCTTATGCTAGTCCACTAAACAAACCGAGAGGAGAGAATATTGTGAGAAGCTGTGGATTATTGTATGTTTAAAATCTTTAAATGAACTGAGCATAGTTAGTGCGTCTATTTTTCAAGATTGGTATCATGGTTACTTGTTAAGTTGTAATTCTATAGATTGTGACAGGATAGTTGATTATTGTCTTTAGGGAAAACGGGTTGTGCTAATTTGGTTTTACATTTATGTTTTTAAACTTGTTTACATTAGATATGTAGCTGGTTCAATTTTGCTTAGGGACATGCAAAGTTTAAGTGTGGGGATATTTGATATGGTCTAAAATATACATATTAAATATAAATATTTTCTATGCTTTTGAGTAACTCTTGAGTGGTTTTGAATGATTTTACTTATATTTGGACACATTCGCATTTTATAGATTTCAAGCGTCTATAAACTTAAAAGATATACTTTTAACTAGATTTGAGATCGTTGAGTGAAAACTTAAAATATATTTTTCTTTCTTAAATATTTTCTCTACAATTAACTTAATATAAATTGTAGAAATCATTTAGCTAAATCTGAAAGAACAATAAATTAAATACATAACAAACATCAAACATATTTTTTATTTCAAATTATCTTTAGGGCCGGCCGAATCTATTAGTTGTACAAATCGTTTAACTAAACTAAAAAAATAAAAAAATATATTAAACATCAAACGGTAATTAAATAGGTTGGAAATTGAGATGGTAGTAAATTACGTTCAAATGTTCCATGTGGATTTTTTAGTTGTTGAATCAATTAATATTGATTAATTTGTTTTGCTTTAGTTTAGTTTATTTGAATCTATATCTAAAGCCACAAATCTTAATTAGAATGTTGCATACACATGAGATGAAGATTTGAGTCGGAGGATTTTGCCCACCTGAATAAAAGCCCATAGAATAATTCTTGATTAAATAAAGTTTGAGCCCATAAAAAGAATTAAAAGGCCCACATTCATGTGGTGGCAACGAAGAAAATATGAGGGCAGCCGCATGAAAAGGAGACGCACGGCAGAAAAGACAATTGATACACACGAAAAAGAAAAGAGAAGGTATTTTGATATTATTCAACGTTGGAGTTTGAGCACGATTGGAGAGCAAATCTTAAGCAGAGAACAAGATCTGAGAGCAACGATTGAAGCATTCAAGTATTGAAGATCATTCGGTTTCGTCTCGTTATCAATTATTTTTCTTTGTTTTATTGTTTCTCTCATTCATGTTTATAAAGTTTGCAACTTTATTATTGCTCTTGATGTTTTTGAATATTATGAGTAGCTAACTCTTTAGTACTACCTAAGTTGAGTTGAAAACTATTCATGTTTTGATTAAATATTCGGTTTTGATTTCGTATATTGTTTATTAATCTTAAAACTGATTATTTTCTCAATTAAATATGATTATGTGTATTGTTTCATGCTTGAAGGTTATCGCCATGCTCGTGTATGTTTAATCTTGATTGATTGTGTGACATCTAGACTAGGTTTGCATGTTAAAATTAATTACTTTGTGTTTTTAATTTTAAACTTTGATTAGAGATAATCTTAGGAGCATTGGTTGTGACTTGATAGTATTTGCAATGTGCTATCTTATCTAAAACCTAGGGGTGATAGATATTGTTTAAAACCTCCTACCCGTTGCTTGTTAGGTTTAGATTTCGCGAGAGCGTGTTTTGCTTTCTATTTGCGGTGTTAGTGTTTTAGGGTATTTAATTAGATTTAATTAAGTTGTCCTTTATCTTAGGGTAATAAAATATAATCTTGAAGATAATGTGGTAGAAAACCTAGGGGCGATCTTCCATTAGACATTTTAATAAACCTATCTTGTGCTTCACGTGTGTCTTTGGTTATCTTAGGGAGTAGCAACATACCTAGTTAATCCTAGATTTGTATTTTTAGAGATAGTTATACGAGTCATTCCCTTTATGTCATTACATGTTAGTTGGATTCCTACCTAGGTAGTTATTTCATATATTTGATCGTATTCAAGTTTCCAAGTTTGAATTCTTAATTTGTTTACCTCATTTGTCGTGTTTAGACTAATTAATTTTAGTTAAATGGTTTATTTTGTTTATAAAATGTTTACTTAAAATAATTAAATTAATTAGGTTAGAAGTCGATAGAGGTTTATTATCGAGAGCCGCCAATAGTGTCCGCGGATTCGATATCCGGTCTTACCTAAACTTTACTATATCACGATCGGTACACTTGCCGATTGTGTGAAGTTTAGTAGGTAATTCCATTTTTAAAACTAATTTGTGAAAATCATTTTTTACAATAAATTAATATATATTTTCACACATCAGCCGCCCACACCTTCATGCACATTTCACTTCAATCGGATTTTCTAGAGAGAGAAAGGAGAAGAGCTGAATTTTCGGACTTTGAAGAAAGAAGAAGAAGAAACCAAATTCAAGGTAAGAATTCTTGGCTTTAAGTTGTTCTTGGCCGGCCTATGCCTTGGTTGTATGCTTATGTGTTTGTTTGTGTGTTCGGGTTGTGTGATTTGGTGGGTTTTAGGTGTTTGAACTCATTTGCAAACGGGTTTGGAGAAGTCATACTCGAAGGTTGTCAAAGGTGAGTTCTAGAACCACTTTTTTTACATGTTTTAACTGATTTTGGGGCTGGAAATGCATGTATGTATGTTTTTACGAAAAATGGGTTTTTGTACCCGTATGAATGTGTATGTGTGAATGTGGGTGGGTTATGATTTTGGGTGTTCTTGATGTTATGATGATGCCATGTTCATATTATGATGCTTTAATACTAGAACTAAGTTAGAACATGTTGAACTGATGATGTTGGGACTGATTATGATGCTGATAGTGAGAGTTGGTTGCCCATGCGCCTGAAATTGGCCCCTGCACCCAACGGTCAAATTACATAAGTGTAGTCCCATGCGCCCAAAACCCATGCGCCAGAATACTATCCATGCGCCTAGAATAGGCTGAATTTGACTAAGTGTTCCATGCGCCCAAAACTACCCATGCGCCTAGGCACTCATGCACCTGCATAGTGCCCATGCGCCTAGAAATTTTCCCAGGAGACTAAGTGTTCGGTCATGCGCCCAAATAGTGCCCATGCGCCTAAAAGTTCCCCATGCGCCTAAGTGTTCCCATGCGCCTGCATAGTGCTCATGCGCCTATACCTTAGAATATTTTCTGAAATTTTGGGGAAAATGTAAAGTGTAGGCTTTGACTTGGGATGTTCCCGGGGGTAATGTAAGTTGACTTTATGATTTTGTATGTGATGTGATGATGCTATGTATGGTATGGATATGTTTATGTTATGTTTCTTATTATGAATGTTTATTTTCCGTGGCTTTACGTGGTATGATTATGAAAAGTAAATGGAAAGTATTATGTAACTTAAAGCGGAAGATAATGAAAAAGGGAATGTAAGGAATGAATGAATGCATGCATTAATGAATGAAAGTAATAAAAGTCTTGCAAGCAATGTATGGAGGTTCACACCCAATGAAGGGTGTTAGCTCAACTGTGTGCGGGTTAGCTTCCCCGGAAGGATGCACACTAGGGGTCTGATCTTTGTGATTGACCATATGTATGGGACCCTTGCCGCTTGCCCTAGGTACTGGAGTCAGCTTCTTGCACAATGTTCGAGGTCTATGATAGACCTCAGGCCTAGTAACCAGCTTCATGCACAATGTTCGGGGTATAGCACATGGCACTGGTCCGGAATGAAAGATGAATGATAATGATGAGTGTACCTGCCCCAGGCCCATGAATCAGCTTCGTGCACAATGTTTGGGGTACAGTACATGTCATCAGAAGTTAATGAATTTACATATAGTACGTTAAGAAAGATAACAAATGATAAAGATGTTGGACCCTGAAAGGATCATACATGCCAATTCAATTGGTGGATTGATAGTTGTTCTGCTGAAATCTCCCCAAGTCCAAGATCTAATGCGCCTGTGTTTGTTCTTTCGCATTAACAAATGCGGATAGTCATCAACAAATGGGCAGTGTTTGTTCATCCGCATTTATCAATGCTGATGACCAAACACCAATGCTCATGATCAACTCAACATTCGCATTTGTCAATGCGGATGACCAAGAAGAAATGCTGACAAAATTAGAACATCCTCATTAGTCAATGCGGATGTACAGAAGAAATGCTGATGAAGACTTTTGTACTTGACTAGTTCGGATGTATAGGTCAGGGTTAGTTTAGACTTTTGTTCAGGCATATGTCAGCCTATAAATAGAATAGAAATCCTCGTATGAGAGGTGACGGAGACTGACTGTTGTTAGACATTAGACAATTAGAATATTTTTGCTTTGTAATATTTCAAGGTGTATCATTACAGTTCATGCTAAAAACCCTAGCAATCATTGTAATCGTTTTTCACCTTCTTTAATACAAAGAGCATTTATGAGTATTATTCAGCATTCAATGTTCTGTGATTGTTTGATTCTGCCTTACAATCATTGACTCAATCATCATATTCAGTCCTTGTTGATTCACATCAATAGAGAATATCATTCTCAAACCCAGTCAATTGGTATCAGAGCCTTGGCTCTCGGTTCTTCTTCAGATCTGCTCAGATCTGAGCTGAACTCGATAGATCTGGTGATTGAGTTGCTGATAGAGTGTTCAACTACCTCTACTCAGTATACAAACTGAATATCTGCTGAAACTCATTGACAGTCACTGTTCATCAGCATTCTCCATCTAAAAACTAATCTATGAACAATTTCGCTTCCATAAAATCAGACCAGTAACATAAACAGATCTATCTACATAATCCTGTTTTGGACTATTTGGACTACTTGGACTTGTTGAACATAATAATCAATTTAATCCATATTTAAACCAGTTAAAAATAGCTTATTAACATGGACTCACATAATTTTTTTGAACTTGGTCACACTCCTAAACCCCCTATGCTTAAACACAAATCTGAGTTTAAGCAATGGAAAATCAGGTTCATGAATTACATTACAGGTGTAGATCCGGACTATTGGATATTGATATGTAAAGGGCCTCACATCCCAGTGACACTCTCTGTTGATCAGGCTGCACTATACAAAACCTCAAGAATACCTATTGAGGATCTCACTCTTGATGATGATGACTACAAGAAGATCAAAATTGATCTCAAAGCTTATTCCATTCTAACACAAGCATTGAAGATGGATGTGCTGAAAAGACTTGAGAAGTATGGAACAGCTAAAGCTGTGTGGGATGCACTGTTAATAATGTGTGAAGGAAGCAGTGAAGTAGTTGAAATTAACAAGGATAAGCTTGTTAATCAATATGAAACCTTTCATCACTTTAAGGGGGAGTCAATCTCTAAACAATTGCATATATTTGTGCAGCTCGTGAATGATTTAGAGATTATGGGGGTTACATATAAAGTCAAAGAACTGAACAAAAAGATGCTTCACAGTCTTCCAGAAAGTTGGAAACAAAATGTAACCATGCTGAAAAACACTCTTGATTTGGAGAGCACCACCTTGGATATTATGATTGCTAAAATTGAAGCTCTTGAACTTGATGAAAAGAGCAGAAATCTAGGTGGACCTAAAGTCATTGAGGCATACAAATTTCCATCAGAAACTCATTCTGTGGAAAATGCATTCATTACTGAAGATGATGACTTCCTCTCATCGAGAGATCAATTAAAAACAACAGGATTCATTGCCACACCCTCAACAACCAAGCCATCTCCTTCAATTCAGTCAACTGGATTTGCTGCCACTCCTACAAGTATATCTGAAGATAAGAGAACTGAAGAGCAAAAGGCCACTTACAATGCCTTTGTTGCAAGTTTTGAAGCTTATCTTGGAGGAAGACTCACTTCTGCTCATTTGATTCAAGAAGACTTGGAAGAAATGGATCCAGATGATGTGGAAGAAATGGATCTGCAGTGGCAAATGGCTATGATTGCAATGAGAGCCAAGAAGTTTTTCAGAAAAGGGAGAAAGCTGAGTCTGAATGAAAATACAAAACTTGGATACGACAAATCCAAAGTCAAATGTTTCAATTGTGGTATGACTAGCCACTTCTCAAGGGAATGTAATGCTCCAAAAAGGAACAACCACTGTATTCAAAGAAATTCACAGGGCCAATCATCCCCACAACCAAGCGCAAGCTACCACTCCAGCAATCATCAACAGCTGCATCACTATCAACACCCTATCAAAGTCAGTCACAACTGACTAACCTAGCTTATAGAAGCAGCCAAACTACTTCAAATGCACTTGTTATCAGACAAGATGGAGTATGTGATTGGAGCCTATATGCTGAAGAAGTAAAGCCTCAATTTCAGAATCATGCTCTTATGGCTCACATCAATGATGGTCCAAATCCAATGCCATCTGAGGTAAAATCTAATCTTTGTAGTGATAAATGCATAGCTGAACTGCAAGGATATCGTGAGCACAATCATAAATTGGCTGATAAAATCAAAGAAGAAAAGGTAAAATCTGAGATGCTTAAAAGAGAAATCAAAAGTTTTTAAATAAAAATCAAATCTCTCATTTTTGATATTGAAAAACTACATGGTGAAAAGTACACTCTTTCAGTTGAGAATGAAGAGTTAACTGAAAAATTAGCATAATCCAAAGCTGAGCAATCAGTTACTGAAGTGAAACTTGAAAAGTTTCAACTGTCTTCAGCTAAGCTACAAGAGATGCTTGATTCATAAAAGGAGCACAATGATTTGACTGGGATTGGATACAATTCATGTCCTCCACCATATAATGACAGTTACACAGTCATGCCTGAATCTGTCACTTTGTCTGATAAAATTGAACCTAAAACTAGTAAAGCTAAAACAATAATAACACAAATCACTAATCCTCAAAATAAACCAAATGTTTACATTGAATCAAATGAGGAGAAAATTAAGTTAGGTTAACCTATCAAAATCAAAGAGTACTCAGACAAGACAGTGAATGTCATTAAACCAAGAAGCCCGGTCAAAGCTATAGTGCCTTTTGTGAAATTTGTTCCTGCAATTTTGAAAGAAAAGCAGAAAGCTGAGATTTCAGTGAAACCTTCTGCTGAAAGCAGTTCTGATTGTGAGATCAAATCTCTAAACAATTCAATCAAATCAGACACAGTTTAACTTCCAAAGAACATCAAAACTCCAAAAACTTCAAAAATCAAAATCAAGGCTGACCCTCAATCGTCAAAACCAAAGCAAGGAGGTGGTTTTGATATTTTTAATAAAGAACATGTAGATCAATTCGAAAGGGAATTGAAGAAAATGGTAAGAAAGCAGAAACAATCTAGGAAGAACAAACCTAGTAGAGTTGTGAAACAAGCTACTAAAAAGGCTGATTCTGCTTCCTCACCAAAATCAAAGGTTGAAACTCAGTCAAAAACTGGTAAATCTACTGAGGTTTCAACATCAAGATCAGCTTCAAGAGACAAACACATGTATTGTGATGTGTGTGAAATGTCTAATCACAGTACAGATAGATGCTTTTTCAATCAATATTGCTCAATCTGTGACATGAACAATCATTCCACCAAAAACTGCTATTTTAATAAATATTGTTCAGTCTGTGATATGACCAACCACAATACATCTGATTGTTTCTTCAAACAAAAAGGGTTGAGAATTCCTCAACATAAGCACATCTCACCAATCTCATCTGTGAAACCCAAAATCAGAAATCACTTTCTTAATACTCAATTCAGGACTGTCATTTCTGATCGGGATAGGGATAACACAACCGAGTCAAGGAAAATACGAGGAAACAAATGTCATAACATCAACCAAACACATGATTTTCATAATTCAAAAATGATGTTTGATAATCAAAAATGGGTCAGGTTTCTTAAAAGAAACAGGGATCAAAGGTTTCATTATTCTTCTGACTCTTCAACTGAAATTGATAAGATAAAACATGCAAAATATCATCAATCTCCCAGAACACCTCACTCAAAGTCACTATTCAGGGAAAAGTACCAAGAAGTTACTATCATGGATAGGAACGGGAAACCCAAGACCATCATGGCTTGGGTTCCACATTCTAACTAAGTTCTGTTGTGCTTGCAGGGTCATTCATACAGGTCCAATAGTTTATGGTACGTGGACAGTGGATGCTCCCGACACATGACTGGAGATCGTTCCCTCCTTCATGATTTCAAGCATATTCAAGGAACTTCTGTGGCATTCGGTGGAGATTCACAAGGTGGCAGAATCACGGGTGAAGGATCTGTGACAAATGGGATGTTGAGCTTTGATCAAGTGAACTACTGTGAACAACTGAATTTCAATCTGCTCAGCGTGTCTCAGATCTGTGACAAGAAATATTCTACTCACTTTACTGACACTCATTGCTATATTCTGAAACCAGGATTTCAAATTCCTGAAGAATGGGTTGTCTTAAAAACACCGAGGAAGAATAACACATATGTCTTAAACCTCAATTCTGCCACACCAAAAGAAGAAACATGTCTTCTGTCTAAAGCATCCTTTGATGAGTCACAGCTTTGGCACAGACGATTGGGACACACAAACTTCAAAAACATGAACAGATTAGTCAAGGAAAACCACGTCATTGGTTTACCTCAAAAAGAATTCCATTTTATTGATCACTGTTCAGCGTGTCTCAAAGGGAAACAACATAAGTCTTCCCACAAGCCAAAACTAATGAACACAAACAACTCTCCATTGAAGCTGCTTCATATGGATCTTTTTGGACCAACTCATGTTATGAGTATTGGAAAGAAACAGTATTGTTTGGTGATCATTGATGACTTTTCCAGATTTACATGGGTCTTCTTTCTACTTCATAAAAACAAAGCGTCCCAATTGATAAAAGATTTTATCACAAAAATTGAAAACCAACTTGATCATAAGGTCAAAACAATTAGAAGTGATAATGGGACAGAATTTAAGAATGAAGATCTGAGTTCATTTTGTACAACCAAAGGCATTGCTCATCAATTTAGTGCAGCTAGAACTCCTCAACAAAATGGGGTAGCTGAAAGAAGAAATAGAACATTGATTGATGCAGCAAGAACCATGCTAGCTGATGCTAAACTGCCAATCACCTTTTGTGCAGAAGCAGTTAATACATCGTGCTTTGTGCAAAATCGAACTTTGATTGTAAAAGAAACCAACAAGATGCCTTATGAACTTTTTTTTCGCAGAAAACCATTTATTGGATTTTTAAAGTCATTTGGTTGTCCTGTCTCGATATTAAACACCCAAGACTATTTGGGAAAATTTTCATCTAAGTCTGATGAAGGATTCTTTGTAGGTTATTCTTCGGTTTCAAAGGCTTACAGAGTATTTAATCCTAGATTAAATATTATTGATGAATCAACAAATGTTCAATTCAAGGAACATTCGTTTCCCAAATCTACAAATGGTCCTGACTGGTTGTTTGATATTTACTCTTTTACAAAATCTTTTGATCAATTTCATTTGTCTGATGCAGGAAATCTACATTCAGCAGAATCCTCTTCAGGAGTAGAAAGAAGAGATGAATTTCCAATGATTCCTCCAACTTCTACTGATCAACTAACTGAAGATGTTCCACTACAAGCTGACCCTGTCAGACAACCATCTCAAAATCAATGTGTTTCAACTGAAGCTGGTCCAAGCATACTACCATCTCCTTTAGAAGATCCTTCATCTGAAGTCAGAGATCAAAATCAAGCTACTCCTTCAGTTGAACCTGAAAGAACCTCAAATGATGGAAGTAATCAAAATGCTGCTGATGTTGAAGCAGGAACTGAAACCAGTTTTGATTATTTTCATAACTGTCCCACAGTTCAAGATGAATCGGCCTCTCACCAAGATGATCTGAATTTCTCCAATCTTGATGTAACCATTGCTGGTGAATCAATTCCAACCACCAGAACACACAAGAATCATCCAGTTAAAAGAATCATTGGTGATCTTAATGAATGGTTGACAAGAAGCAAGTCAAGCATAGCAAACATCTGTTTGTTCTCTTGTTTTCTCTGTCAAACAGTACCCAAAAACATCAAAGAAGCTCTTCAAGAAAATAGTTGGATTGAGGCAATGCAGGAAGAGTTGCTATAATTCAAGAAACAAGAAGTATGGCAACTGGTAGACCTCCTCGAAGGACAATACCCTATCGGCACCAGATGGCTGTACCGAAACAAGACTGATGACAGAGGGATCGTCATCAGAAACAAAGCAAGATTGGTAGCACAGGGCTATACACAAGAAGAAGGAATAGATTATGACGATTGCTCCTGTTGCTAGACTAGAAGCCATACGACTATTTCTTGCGTACTCTGCATCCATGAAATTCACTGTTTATCAAATGGATGTAAAGTGTGCATTTTTGTATGGAAAGATCTCTGAAGAAGTCTACGTGAGTCAACCTCTAGGCTTTGAGGATCCTGATTTCCCTCACAAGGTATTCAAGCTTGATAAATCTTTGTATGGCTTACATCAAGCCCCTCGAAAATGGTATGAGACTCTGTCATCATTTCTTCTTGAACATGGTTATGAAAGAGGGAAGATCGACCAGACTTTATTCAGAAAGAAAAAGGGAATGAGATGCTGCTTGTCCAGATTTATGTGGATGATATCATATTTGGCTCCACTAACAAACAACTATGCCAAGACTTTGAAGATCTTATGAATTCAAAATTTCAGATGAGTGCTATGGGAGAACTCACATTCTTTCTAGGTCTTTAAGTACAACAAACCTCCAGTGGAATCTTCATCAACCAGTCAAAATATGTAGAATCAATGTTGAAGAAGTTTCACTTTGCAGCCTGTCAGTCCATCAGAACACCGGTTGATACAAAAGTGAAGATTGGTCCGGATCCAGAAGGCAAATCAGTGGATCAGACTCTCTATCGGTCTATGATAGGTTCTCTTATGTATCTTACTGCCAGTAGGCCTGACATCATGTTTGGTGTTTGTGTGTGTGCCAGGTATCAAGCAGATCCCAAGGAATCTCACGTGAATGCAGTCAAGAGGATATTCAGATATCTTAAGGGCAAACATGCTCTTAGACTATGGTATCCAAAGGATGGAGACTTCAATCTCTATGCATACACCGACAGTGACTACGGGGGATGCAATTTCAACAGAAAATCCACATCTGGCGGTTGTCAATTTCTTGGTCCCAGACTGGTGTCTTGGCAGTGCAAAAAACAGACCAATGTGTCAGTATCGACGGCTGAAGCTGAGTACATAGCAGCATCAGCTTGTTGCTCTCAAGTTCTCTGGATTCAAAACCAGATGCTTGACTATGGTTTTAACTTCCTGCACACTCCAATTCACATTGACAACACAGCTGCAATGTTTATTACTAATAATCCAGTTCAACACTAAAAAACAAAACACATTGAAATTAAATATCACTTTTTGAGAGATTGTGCTGAAAAAGGGTTAATCAAATTGATTCAAGTTCATACTGACAATCAATTGGCTGATCTATTTACCAAGGCATTTGAACCTAATAGGTTTGAATTTCCTTGTTCAATCAATTGGCATGATTAACCTTGAGTAAAAAAAAAATAAAAAAAAAAAATTATCAAATATCTCAAAAATAAGTCTTTTTCTTGAAATTTTTGGCTTATACTTTTTGGGAAATGATATAATTACAGTCGTTATATCATTCACTGTGCTTAATACAAAATTTAAAAGACTGTCATGACTTACCTGATATGTAGGTAGGCTCAACTTGGAAAGGAAGATACATGCTGTGATGAACTAAATAATCATATTCAACTGTGAAATTCTCATATCAGAGTACTGGTAAGTATCAGCTTATTCAAGTGTATGTGTGTGTAGCAACTCAAACACACCAGATAATGATGAACTATGAATCTTATTCACCTGCATCAGTTTCTTCTTTGTTTTGCTGAGCAAAGACCTGAAGAAACAAGCACATAGTGCTGATGTCATGATCCAAAAGATTCCCAATATGGAACACATTCACCTTGGATGAATTAACAAAAGAGTATACAAAAAGAATCCCATTATGGATCACCTTCCAAAGTGAAGTGCAAAAGAATCCCAATGTGGATCAAAATATCAAAAGGATCAAAGTAAAAGAAACCCAATGAGGATCAGTGAAATTGAGATCTCATAATTTAAGTAACCTGGTCATGTAAGATGTGAAAGTAGTCTACCATGCATTACATGAGAATGGTTGATCAACCCATGTTTCTGTGTGTGAGGTACATGTTGAATATTCAAATCAATCAAAACATGATAAATGTCACATACAGTATAATATTTACCAAGTATGAGTTTAAGAGGACAAGCATACCTTCAATCAATAAGTTCATAAACATGTCTATTTTACAATCAAAAGATTGCACTTGTGTAATGTAGGATTGTTATGATCCCAACAAAAGTATACCTCCTCTTCATGCAAAATTAAAGAGATTTTATGATCCAAAATTTTTAAATCCTTAAAATTTCTATCTAAATAAGGATATAAATTTTATGGGGAGAAATTTAAAATTTTGATCAGTTTGTACAGGTTGTTTATTTCTTAATTTTTATAAAATCAAAACAAAAATAATAAAAATAAAATCTGACTGTGTTGGTGCAGAAGTTATACTATAGTATCTCAGCTTATGCAGACATTTGGGTGCCCAAAAGTCCAAGATCAGTCAAACTCTGGGAAACTTGTATGCATCAAACCTGATATACAAGTCAATCCAAGCAAGAATTGACAATCCCAACATCTGTCAAAACTCCATAAGAAACAAGTGAAAAGTATAGACAGTTCTTCATAACAGCCTTCAGTTCATCAGAAAACAGAAAAGAATTCAATCTACAAAAACATTAATTTTTGATTAAGTTCAAATATTAATGCGGGTAAGTGCATTGGTTAATGCGGATGAAGGTATCCCTGGCATATAACCAATGCGGGTAATTGTTTTCATACCAGTTAAAACAAAATGAAACTAATGCGGACAAAAGTGTTCAACCGCATTTGTCTTTGTGGGTAAACCTTTGTTCTACCGCATTTCTTTTTTTACTTTTCCGCATTTGAAACAGTACACTAATGCGGATGAACAAATTCTTATCCGCATTTGCTATAGTGTTTTTTTTTAAAAAAGGTCATTTGCATTTGTTTTCAAAACTTGTAATATTTGTAAAGGTCATTAAATCTTCTTTTTAAACCAGAATAAAAAGGTCATTTAATACTTTTCAAATTGAGAGACTTTACAGTGCGACGAGCGGTCTTCACATTTGTTCATCCCTATCATCTAAAATTCATCACCTGTGATCTAAGACTCATTCACCACAAAAACTTCTCATCTTGATTCATTACAACAGTATTATCGAAAAAAGGTGAGTTTCTTCAAAGTTCTTAACCTAAAACATCGAACAGTCAAAAAAACTGATTTTGAACATAGAACTCTAGGTTAAGAATCAATCACCAAAAGTAACATCAAACCAAGGTTTAAATGACATTTTTGAAGGCAATGTTAATCAATAACAAGAATTTAACCTCCTACAAACGGATTACAAAACCTTGTTCATGTCAAGAACAGGGGACAATCAATTCTGAAAAAGTGAATGTCAAAACCTAATGTTAATGATTAAAAGATGTTAAAAACATATGAATAATCTATATAAACTTGCAAAACATATAAGAGTGATTATACATGACAAAGTCAAGTTGCGTATGGTACACATGTTCACTTAACTTTGACCATTAAAAGACAAACTAAGAACACACCTTGATTTATGTATTACTATCTGTCAATTACAGTTGCATCTTCTAATTCATATGCCTCTAATGCAGGTTTCAATGGATAATCTTACATGGAGCAAGCTCCATAATGTTAGTGGCTATCTTGATCCTAATGTTACTGAGGTAGAGGGTTTGAGAGACATGATCAGATTCATCTTAACTACCAGAGTTGTTCATGCTATTACAGTTAGGCCTATCATCTATGAGAGACTCATAAGGTCCTTCTGGAGCACTGCTGAGGTGACAGAGATAGATGGTGTAAGGACTCTGTCAGGAAGAATAACTCCTGATCATAATTTGGCCATTACTGAACAGACTGTGAGACAGTGTCTGCAGTTTGGTGATGATGCAACTCTCCTCTGGAATTAGAAGATGATGAAATCATAACTTTCTTTGCAAACATTGGGTATGAGGGAGGTTATGAAGGAAAGCAGATCATCAAGGGGTTGGTTGACTTGCAATGGAGATTCCTCATTCATCTCTACCAACATTGCCTGTCAAAAAGAAAGACTGGATGGAATGACATATCAGTGACCACCTCTTCTGCTATATGTGCTCTGTGCACAAATAGGCCATTCAACATGTCTGCTTATGTGTTTAATGGTCTGGTGTCAAACATTCAGGAGGGTAGAAGATACAAGTTCCTCAAGTATCCTAGATTTCTGCAGTGTCTCATCAATGAAGCTTTCCCTGAGATTATACCTGAAGGACCAGTGATGGATATTCCTCACTACAATGCAAAGTCCTATCAGTACATAAAGAAGAGAGACCCCAGGAATTTCTACAGTGGCACATTTGCTCCTCTATTACCCTGGATGCTGGAACAGATCAACCAAATGAGCATATTGAGGAACAAGCTCAAGAGGTTTCTGATGCTGAGCCTGTTCATGAAGAAGAGCAAGCTGCTCCTAGTCAACACAATGTTGATGAGCAAGCTGATGTAGCTGAAGAATGACAGAGGCCAGTGTCATCACAGGTTGATGTAGGTGGTGATCCTCACACTGGGCCTTCCGTTCATGAAGCTGAGATATCCTCTTCATCCTCTCCATATCCCATCCCCTCACCACAAAGATCACCAATTCCCTTTCCATAAACACAGCCCATCATCTCTTCCCATATATCACCCATACACTCACCCCATATTTCACCAATTCATCTTTCTCCTACATCTCCTGTTCATGCATCCCCTGTCTCTACTGAGCCTGTTGAGTTTGTTTATTCTACCAGCTCTTCAGAAGAATCCAAATCATCATCTGATGAGGAGGATCATCGAAAGAAGATCCCTGTGAGACAAGTTACTTCTGAAGCCGCTCCATCTGAGAGTTATGCTGAGTTAGAGGCAATCAGGCCTGATGCAAAAGATGAGATGATATCAGAACTGTTGCAAAAAGTAGCCAAGATGGAGAAACTCCTAAATAGAAGATCTAGTATCATTCAAGATAGACTTCTAGAGTTAGATGAAAAGGAAAAAGAGTTAAAAGAGATGAAAGAGAAGTATGAGACTGAAAAGAAAGAGAAAGATAAGGAGATAGAAAGCCTAAAGGCTGCTCTTCAACATTCAAAGGATGAAGTCAGTGGTCATGTGGACACTTTGACCATCCAAACCATTGCAATGGAGGAACAAGAAAGCCTGCTGGAAGAGCAATCTGATATAATCATGTCTATGCAAAAACAGATAGAAACTTTGAACAAAAGAGTTTATGAGTTGGAGCTGATAATCATGATAAATCAAGAGGTTGAAAAGAAAAGAAAGGATGATGAAGGTGATAAAGATGAGGGTGGCAAGAAGAAAGATGATAACAAAGAAGAAGAGGTGAAAGTTCCTCAAAGAGAGTGATGATGATTCTCCTCCTGCTAAGAAATTGAGATCTTCTGAGCCTGAAAAAGAAGCTGAATCAAGTAGATCCAAGCCACAAGAACAAAGTTTGGCTATGGTACTGTACACCAGCAAAGATCATAAAGAAACACACACTAAAGAATCAGAGTTTAGTGATATGATCAAGGCTCTTGATAGCTTCACTGCTGAAGATTTCATCATTGATGATGAATTCTGGGAATTTATTGGAAATCAAGGTCAAGTTTCTGAGCCCATTGTAGTGATATCTCAATCTCCTGTCCCTATTGAGAAGGAATTGAGCCTTCAGCTTGTACCTGTTGTGATTCTCACTGAGGAGCAAAAAGACTTGATCAAAAGGCTCTGTGAACAACAACAACAAAAGGAAGAATCAGAACTAGAGTCAATAGAGAAAATCCCATCAGCTGCTGAAGAAAAGGAAGCTGAAAAATCGCCTAAAGAAGCTGAAATAGCTGAACCCTCTTCTGGTCCAAGAGTACAAACATATACTAGAAAGAGAAAGTACCTGTCTAAAAAGGAAAAGGGTAAAAGGCCTATAGAAGAAGATCCTCCAAAGAAAAAGCATCAAGATGATCCTCTGAGCCTAGTTGTTATTGCTCAATTTTTAGAAGAACATGAAAAGGCCGAGGAACAACTGAAAATGAGGTCAGTGGGCATAGACCTCAAAGAAGGAGATATAGAGGGTGGATATGTGATTGATGAACACATAGACAGAAAAAGCCCTGAAAAGCCTGAACCCTCTGTCCAAGAAATGTTAGATAAAGCCCAAACAGATGATTTGATGACCAAAGCCTTATTTCTCATCAATCATGGCTATGATCCAGATGAAGTCTTTAGGATGACATATGAGGGGATGATAGCAGAAGAAGAAAAGCTAAACAAACTGCTAGACCCTACTGTTGAAATTGAGTATGAAAAGACTCATTCTCCCAGAACTCAAGCTGATAAACCCTCTTCAAAAGCCAAGCAGACTGAAGCCTCTCAATCACTATATCCTGATCCCTATTCCATGACTGATAGGGAATTGAAGTGTTATCTGTCTGCTCAAGGGTATACTAAAAGAAAATTAGCCAATATGAAGACTAATTCCCTAAGGGCTGCCATCCTTAGGATGATAAATGAAAAGAAAGAAAGGCTGAAGAAAATGGAAGATGAGATCATCAAAAAGCATAAAACAAGATTATCTGCACAAGATATCCAGCTCACCCATAGAGATCATGACTCCTTGGCACCTGTTCTACACAGAAATCCAGAGTGGTTTGCTGAGCCTTCCAAGTTAATACTTCAAGGGGGCTCACCACTGCTGAAATGATCAAAGGTGTATCTACTCCACATGGCAAGACTGATCAGAAAATTATTGCCTGGAAGTATGATAGTGACTGGAATATGTTTATGGTCAAACGGATCTCAGGGTTAGTTCAATTCTTCACTGAGTATACAGCTTTAGTGAACTCCCTGCAGATTCATGATCTGAAAGAACTAGATGATCTGAAGCTCATCAATCATCAGGCTATGTTCAGGGGTTATGAGTTTGAAGACATTCTGAGAATGTTCAAAAGGACAAAAAACTTCAAATCTCTTAAGGCTATCTGTATGAGGAAAGATAGATCCTTTGTTAACCCTCTAGAGAAGAAAAAGACAAAACCAGCTGAAGAGGTTGTGTTTCATGAGCTCAAGGTGAAGCCAACTGAATCTTTAAAGAGAAAGATGGTAGCTGGAACTCATTCCTCCAAACCAATCTCAAATGTTTATTATGATGAAAAGACATATGAGTTGGTTATTGAAAGAAAATGGGAAGGAAAAGAAGGTGCAGAAATTAGATTGTTTAGTGGATATGAAGTGAGATTGCTAGATGAATCTTATATCCACTACATATGCACCAGGCACTTCAGAGAGTTAAACAATAAGTTGGGTGAGGAAGACATGTAATTTTTCTTAAAATGTATAAAGATTCTGAAGATGGCCTTTGACAGAATCAAAGCTAAAAGAGAGCAGAGAAGAAAGAAGAAGACTCCCTTATAATTGGGGAACATAGTGAAGCTAGAAGTGGATGTTGACGGAGCTTTGCTGATCCATAGAGATGGGTTGTCCACTGTGTCAATATGGGAACCCATTTCTTTGAAAAAGCTGCCTATGGAAGCCATCTACACAATGAGCCAAATGAAGATCCATGTGCTAAACCGAGAAAAGATGACTGAAGCCAATGACTTTGTCAACATGATAAAGGCAATTTTGGATCCCTCACAGGCAGAACCTCTCATCCCTTTTCAAACTGCTCAAAACATAGTAGAATCCTCACAACCTCATCCACTATCAAGACCTTGAAGTAAATAGGCTATATAATCCTTAGGGGGAGTATTGTTGGACCCTGAAAGGATCATACATGCCAATTCAATTGGTGGATTGATAGTTGTTCTGCTGATATCTCCCCAAGTCTAAGATCTAATACGCCTGTGTTTGTTCTTCCGCATTAACAAATGCGGATGGTCATCAACAAATGCGCAGTGTTTGTTCATCCGCATTTGTCAATGCTGATGACCAAACACCAATGCTCATGATCAACTCAATATCCGCATTTGTCAATGTGGATGACCAAGAAGAAATGCTGACAAAATTAGAACATCCGCATTAGTCAATGCGGATGTACAGAAGAAATGCTGATAAAGACTTTTGTACTTGACTAGTTCTGATGTATAGGTCAGGGTTAGTTTAGACTTTTGTTCAGGCATATGTCAGCCTATAAATAGAATAGAAATCCTCGTATGAGAGGTGACGGAGACTGACTGTTGTTAGACATTAGACAATCAGAGTATTTTTGCTTTGTAATATTTCAAGGTGTATCATTACAGTTCATGCTAAAAACCCTAGCATTCATTGTAACCGTTTTTCACCTTCTTTAATACAAAGAGCATTTATGAGTATTATTCAACATTCAATGTTCTATGATTGTTTGATTCCGCCTTACAATCATTGACTCAATCATCATATTCGGTCCTTGTTGATTCACATCAACAGAGAATATCATTCTCAAATTTAGTCAAAAGATGACGTACGAGGATGAATGAACGGAAGTCAACGAATGACGATGAAAGATAATAATAAATTGTTATCTATGTGTACGTATGATGCATGATCATATGTGAAAGTAAAGAAAGAATGGTTTTAAACAAAAGAAAAGTATTTTATTTTATAAAACTAGAACTCACTCAACAACGCTGACTTTTATGTGTTTCCAGTTGGCAGGTAATGTTGCTGAGGATGGCACGGGGCAGCTACTTGGCATTTTTGGATGGCAACGAGTAATATTTTGTAATCTGTCAACGATGTATTATTTTGCAAAAGCAATTATATATATATGAAATGGTTTGTTTAAAAGAATTCCGCTGCAATGTTTTAGAAATTGTAAATGTAAATTATATGTTTTATGTGCGATGATTGTCCAACTGTGAGCGTCCCGGGATCGGGGCCTTACAAGTTGGTATCAGAGCCAGAGTTTAAGTGAAACGGGTTAAAATTTTCAAAAGAAATCTAAACTTAAACTGAGAATGGGACAAAGGGAAGGGGTGCCAGTCCGAGTAGCTACGTGCCATCAGGTATTTTCTTGATGTTAACCGGTATTATGTGCACATGTTATGTAATTTATGTGCTTCTTAGTAGATTTAGATACTGATGAAGTCAGGATAGGAAATGCTTGGGGTATGAAGAGTAAGGTAAGTGGCTAATCACAACTGGCCACTGTAATTAGGGACTTAGTATACTTGACATAAACTGAGCTATTACCTTGAATGACCGTGTTAGTGTTTGAATCTTATAGCATGTTAGAGGATGGCTGGTGGTAGATCTTCATAGGCTTCTAGAGGTGGAGGTCGTGGTGGACGTGGTGCTGGACCGCGGGTCATAAGAGGAAGGCCTCAAGCTGAAGAGGTGGCTCATGAAGAGCCTGAGACCCCTCAACCGGAGGGCAGTGACGAGAGTGCTAACTTAAGGGCCTCGGCGAAGGAGGCTATTGTAGAGGAGGTTCATCAGGTCATGCAGACGATCTTACCGTCTGTGGTGACCGAAGTGATAAAGGCTGTGAGAGAAGGAGAAAGGAAAGAGAGGAATAGGTCCTTGGGAGTAAGGGAGCAACCGGGGACTGAGACGGTTGTCTCTACTGATGAGGAAGAAGAAGAAGAGCCTGTGTCGGAGGCAGCAAGAGGCTGTAACTATGGGGCATTTCAAAGATGCAAGCCCCTGAATTTTGACAAAAATGGCACTGCTGCTGCTGCTCACCGGTGGGTGAGAGAGATAGAAGCTGTACTTGATATCGGCGAGTGCCGGGAGGATCAGAAAGTGAAGTTTGCCACTCATTCATTTGTAGACTCGGCTCAGTGCTGGTGGGACAATATCGTCCAAGCTGAGGGTAGTAGGGCAATTAGAAGGATGAGGTGGCCAGAGTTGAAGAAGCTGGTGATCGAGGAGTTATGTCCTCATAGGGAGCTCGACAAGGTTGAAAAGGAATTCCTGCAGCTGGAGGCGGGAACCATGACGCATCGGCAATACACCACCAAGTTTAACAAGATGGCACGACTGGTGCCGGATCAGGTGACACCTCTGTCGCGAAAGATCAAGAGGTATATTCAGGGCTTGCCTGTGGATATTCGCAGGCATATGATCGCTGCTCGGCCAAGTACGTTTAGGTCGGTGGTCGATCTGGCGGGAAGGCTGTACGACGAGAGGGAAGTGGTGGTGGCTGAGGTGAGCAAGAAAGGCAGTGGTGACCAAAACTGGAATGGGAAGAGGTTTGGTCGGGGTGGTGCCCCCGACAAACAACAAGAAAGCACGAGTGGATGACCGGCGTGTGGTCACATCCGGTGCAGAGTCGAAGAGGTGTGGTAAGTGTGGGAAGGAGCACACCGGGGAGTGTAGGTGGGGATTGAATGTGTGCTTCAAGTGTGGAAAGCCTGGCCACATGGCAAGAGAGTGAAAGGTGGCAAGGTGTTTTAACTATGCTGGAAAGGGCCACATGAGTCGAGAATGCAAGAAGCCAAGGGCTAAGAGTTCCGGGGCAGGGTAGAAGACCGGGACCGAGGGGCAGAGGGCGAGCGCCAGGGCATTCACGATGACTCAGGAGGAGGCTAGGACGGACCCCGATGTCATGTCAGGTACGTTTCTAGTAAACCAAATTCTTGCTTCTGTGTTATTTGATTCTGGTGCTAGTAAAAGTTTTATTTCTGCTGCTTTTTGTGCTAAGTTTCCAGTTAGTAATAGAGGTGTTGATGAGCCCTTCGATGTAGAAACTGCCATAGGTAAGTCTACCAGGATTGTTGACTTGATAGAAGGCTGCGATATAGAATTAGAGGGTCATAAATTTCCTGCTAGACTGTTCGTGATGACCTTAGGTGGATTTGACGTAGTCCTAGGAATGGATTGGTTGGGAGACTACGAGGCGAATATCATATGTCGTAAGTTGGTGATTCGACTGACAACGCACGATGGGAGTTTGGTGACGATCTATGGTGATCGAGTTACGACTATCCCGAAGGTGATTTCGATGGCGGTGGCGGGAAAGTGCATGAGGCATGGATGTAGTGCCTACTTGGCCTATGTGAAGGATGTAGATACGTCAACACCACAACTGTCGGATGTACAGGTTGTGTGTGAGTTCCCAGATGTGTTTCCCGAAGATTTACCAGGTGTGCCACCGGACCGTGAGATTGAGTTCCAGATTGACTTGATACCCGGTGCTCAACCTGTTGCTAAGGCACCGTATCGGTTGGCTCCAACCGAGATGAAGGAATTGATGGAGCAACTACAGGAGTTGCTTGTTAAGGGGTTCATTAGACCGAGTATCTCTCCTTGGGGTGCTCCGGTCTTATTTGTGAAGAAGAAGGACGTTAGTATGAGGATGTGCATAGACTACCGCGAGCTAAACAAGTTGACGGTGAAGAATCGGTATCCATTGCCGAGGATTGATGACCTGTTTGATCAGCTCCAAGGTGCCAGTTGGTTTTCGATGATAGATCTTCGATCTGGCTACCATCAGCTGAAGGTGAAGGAGCAAGATATTCCTAAAACAGCTTTTCGCATGCTTTATGGACACTACAAGTTTCTCGTTATGTCTTTTGGTTTGACCAACTCGCCAGCTGGTTTTATGGACCTGATGAATCGAGTGTGTCAGCCGATGTTGGATAAATCAGTGATTATGTTTATTGATGATATCTTGATTTATTTGAAGAGTGAGGAGGAGCATGCCGGTCACATTCGGGAGGTGATGGAGACATTGAGAAGGGAGAAGTTTTATGCCAAGTTTTCCAAGTGCGCGTTCTGGCTACGCGAGGTTCAGTTTTTGGGTCATGTAGTGAATCCGGAGGGGATCATGGTGGACCCGGCAAAGGTGGAAGCGGTGATGCAATGGAAGTCTCCAAAGACGCCATCCGAGATTCGTAGTTTCTTGGGGTTGGCGGGATATTATAGGAGATTCATTCAAGACTTCTCTAAGATAGCTTCTCCATTGACTAAGTTGACCCGCAAGGATGTGAAGTTTTTATGGGGTCAAGCTCAAGAGAGTGCTTTTGAGGAGTTAAAGGCAAGGTTGACTCAAGCTCCAGTTTTATCATTACCCGAAGGAAGTGAGGACTTAGTGGTCTATTCTAGCCTACGCATCTAGACAATTGAAGGTTCATGAGGTGAATTACCCTACTCATGACTTGGAGTTAGCAACTGTAGTCTTTGCACTAAAGATTTGGAGGCACTACCTATACGGAACGAAGTGCACAATCTTCACGGACTACAAGAGCTTGAAGTACTTCTTCGAGCAAAAGGACCTGAACATGAGGCAGAGGCGATGGTTGGAGCTCATAAAGGATTATGATTGCGAGATCCATTACCATCCGGGCAAGGCCAACGTAGTGGCGGATGCCCTAAGCCGAAAGGAGAGACCCGAACCGATTCAGGTGAAGGCTTATCAGTTGATTATGACCTCTGATGTGATGAAGCAGGTCAAGGAGTTTCAAGACGAGGCATTGAAGGAAGATCGTCTTAACCCCGAAAGGATGAGAGGTATGGTTGCGGAGTTGGGTGAAAACACTCTTGGTGTTAGAACCCGATTCGGACAGATGTGGATCCCTTGTTACGGGAATTTACATGGGTGGATTATGGATGCAGCTCATAAGACTCGATACTCCATTCATCCCGGTGCTACAAAGATGTATCAAGATATGAAGAAAGATTATTGGTGGCCGGGTATGAAGCGCGATATAGCGGAGTATATGAGTAAGTGTCTTACTTGCTTGCAAGTGAAGACCGAGCATCATAAGCCGTACGGGAAGATCCAACCATTGGATATACCAGAGTGGAAGTGGGAGCATATCACCATGGACTTTATTACGAAGTTACCGCGTACCATGAAAGGGTATGATGCCATATGGGTGATAGTTGATCGTTTAACAAAGAGTGCCCACTTTCTACCGATCCGCGAGATGTAATCCTCTGAAATATTAGCGGATCTATTCATCAAAGAGATTGTAACTCGTCATGGTGTGCCGGTGTCTATTGTTTCTGATCGTGACACTCGGTTTACATCTAAGTTTTGGAAGAAATTCCATGATGCTATGGGGACGAGGTTACACATTAGCACGGCTTATCATCCTCAGACGGATGGTCAGTCGGAAAGGACTATTCAGACTCTAGAAGATATGCTTCGAGCATGCGTCATTGACTTTGGAGGAAGTTGGGATGACCACTTACCGTTAGCTGAGTTCTCGTATAATAATAGTTATCATGCCAGTATTGGTATGCCCCCTTATGAGATGCCATACGGTAGGAGGTGTAGAACACCCGTTTGTTGGGGTGATATTAGTTAGAAGGAGTTGGGAAGTATTGAGGTGATTAAGGCTACGACTGAGAAGCTCGAAAAGATCAAAGCTTTTATGAAGGCAGCTAAGGATAGGCAGAAGTCGTATGCCGATAGGAGACGTAGACCGATTGTGTTCAAGGTGGGTGACAGAGTTATGTTGAAGGTCTCACCTTGGAAAGGTATCATTCGGTTCAAGAAGCGAGGCAAGTTGAGCCCGAGATACATAGGGCCTTTCCAAATCATTGCTCGAGTAGGAGAGGTGGCCTATAGGTTGGTGTTACCCGATGAGTTAAGTAGAATTCACCCGACATTCCATGTATCTCATTTGCAGAAGTGTTTAGCTGACGAGGATATGGTTGTACCACTGGAGGATATTGAAGTTGATGAAAGACTCAATTATGTGGAGCAACCAGTGGCAATCATTGACCGCAAGGAGAAAAGGTTAAGGAATAAAGTGGTTCCCCTTGTGCTTGTACAGTGGAAGCACAGGAAGGGATCCGAGTCTACGTGGGAGACTGAAGAAGAGATGAGGCAGCATTACCCACATTTGTTTGAGGAATAACAGGTTTCAGGGACGAAACCTATATAAGGGGGGTGGACTTGTAACACCTAGAAAATTTTAAAAGACGAGAAAGAAAGAATAAATGTGCAAAAAAAGAAAGAAAACACAATTTAACCCAAGTTTAGGGGCTAAATGTGTTAAAAGGACAAAAAGAATAAAAGTGGGTGCAAAAAGGTGATGGCCGCCCACACCTTCCTGCACATTTCACTTCAACCGGATTTTCTAGAGAGAGAAAGGAGAAGAGCTGAACTTTCGGACTTTGAAGAAAGAAGAAGAAGAAACCAAATTCAAGGTAAGAATTCTTGGCTTTAAGTTGTTCTTGGCCGGCCTATGCCTTGGTTGTATGCTTATGCGTTTGTTTGTGTGTTTGGGTTGTGTGATTTGGTGGGTTTTAGGTGTTTGAACTCATTTGCAAACGGGTTTGGAGAAGTCATACTCGAAGGTTGTCAAAGGTGAGTTCTAGAACCCCTTTTTTTACATGTTTTAACTGATTTTGGGGCTGGAAATGCATGTATGTATGTTTTTACAAAAAATTGGTTTTTGTACCCGTATGAATGTGTATGTGTGAATATGGGTGGGTTATGATTTTGGGTGTTCTTGATGTTATGATGATGCCATGTTCATATTATGATGCTTTAATGCTAGAACTAAGTTAGAACATGTTGAACTGATGATGTTAGGACGGATTATGATGCTGATAGTGAGAGTTGGTTGCCCATGCGCCTGAAATTGGACCATGCACCCAACCATCAAATTACCTAAGTGTAGTCCCATGTGCCCAAAACCCAGGCGCTCGAATAGTATCCATGCACCTAGAATAGGCTGAATTTGACTAAGTGTTCCATGCACCCAAAACTGCCCATGCGCCTAGGCACTGATGTGCCTGCATAGTGCCCATGCGCCTAGAAATTTGCCCAGGAGACTAAGTGTTTGGTCATGCGCCCAAATAGTGCCCATGCGCCTGAAAGTTCCCCATGCGCCTAAGTGTTCCCATGCGCCTGCATAGTGCTCATGCGCCTATGCCTTAGAATACTTTCTGAAATTTTAGGGAAAATGTAAAGTGTAGGCTTTGACTTGGGATGTTCCCTGGGGTAATGTAAGTTGACTTTATGATGTCGTATGTGATGTGATGATGCTATGTATGGTATGGTTATGTTTATGTTATGTTCCTTATTATGTATGTTTATTTTCCGTGGCTTTACGTGGTATGATTATGAAAAGTAAATGGAAAGTATTATGTAACGTAAAGCGGAAGATAATGAAAAAGGGAATGTAAGGAATGAATGAATGCATGCATTAATGAATGAAAGTAATAAAAGTCTTGCAAGCAATGTATGGAGGTTCACACCCAATGAAGGGTGTTAGCTCAACTGTGTACGGGTTAGCTACCCCGGAAGGATGCACACTAGGGGTCTGATCTTTGTGATTGACCATATGTATGGGACCCTTTCCGCTTGCCCTAGGTACTGGAGTCAGCTTCTTACACAATGTTCGAGGTCTATGATAGACCTCAGGCCCAGTAACCGGCTTCGTGCGCAATATTCGGGGTATAGCACATGGCACTGGTCCGGAATGAAAGATGAATGATAATGATGAGTGTACTTGCCTCAGGCTCATGAGTCAGCTTCGTGCATAATGTTCGGGGTACAGTACATGTCATCGGAAGTTAATGAATGTACATATAGTGTGGTAAGAAAGATAACGAATGATAAAGATGACGTACGAGGATGAATGAATGGAAGTCAACGAATGACGATGAAAGATAATAATAAATATTATCTATGTGTACGTATGATGCATGATCACATGTGAAAGTAAAGAAAGAATGGTTTTAAACAAAAGAAAAGTATTTAATTTTATAAAACTAGAACTCACTCAGCAACGCTGACTTTTATGTGTTTCCAGTTGGCAGGTAATGTTGCTGAGGATGGCACGGGGCAGCTACTTGGCATTTTTGGATGGCATCCGTTGTTTAAATTATAATGTTTTTGTGATGTAATGCAACGAGTAATATTTTGTAATCTGTCAACGATGTATTATTTTGCAAAAGCAATTATATATATATATGAAATGGTTTGTTTAAAAGAATTCGGCTGCAATGTTTTAGAAATTGTAAATGTAAATTATATGTTTTATGTGCGATGATTGTCTAACTGTGAGCGTCCTGGGATCGGGGCCTTACAAGTTTGTATCAGAGCCACAGTTTAAGTGAAACGGGTTAAAATTTTCAAAAGAAACCTAAACTTAAACTGAGAATGGGACAAAGGGAAGGGGTGCCAGTCCGAGTAGCTACGTGCCGTTAGGTATTTTCTTGATGTTAACCGGTATTATGTGCGCATGTTATGTGATTTATGTGCTTCTTAGTAGATTTAGATACTGATGAAGTCAGGATAGGAAATGCTTGGGGTATGAAGAGTAAGGTAAGTGGCTAATGACAACTGGCCACTGTAATTAGGGACTTACTATACTTGACATAAACTGAGCTATTACCTTGAATGACCGTGTTAGTGTTTGAATCTTATAGCATGTTAGAGGATGGCTGGTGGTAGATCTTTAAAGGCTTCTAGAGGTGGAGGTCGTGGTGGACGTGGTGCTGGACCATGGGTCATAAGAGGAAGGCCTCGAGCTGAAGAGGTGGCTCATGAAGATCCTGAGGCCCCTCACCCGGAGGGCGGTGACGAGAGTGCTAACTTAAGGGCCTCGGCGAAGTAGGCTGTTGTAGAGGAGGTTCATCAGGTCATGCAGACGATCTTACCGTCTGTGGTGACCGAAGTGATAAAGGCTGTGAGAGAAGGAGAAAGGAAAGACAGGAATAGGTCCTCGGAAGTAAGGGAGCAACCGGGGACTGAGATGGTTGTCTCTACTGATGAGGAAGAAGAAGAAGAGCCTGTGCCGGAGGCAGCACGAGGCTGTAACTATGAGGCGGGAACCATGACGCATCAACAATACACCACCAAGTTTAACGAGATGGCACGACTGGTGTCGGATCAGGTGACACCTCTCTCGCGAAAGATCAAGAGGTATATTCATGGCTTGCTGGCGGATATTCGCAGGCATATGATCACTGCTCGGCCAAGTACGTTTAGGTCAGTGATCGATCTGGCGGGAAGGCTGTACGATGAGAGGGAAGTGGTGGTGGCTGAGGTGAGCAAGAAAGGCGATGGTGACCGAAATTGGAATGGGAAGAGGTTTGGTCGGGGTGGTGCCCCTGCAAACAACAAGAAGGCACGAGTGGATGACCGGCGTTCCGGTGCGGAGTCGAAGAGGTGTGGCAAGTGCGGGAAGGAGCACACCGGGGAGTGTAGGTGGGGATTGAATGTGTGCTTCAAGTGTGGAAAGCCTGGCCATATGGCAAGAGAGTGCAAGGTGGCAAGGTGTTTTAACTGTGGTGGAAAGGGCCACATGAGTCGAGAATGCAAGAAGCCAAGGGCTGAGAGTTCTGGGGTAGGGCAGAAGACCAGGACCGAGGGGCAGAGGGCGAGCGCCAGGGCATTCACGATGACTCAGGAGGAGGCTAGGACGGACCCCGATGTCCTGTCAGGTACGTTTCTAGTAAACCAAACTCTTACTTCTGTGTTATTTGATTCTGGTCCTAGTAAAAGTTTTATTTCTGCTGCTTTTTGTGCTAAGTTGCCAGTTAGTAGTAGAGGTGTTGATGAGCCCTTCGATGTAGAAACTGCCATAGGTAAGTCTACCAGGATTGTTGACCTGATAGAAGGCTGCGATATAGAATTAGAGGGTCATAAATTTCCTGCTAGACTGTTCGTAATGACCTTAGGTGGATTTGACGTAGTCCTAGGAATGGATTGGTTGGCAGACTACGAAGGCGAATATCATATGTCGTAAGTTGGTGATTCGACTGACAGCGCCCGACGGGAGTTTGGTGACGATCTACGGTGATCGAGTTACGACTATCCCGAAGGTGATTTCGATGGCGGTGGCGGGAAAGTGCATGAGGCATGGATGTAGTGCCTACTTGGCCTACGTGAAGGATGTAGATATGTCAACACCACAACGGTCAGATGTACAGGTTGTGTGTGAGTTCCCAGATGTGTTTCCCGAAGATTTACCAGGTGTGCCACCGGACTGTGAGATTGAGTTCCAGATTGACTTGATACCCGGTGCTCAACCTGTTGCTAAGGCACCGTATCGGTTGGCTCCAACCGAGATGAAGTAATTGATGGAGCAACTGCAGGAGTTGCTTGATAAGGGGTTCTTTAGACCGAGTATCTCTCCTTGGGGCGCTCCGGTCTTATTTGTGAAGAAGAAGGACGGTAGTATGAGGATGTGCATAGACTACCGCGAGCTAAACAAGTTGACGGAGAAGAATCGGTATCCATTGCCGAGGATTGATGACCTGTTTGATCAGCTCCAAGGTGCCAGTTGGTTCTCGAGGATAGATCTTCGATCTGGCTACCATCAGCTGAAGGTGAAGGAGCAAGATATTCCTAAAACAGCTTTTCGCATGCTTTATGGACATTACGAGTTTCTCGTTATGTCTTTTGGTTTGACCAACTCGCCAGCTGCTTTTATGGACCTGATGAATCGAGTGTGTCGGCCGATGTTGGATAAATCAGTGATTGTGTTAATTGATGATATCTTGATTTATTCGAAGAGTGAGGAGGAGCATGCCGGTCACATTCGGGAGGTGATGGAGACGTTGAGAAGAGAGAAGTTGTATGCCAAGTTCTCCAAGTGCACGTTCTGGCTACGCGAGGTTCAGTTTTTGGGTCATGTAGTGAATCTGGAGGGGATCATGGTGGACCCGGCAAAGATGGAAGCGGTGATGCAATGGAAGTCTCCAAAGACGCCATCCGAGATTCGTAGTTTCTTGGGGTTGGCGGGATATTATAGGAGATTCATTCAAGACTTCTCTAAGATAGCTTCTCCGTTGACTAAGTTGACCCGCAAGGATGTGAAGTTTGTATGGGGTCAAGCTCAAAAGAGTGCTTTTGAGGAGTTAAAGGCAAGGTTGACTCAAGCTCCAGTTTTATCATTACTCGAAGGAAGATAGGACTTAGTGGTCTATTCGGATGCTTCTTACTCGGGGTTGGGTTGCGTGTTGATGTAGCGAGGGAAGGTTATAGCCTATGCATCTCAACAATTGAAAGTTCATGAGGTGAATTACCCTACTCATAACTTGGAGTTAGCAGCTGTGGTCTTTGCACTAAAGATTTGAAGGCACTACCTATACGGAACGAAGTGCACAATCTCCACGGACTACAAGAGCTTGAAGTACTTCTTCGAGCAAAAGAACCTGAACATGAGGCAGAGGCGATGGTTGGAGCTCATAAAGGATTATGATTGCGAGATCCATTACCATCCGGGTAAGGCCAACGTAGTGGCGGATGCCCTTAGCCGAAAGGAGAGACCCGAGCCGAATCGGGTGAAGGCTTATCAGTTGATTATGACCTCTGATGTGATGAAGCAGGTCAAGGAGTTTCAAGACGAGGCATTGAAGGAAGATCGTATTAACCCCGAAAGGATAAGAGGTATGGTTGTGGAGTTGGGTGAAAACACTCTTGGTGTTAGAACCCAACTCGGACGGATGTGGATCCCTTGTTACGGGAATTTACGTGGGAGGATTATGGATGCAGCTCATAAGACTCGATACTCCATTCATCCCAGTGCTACAAAGATTTATCAAGATATGAAGAAAGATTATTGGTGGCCGGGTATGAAGCACGATGTAGCGGAGTATGTGAGTAAGTGTCTTACTTGCTTGCAAGTGAAGCCCGAGCATCATAAGCCGTACGGGAAGATCCAACCATTGGATATACTGGAGTGGAAGTGGGAGCATATCACCATGGACTTTATTACGAAGTTACCGCGTACCGTGAAAGGGTATGATGCCATATGGGTGATAGTTGATCGTTTAACAAAGAGTGCCCACTTTCTACCGATACGCGAGACGTACTCCTCTGAAAGATTAGTGGATCTATTCATCAAAGAGATTGTAACTCGTCATGGTGTGCCGGTGTTTATTGTTTCTGATCGTGACACTCGGTTTACATCTAAGTTTTGGAAGAAATTCCATGATGCTATGGGGACGAGGTTACACATTAGCACGGCTTATCATCCTCAGACGGATGGTCAGTCAGAAAGGACTATTCAGACGCTAGAAGATATGCTTCGAGCATGCGTCATTGACTTTAGAGGAAGTTGGGATGACCACTTACCGTTAGCTGAGTTCTCGTATAATAATAGTTATCATGCCAGTATTGGTATGCCCCCTTATGAGATGCTATACGGTAGGAGGTGTAGAACACCCGTTTGTTGGGGTGATATTAGTCAGAAGGAGTTGGGAAGTATTGAGGTGATTAAGGCTACGACTGAGAAGCTCGAAAAGATAAAAGCTTTTATGAAGGCAGCTAAGGATAGGCAGAAGTCATATGCCGACAGGAGACGTAGACCGATTGAGTTCAAGGTGGGTGACAGAGTTATGTTGAAGGTCTCACCTTGGAAAGGTATCATTCGGTTCAGGAAGCGAGGCAAGTTGAGCCCGAGATACATAGGGCCTTTCCAAATCATTGCTCGAGTAGGAGAGGTGGCCTATAGGTTGGTGTTACCCGATGAGTTAAGTGGAATTCACCCGACTTTCCATGTATCTCATTTGTAGAAGTGTTTAGCTGACGAGGATATGGTTGTACCACTAGAGGATATTGAAGTTGATGAAAGACTCAATTATGTGGAGCAACCAGTGGCAATCATTGACCGCAAGGAGAAAAGGTTAAGGAATAAAGTGGTTCCCCTTGTGCTTGTACAGTGGAAGCACAGGAAGGGATCCGAGTCTACGTGGGAGACTGAAGAAGAGATGAGGCAGCATTACCCATATTTTATTTCAGGAATAACAGGTTTCAGGGACGAAACCTATATAAGGGGGGTGGACTTGTAACACCCGGAAAATTTTAAAAGACGAGAAAGAAAGAATAAATGTGCAGAAAAAGAAAGAAAACACAATTTAACCCAAGTTAAGAGGCTAAATGTGTTAAAAGGACAAAAAGAATAAAAGTGGGTGCAAAAAAATGATGGCTGCCCACACCTTTCTGCACATTTCACTTCAACCGGATTTTCTAGAGAGAGAAAGGAGAAGAGCTGAATTTTCGGACTTTGAAGAAAGAAGAAGAAGAAACCGAATTCAAGGTAAGAATTCTTGGCTTTAAGTTGTTCTTGGCCGGCCTATGCCTTGGTTGTATGCTTATGTGTTTGTTTGTGTGTTCAGGTTGTGTGATTTGGTGGGTTTTAGGTGTTTGAACTCATTTGCAAACGGGTTTGGAGAAGTCATACTCGAAGGTTGTCAAAGGTGAGTTCTAGAACCCCTTTTTTTACATGTTTTAACTGATTTTGGGCCTGGAAATGCATGTATGTATGTTTTTACGAAAAATGGGTTTTGTACCCGTATGAATGTGTATATGTGAATGTGGGTGGGTTATGATTTTGGGTGTTCTTGTTGTTATGATGATGCCATGTTCATATTATGATGCTTTAATGCTAGAACTAAGTTAGAACATGTTGAACTGATGATGTTGGGACTGATTATGATGCTGATAGTGAGAGTTGGTTGCCCATGCGCCTGAAATTGGGCCATGCGCCCAACGGTCAAATTACCTAAGTGTAGTCCCATGCGCCCAAAACCCATGCGCCCGAATAGTATCCATGCGCCTAGAATAGGCTGAATTTGACTAAGTGTTCCATGCGCCCAAAACTGCCCATGCGTCTAGGCACTCATGCGCCTGCATAGTGCCCATGTGCCTAGAAATTTGCCCAGGAGACTAAGTGTTTGGTCATGCGCCCAAATAGTGCCCATGCGCCTGAAAGTTCCCCATGCGCCTAAGTGTTCCCATGCGCCTGCATAGTGCTCATGCGCCTATGCCTTAGAATATTTTCTGAAATTTTGGGGAAAATGTAAAGTGTAGGCTTTGACTTGGGATGTTCTCGGGGGTAATGTAAGTTGACTTTATGATGTCGTATGTGATGTGATGATGCTATGTATGGTATGGTTATGTTTATGTTATGTTCCTTATTATGTATGTTTATTTTTCGTGGCTTTACGTGGTATGATTATGAAAAGTAAATGGAAAGTATTATGTAACGTAAAGCGGAAGATAATGAAAAAGGGAATGTAAGGAATGAATAAATGCATGCATTAATGAATGAAAGTAATGAAAGTCTTGCAAGCAATGTATGGAGGTTCACACCCAATGAAGGGTGTTAGCTCAACTGTGTACGGGTTAGCTACCCCGGAAGGATGCACACTAGGGGTCTGATCTTTGTGATTGACCATATGTATGGGACCCTTTCCGCTTGCCCTAGGTACTGGAGTCAGCTTCTTACACAATGTTCGAGGTCTATGATAGACCTCAGGCCCAGTAACCGGCTTCGTGCGCAATGTTCGGGGTATAGCACATGGCACTGGTCCGGAATGAAAGATGAATGATAATGATGAGTGTACTTTCCCCAGGCTCATGAGTCAGCTTCGTGCATAATGTTCGGGGTACAGTACATGTCATCGGAAGTTAATGAATGTACATATAGTACGGTAAGAAAGATAGCGAATGATAAAGATGACGTACGAGGATGAATGAACGGAAGTCAACGAATGACGATGAAAGATAATAATAAATTATTATCTATGTGTACGTATGATGCATGATCACATGTGAAAGTAAAGAAAGAATGGTTTTAAACGAAAGAAAAGTATTTTATTTTATAAAACTAGAACTCACTCAGCACCGCTGACTTTTATGTGTTTCCAGTTGGCAGGTAATGTTGCTGAGGATGGCACGAGGCAGCTACTTGGCATTTTTGGATGGCATCCGTTGTTTAAATTATAATGTTTTTGTGATGTAATGCAACGAGTAATATTTTGTAATCTGTCAACGATGTATTATTTTGCAAAAGCAATTATATATATATGAAATGGTTTGTTTAAAAGAATTCCGCTGCAATGTTTCAGAAATTGTAAATGTAAATTATATGTTTTTTGTGCCATGATTGTCCAACTGTGAGCGTCCCGGGATCGGGGCCTTACATCAAAGCAAAATGGCTTTGGAAGACTTTGTCTTTGAAGCTTCGGAAGACTTCATCTTTGGCTTCAGAAGAACTTGGCCTCTGGCTTTGGAAGTTTTTACACTTGGAATATTTTTTGTTAAGTGCAAAGCTTCCGAAGTAATTTCTTCTGAACTTTTGGCTTCGGAAGACTTTACATTTAGAGTTTTAGAGAGTGTAAAGCTTCCGCAGCAAGTTCATCCTTGTTCCTTAGTGCATGTTGGAAGATTTTTGGTTGCATCAGCCTCATAATCTTCAGATAGATCCTTACAAACTCCTCCTAGGCCGATGCTATCAAAATAGAGAGATTCTTCAGATGTTGATAGTCCTCATTAGGATCAGTAGCAAACCTCTTTTCATCATATGGTTAGGATCCTTCAGACTCTCATAGAATCTTCTCATGTCATAGAGATCATGCAAAGGAAGGAAAAGCATGTCTTGCTAAAAGTAGACATCTTGACCTCCTTGATCTCTAGTGACATACCATCTATCTGGATTATCAGCAAACTCCAGGACACAATGGGTCTTCCAACTGTAAGAGGCTCTACTCTGATGGGAGTTGGTTGAGCAGCCTCTTCATGCACTTCCTTAGGATGTTCTAACTCATCCTGAGGTGTAGAGGTGGATGCCTTAGTTTTCTTATTGGACTATTTGAAGATGATACTTACCAAAACCTAAGTGCCGAATCTCATGATGACTACCAAAACTAACACGGTGAAGCTATGCTGAAAATATGATCAAAACGAAGAAAATTGACCAGTCAAACTTGGTAAAACTTGGTCAACCATGGTCAAAGTCAACAGTCAACATCAGCGGATGTCCCGAGTGACATCAGCACCCGGCAGTCATGCATCAGCAATAGAGAATTTATCAGATGTTGAAGAATATTTGTGTAATCATTAGGGCTTAAATGTAATTTTATTCATTTTGTAAAGAGTATAAATTGATTAAGTGTAGTCATTTATACTCTAATCAACCATTAGGAACCCTAACCAAGCATTCTCTAAGCAAGCATACAGAATTAGTCTAGTGAGAGAAACAATTAGGTTGAGTGTGTATGAGAGAGAAACCTCTTACAAACTCCCTTTGTAATCTCCTAGCATCATCATACATATGAATGAATGATATAATTTATGAATATGTGTTCTTGAATTGTTCATCATTCATTCATCATCATACACTATATCTTGCATTAGATCTTCACTTGAAATCATCAACAGGTCTGTGAGATTCCGCATCATAGATCTGATAAACGACAACAATACGATTACAATATTCGATCCATCCAGCAGAATCGATAATTTCCACAGTTCTTTTTCTTTGTAGGGGTTCTTCTGGCCATCCTTTTTCTCCTCTTTGATGATTTCAACTGAGAGGACTAGTCTTCAGCACCAGATTGTTCAGTAGTGTCCCTCTCAGTTGGGTTCTCTTCTCTCACAGGTTTAGAAGGAGAGAGAAGAGGACCCTGCTATGGATCAGAAGATGAAGTTGGCTGAGATGCAGCTCTAGGTTCAGGTTGTGTTATCTTAGTGGGTTCAACCTTTACCTTAACTTCAGGTTGAGCTAGACTTGGTAAAGAATGTAAGTCCACAAGCTCTCCCCTTTTGATCTTCTGCTTGATCACCCTTATATGCTCATCTATTGTGAATAGAGACATAGGACCAAGCCTCCTTCCGGAGAATCCATACAACTTCAAGAAGCTTATCATCCTTTGTCTATCTTCAGACTTCTTTTGGCTTTTGTGGATGATGGCCCTTGACCTTGCAGCTTCTTCCCTTAGCTTTCTCTTAGCAACTTTTTGTTTCTTTTGTGGCTTGTTCCTCCAGATGCTTGAGATATTCAAACTCTATGTACTCAAAGGATAAGGGAAGAAGTGCAGCTGCCTGATAAAGACCTATGGCACTCAGGTAGTTGATCATATTCATTCTTTTAGCTTCCCTATCTACCTGAGGTTGTGCCTGTGCCATAGTTTCTGTCTCAGGACTTTTTTGAACTAGGGAGAGGACATGAGCATGTTTGTAGAGCCTTTTTAGTCTCATTTCTTCCTTAATCTTAAGGAGTAATGCTGCATCCTCTGCCTCCCTCCTCTCCTTTGATAGCTCAGTGTCAGCCAGCTCATTCAACTCTTCTAAGGGGAGAGAGATGAGTTCATCCATGTTGTAGTTCCTGGTCCCCAGGTAGTTTAGCCTGGCTTCCCTTAACTCATTTTCTTGAGTATTTGGCCTATGGGTAGCCCGGGTTGTAGCTTCCATGAAGCCTGGGGACCTACTTGAACTCTCTCCTCTCAGCTTCCTCTTCCTCTCTCTCTTCTCCTCCTCCAACTCCTCAGGAGTTAATTTTCTTTTCCCTTTGTCAACCACAGGCCTTGGTGAGTCAGGGTGGAGAGAACTTTGGCCTTCATTGCTTGGTTTAGCAGTCAAGCTCTAGCTAGAGAGAGGTTGTGAGACACCTTCACCAGCTGGTGCCTCATTGAGGGTATTGGGTATGGAGGGAGATCCTGTCTCAAGGTTCACAGGCTCAACCTCTGGGCCTTTACTCAAGGTTTTCCCTTCGAAGCTAATCTCAGGGTCCACCTTAACATCTAGTTGACTAAAGATCTCACCTACTAGCCTCTGTCTATATAATTTTGATCTCAATTTGAATTCCTCTAGCACCCTATTTTGAATCCGGTCTGCTAATCTCTCAGCTTGTCTGTTATGGCTTGGGTTGACAAGTGGAAGATTCACCAGATTGATGCACTCATAGAAACTCAAGTGTGAGAAGTTGTAGATTTCTAGTTGATCCTGAGCTCTAGAGATCACAAGACTCTTCTGTTGGTGTCATACCCCCATCCCATAATTGGATTCTCAGAGGGAGTAGAAGTTGCTCTTGGGATTCCCTCCTCAAACAAGTGTTGAATGAGTAAGTCTATGTTTATGACTTGAGGAGGTTGCTGAGTCTGGATAATTGCAAGAGAGGTTGGTGACTCCTCTATGTCCATACTCTGGGAGGAACTCCCAGGTTCTGTGGTTGTGAGGACTTTCTCCCCCTTTTTGGTAGCATCACCTTCTTGCATAGGTGAGCTGGGGGTGTCATCCATCACTTCCACAGGTTCTTGTGGACCTAGTTGAGTCCTGCTTAAGGGTCTCTCAGCTAACTGGTCCTTGAGATCGGTGATCTCAAGTTGCTGGTCATTGACCCTCTGCTGCAAGATAGTCACCTAAGATCCCAGGTGAACTATCTTTAAAACTATATAGGTGCATGTGTTTGTCAGTTTGTGCACCCTATGTTTCAGACTCCCCTCATCTTCAGTTGAAGAATCATTGGGGGATCAGAGAATTAGACCAAAGTCTTCTTCCTCATCACCAGCATAGTGATCTTGGCTGCTGGATTTCCCCTTCATCATGACAACTTCCAGAGAAGTGTCAAGAGGCTGGGTTGCCATGGTTGAGGTCTTACTAATGTAATCACTTTTTAAAATAAGAGCCTCTTCCATATGGATCTCCTGAACATTTTCAGGAAGACCCACCTCAGTTGTGGGTAGATGATGTGGGCTAGACCTGGGTGAGTCAGGAGTACTCATTTCTCCTTGAATGTGGGAAGAAAGGAGAGACTCATTGTACTCACTGAAACCCAAGTCCTCATCATTATAGAAATCAAGGCTGGGAATTGGGTGGTTTAAGTCCAGCGGCTGAGGGTGGTAACTATCCCCTGAAGGTTAATCACTTGAGTGTTGAGACTCAGAGTGATGGCTTAAGGCTGTTAGGGATGTGAGCTCATCAGGCTGAGCATGAGGAACCTCAGCACTGATCATTTGAGAGATGGGAGTGGTCTACTCCTCAGGGGAAGTGGGAGCTCGAGATTCCACTTCCTCCTGTATGGGTTGTGATATGGGGACCTGCACATGCTCAGTAGCAGGTGCAGGGGTTCGTTTGGTTTTTCTTTTGTAGGTGATGGTAATTTGAGGTTGTGGGGGTGGAGTTAAGGTAGAGGGTGTGGGTTCAACACTAGCTGGTGCTGCTAGGTTGCCACCTTGAGCAATGAGCTCAAACATTTTTGGAACCAGGGCTGTTTCTATCCCGAAGAAGCCAACAGTAGGCTTTCTCAGTATTGTAAAGATGCTTGGCTTCATCTGTCTTAATTTAAGAATATTACCTGCTCCCCTCAACCGTGAGCCCAGTTCACAGTTAAGAATGTACTGGACATATCGTGGGAACATGTAGTATTTTAAGGAGTCTAAATTAGCAAGTAAATTTGTATAGACAAATTGAGAGTACCTGTATTTGACCCCCTGAACCATTCCATGGACTATGAAGGAGAGGTCCTCTGGAACTTGATCCCATCCTCCATGCTTGTTGGAGAGACTGTGTATGATGACATGGAGGAGGTATTTCTATTTGGATGAGACCTTCCCCTTCCTAAAGGTTTTGACTGAGAAGTCACCCTCATAGCCCATTTGTTGAAAAGAATGGTTGACAACAGCTTTCAGAAAGGACAACTCACCTTCTTCATCATCTAGCTGAAGGTGTGAGCTTATGATGGCCGGAGTGATGAAGATTGTCCTCCCCTGCACTATTCCCCATCCATGGTGACCTCTTGGCAGGTCCTCCAGAATGCAAGTAACTGATCCTCATAAAGAGGAGGATCAATGGTAAGGGAGGTGAAGTAGTGAGACGCAGAGAGGTATCGACAGACCTCTGAGAAATAAGGATCTTTCTTAGAGTCTAACAAAGCAACCTGATTGTGTTGTCTGTGAAGGTGCATGGTAAAACCCGGTTGGTTTCGTCGATCAATGTTTGCCATGAAGGAAGTTTGTTGGTGAAGAAGAAGGTTAATTATGGGAGAATTTTAGGTCAAGAATTTGTGGAAGAAGAAAAGAGTGAGAACTTTGAAATCCAAAAGTAGGTCCCACTTCTGAAAAAAGCCCCCAAAAAGGTAGTTTTCTTGAAAGTTGAAAATCTTCCGAAGGTAATTTTTGCTTCGAAAGTTTTGAGAAAAAGCTTCCGAAGCCAATTTGGCTTCAGAAGATATTCTTAAGAAATGTGAAAATTTGGCTTCGGAACAAAAATACTTAGATAGTTTTTCTTCCGACACATATTTCATTTTGGAAGATATTAGTCTTGGGAGTTTTATTCTAAAGAGAATAATTCTTTCGAGACTTAATTGCTTTCGGAAGATATTTGTCCTTCAAATACATGCAAGTACTTAGAAGCATATTTAAGCTTCGGAAGATATTCTCAAAATTTCTTCCGAAGGTAAATTTCTTATAAGTAGTTCTTGATTTGAAGACATAAATTTCTTTCGAAGGCAACTTGAAATCTTCAGAAGGAAAATATGTTTTAAAAAAATTTCAAAAATCTAAGGAATATCATTAAAATTTTTCTTCCAAAATAAACTGGGCTTATGTAGGTGATAAAATAGACAACTTAGGACACACAGGTTTTAGAAATAAAGTTGATTTAAGTTTTTAAGAAAAAATTACTCAACGTTAATCATCCCAATAGCTGATACAAGATATTTGAATCTGTGTCCATCAAAAGCTTTAATGAACAAGTCAGCATATTGTTCATTTATGTTAACTTTGACTAATTTGATTAATCCCTTCTCAAAATTATCTCTAATCAAATGATACCTGATGTTGATGTGTTTGGTCCTTGAGTGCTGCACAGAATTCTCTGTAATGGAGATAGCATTGTTGTTGTCTATGTGGATGGGAGTCTCTTTGAAGTTGAATCCATAGTCCGGCATCTGATTCTGAATCCAAAGCACTTGAGCACAACAACTTGCAGCAGCAATGTATTCAGCCTCAGTAGTTGATGCAGAGACACAGGATTGTTTTTTGCATTGCCATGAGACAATCCTTCCACCAAGGAATTGACATCCCCCAGATGTAGACTTTGTAGTCATATTGCAACCACCATAGTCACTATCTATATAAGCATACAGATTGAAGTCAGAACTCTTTCGATACCAAAGGCCAAGCTTGGGAGCACCTTTGAGATATCTAAGAATTCTCTTGAAAACAACCAGGCGTGACATCTTGGGGTTGGCTTGATATCTTGCACAAATGCATGTGGCAAACATGATATCAAGCCTGCTGGCTGTTTGGTACATTAGAGACCCAATCATAGCCCTGTAAAGATGTTCATCCACACATTCCCCCTCAAGATCAGGTCCTAGGGAGCGGTTTCTGGCTATGGGTGTCTTAGCAACCTTACATTCAGTCATGTTGAATCTTGTAAGTATGTCTTGTATATACTTTGACTGACTTATGAAGATGCCATTGTTAACTTGCTTCACTTGAATTCCCAGAAAGTAATTTAGTTCCCCCATGGCACTCATTTCAAATCTATTCTTCATCAGCCTCTCAAAGTCTTTGCAGAGCTTTGGATTAGTTGACCCGAAGATAATGTCATCCATATATACTTGAACTAGCATTAAGTCATTCCCTGTCCCTTTGATGAAGAGAGTTCCATCTATAGTACCTTTCTTGTAACCATGTTGATAGAGATACTGAGATAGTGTTCATACCACTTCCTTGGAGCTTGGTGCAGCCTATAAAGAGCTTTATCAAGCTTGCAGACATAATCAGGATGATCTGGGTCTATAAAGCCAGGTGGTTGTTTGACATACACCTCTTCATCAATCACCCCATACAGAAAAGCACACTTGACATCAAGTTGGTAGACCTTGAAATTCTTGGATGCAGCAAAAGTCAGGAATATTCTTACAGCTTCAAGTTTTTCCACAGGAGCAAAAACATCTACGTAATCAATTCCCTCTTCTTGTGTGTACCCTTGAACAACTAGTCTTGCCTTGTTCTTGATGACAAGTCCTCTATCATCCTTCTTGTTTCTAAAAACCCATTTGGTTCTTATGACAGTCTTCCCTTGAGGAAGAGGACATAGGTTCCAAACCTTCTGTCTTCTGATTTGAAGTAACTCTTCTTACATAGCTTCAACCCAGCTTCCATCCTTCAGAGCCTCATCAACTTTCTTTGGCTCAATCTGGAACAAGAAACAAGAGTTCAGACAAATATTTTGGTCAAGGGTTTGTCCTTTTGTTCTTACCCCAGTCTCAACATTTCCAATGATGTTTGTGGTGGGGTGTCACTTGTGGATCCTTAGTTGAGGGATCACAGCAAGTTGATTGGACAGATCCAAATTAGAGAAATTTAGATCTGGTAATGGAATGTCACCCACCACATCAACACACTTATCAAGTGAGACTTGATCTAATGAATATGTGACATCATTTATGTTGTCTTCTATGGAGTGGTTATCAGCATCAAGAAATTCTTGATCACTATCACCACCTCTATTTTCTCCTACATTTGAAGCTCCTTCACCTGAGTTTTGAACCTTTGAGCTGGAATTTGAAGGCACCTAAGATATATCAGCTGAATTTGTCATGTTTGTGCTGATAGGATCTTCATTTGTAGGGTTAGTCACCAAAGGAGCTAAAGTAGTAATCTTGCTTGGTCTTCTCAGCTCAAATCTTAGGTCAAGATCTCCTGTTGATATATTATTTTTAGATCCTGAAACATTCTCACAAGACTTGTTAAAACAGTTGGTAACTAAGTCAAGATCAAATAGCCAATCCGGACTAGAACCTTTCATACTAGGAGTGTGCTCATTGAAGGTCATATTGGCTAACTCTTCAACTACTCTAGTTCTGAGATTGTATACTCTATAAGCCTTAGCTTGGGAAGAATATCCAATAAAGTGTACATCATCTGACTTCTCATTAAATTTGGCTACTTGATTTTTGGTATTCAAGATGGTACAAGGACATCCAAGTGACCTGAGGAAACCAATAAATGGTCTCCTTTTATGCCATAGCTCATAAGGAGTCTTACCATGAGTTTTAACCACTAAAACTCTATTCTGCACATAGCAGGCTGTGTTAACTGCCTCTGCCCAGAAGGTGATGGGCAGTTTAGAGTCAGACAACATGGTTCTTGTAGCTTCAATAAGTGTCCTGTTTCTCCTCTCAGTAACTCCATTTTGCTGAGGAGTCCTGGGAGCACTATATTGTCTTGTAATACCCTTTTCATAACAAAATGTATCAAGGATATGGTTCTTAAATTCTGTTCCTTGATCACATCTTATGGTCTTGACCTTGTGATCAGATTGATTCTCAATTTTCAGAATGAAGTTCTTCAAGATCTCAGGGGTCTCATCCTTAGTTCTAAGGAAAAAGACCCAAGTGAATCTTGTGAAATCATCTGTGATCACTAAGCAGTAAGAGGTCCTTCCTAAACTCATTACACTGGTGGGGCCAAACAAATCCATATGTAATAGGTGTAGAGGAGTAGTGATGGAGTTCATTTCCTTTGGCTTGAGAGACACTTTATGTTGCTTCCCTTTCAGGCATGCAACACAGTGGTCGTCACTCGTAAACTCTTTCTTTGGCATTCCAATTACCAAATCATTTTTAATCAATTTATTCATGTTCTTAAAGTTTACATGGCATATTCTTTTATGCAAAAGAAAAGACTCATCACTATTTGCTTTAGACAGAAAGCAAGAAACTTCTCCTGAGGGAGACGTTTCATGTAAATCCATCTTGTACATGTTCCCTCTCCTGGGGGCTCTGAGCAGGATATGCTCTTGAGGAATGGCTATCCCAGGCTTAAGAACAATGCACTCATGCTCAGTGAAGAGCATATGGTGTTTCTGATCACAAAATTGGGATACACTCAGAAGATTGTATCCAAGCTCCTTGACAAAGTTTACCTTTTCAATGCTGAGCTTACCATTTGTGACTCTGCCCCTTCCAGAAATGTAACCACCAAAATCCCCTCCAAAAGCAACTGGTCCTCCATCAATTTTCTCAAAGTTTTGAAGCAGAGAACCATTGCTAGTCATGTGACTGGAACAACCACTATCAATAATCCAAACATTCTTCTTGGTCTTTAACTGTTCCTACACAAAAAAATATGATTAGTTACACTTAGAAACCCAATCCTCATTGGTCTTGGGCTTATTAAAATGAGTTGAAGACAATGTAACAGTAAGTGATCCTATATTCAAGCTTTGAGGATCATTTGCTATTGTTAAAGAAGAACTTTTAGTCACATGGTCTTCCTTCATCTTCCACACCACCTTTGGAAGATTGGGCCTGACCTTCAAAGCTTCAGAAGTTTTGACAACTTCGGAAGTTTTGGAGACTGGACCTTTGGAAGATCTTGCTTTCACTGCAGCAAGCTTCAGTACTTCGGAAGCATTCCTTTCTTCCGAGACCAACTTTTCTTCTGAAGGTAAGTTTTCACTTGTCTTCTTCTTCATTTTGAAGCTTCCGAAGGAAACAGATTTTCCTTCCAAAGCTGTTTGTTCCTTCTTCTTCCCAGAAGTGTTCTTCTTGGTCATGTGGATGGTACTTTTGGGATTGTACTTACAATCCTTAGCCAGATGAGAAGTAATACCACACATGACATAGTTGAGTTCCTTCCTTCTAAGAGTCTTCTTTTGAGAGAAAGACTAAGTTTATCACTTTCCTTCTCCATCTTCATCTTTACAGATGATGCAACAAGCTTCTTAGGGAGAGGCTTTGTCAGGATCATCGATCTAAGTTTGATCAATTAGAGTTGAATCGCAGCGGAATTAGAACAAGAATTAGACAAATATAGCAAGAACACAATAGATATTCAATGGAACAGTACACGGTTATAGAGAAAGAGGGTTTTCTTCAAAATGGATAATATCATTCATGCACAATGCTTCGGTGTGGTGGCTGCTAAGCTTTTCTAAGTTTGCTATAGCTGCTCGTCACACCTTACAATTAGGTCAACATTCCTTATATAAAGGAATGTGACGTCTGCTGATGTCACTTGATAGTGACATCTAACAGAATTATTACAAACAACTGAAAGTAAGCAAACTATTGAGAATGTTCACAACAACTGAGAACATCTCAGAGTATGCTAAGTACAAGATGAAACTAAAACTACTAAAACTACAAGTACTGATTACAATAAACATAAAACTACTGAAAGGAAACCAACACAACTACTGAAGAGGTCTTCTTCAACTGTTGTGACAACATCTGAAACTTTGTCTTCAGACTGTCTTCAGCTCTTTCACTTCAGACTTTGTCTTCAGCTCTTTCACTTCAGACTTTGTCTTCAGCTCTTTCACTTCAGACTTTGTCTTCCACTCTTTCACTTCAGACTTTGTCTTCAGCTCTTTCACTTCAGACTTTGTTATTAGTTGATGTCTTCAGCTGTTGCAGACTACTTCAGTTGTTGTAATGTCCGTGGGACTTAAAGGTTTTTCTGATCAGGCTCATTGGTTCTTTTGGTCCAACAAACTCCCCCTGAACCAATGCAGCCAAAACCTTTAAGCTTATTAAGGTCCCACTTATTCTTGGCAGAAATACTCTCTTGATCAGCTTCAGAGATATCAGATAAGCACAGGCCAGGGAACAGGTTTCAGTAGATGTGAATGTCAAAGGATGGAAGGGAACTCTGTCTTGAGGAAACTGGACACAGAGCTGTTATCCCAACCATGAAACCTACTTCCCATTGATGAGTCTATAAGACTCTCTGACGTAGGCCTCAAGGAGAACAACTTGTTCCTCCTTAGTGATTTCTTCTGCTTCTCCTTCGAAGAAGAACTCTGGGCCATAGTACTCTGATAGGTACTTTAACGTCTTTCCATTTTTCAACTCAACAGTTGTTATCTCTCTGTAAGCAAATTCATCTGGGTGAGTCCCTTCTAATAACAACTGGAGTTCATTTTTCTTGATCTCTTCAAGCCTCTTGTATAACAACCCCTTCTTGACCATTTTGTTCTCCAGTAGAGTTTGAGGGGTCATCTTTGACTTGTAGGCTCTCTTGAAGTCTTCAAGTATCTCCCAGGGTGAGACTACAATGGCCAACATAATAACAGCATCTATGGTCTTTCTCACTTGGCCATTGTATCTACTTGGTATGGATTTCTTATGAATTCTAGAACTAACCCTGGGGTCTGGCCAAATCCTTACTCTCTCCTTTTGATATTGAAAGGTATACCTGAGAGCATACAGCCTTTGAGCGTGTTTCTTCATGGCTTGTATAGATGATGACTGAGGAAACTCTTTGTCAACCATCTTCAAAAGTTGCTCATCGTGCTGTTTCTGCTGTTCTTCTTCTTCAATCTTAACTTTCACCATTTTCCTCTGAAAGTCTGGTGTGATCATTTGTTGACTTCTGGGCTCAGGTATTTTTAGAACAACAGAGATTGGCAGACTGTCTTCTTCATCATCATCATCTTCTTCTTCTTCCATCCTCAACACCCTTCTCCTCCTTCTGGGTGCATCCTTGGATGTGGTTTGAGGTGGTTTTTGGGGTAAGGGAGTTGGTTTTGAAGGTTGAGTTGGTTTAAGTTTAGGTTTAGGGATTGGTTTGGAGAGTTGTGGGGTTGGTTGTTTTTGAGTGGGAGTTTGGGAAGGCTGATCTAGCATTTTTGTGGTAAGTTTGGCTTTGGAAAGCTTGGCCATATCAGATCTCTTCCCAGCACCTGCTTCATCTAAGGCTTCGATAATCAACCCTTTATTGAATGCTTCAGAAGCACAGATTCTGGTGGTTATTGCCAGAATACTGTCTCTGGTCCATGATTTAATCTCAATTAATGATCTTCCCAAGTATTTTGCAATAAACCTGATCATTATCTCCAACCTCTTCCTTTCCATCACACTGTAACTGGCCCATCTCTTTTGTATCTCTTTAATCTCCAGCCTTCTGATCTCAGTGTCTAATGTAGCTGTATCAAAACACTGTCTAAATAGTTGGTCTATTATTTTGTCCATTGATCTGCTGTGAGCTTCATCAGCTTCTTTAACCAGATCATCCAATGATTTCTCTTCATCAGGCTTTTGAGTTTCAGCACTTTTCTTTCTCTTGTATGTGATCAGCTGGTTTTCCTTTTCTAACTCCTTTTCTTTCTCTTGTTGTTTCTCATCTTCCACTCTCTTTCTCTTTCTTTCTTTCACTGCCTTAGACTCCCCCTTTTTGGGTGCATTGGGTTCAGGGGTTTGAATGGCAGAAAGCTTCTTTTGCACAGCATCATCAATAAGTGTTTGTAGATTTGAGGAGATCCTCTCGTCAATGGCTTTATGCACAATCTCATTGATGATGGGAATGATGAGAGGTAAGGAATGTTGAAAAGTAGCAACCATCTGCTCAGAGGGGTTCTGTCCCTGAGAGGTGGTGCCAAAAGCAGTGGCTGGTGGCTCAGTTGAGTGTAGTTGCTGAGTGTTTGGTGAACCTTCAGATGAAGGTGCCATCTGTGGGTTTATTGGGGTAGATGGACTTTGATCCTGAGACATTTTGGCAAGCAGTTCTTTGAGTCTGCTCACCTCAGCCTCAAGGATTGTGTTATGGGCTAAGACATCGTAGAAAAAGCCCAGGTCATCATCAGACTTTGCTAAATCACCTGACCTCCTGATTGAATCAGGATGTACATGCCCTGAGTGTAGATCAGTTGTAGCATGTGCCCCTTGTTCTTGGTTCTGGGGACTTCCTGCCTCAGGACTGAGTCCTTCATCGGCAGTTGCCTCTGGTGAGGTCTTAGAGATGTTACCAACTGCATCCTGTTCATTTGCTGAATCAGTAGAAGTGGCATCCTCACCAGATGTTCTAACCTCCTCCTCTACACGGGGAGATTGAACATTATAACCCCTGTGCTGTGGGTTATCAGCAGCATTTTGGTCCTCTTCCTCAGCTGTTGAGGTTCTCCCCATTGTAATTGGTGTCTGGGGAGGAGGAGAGGAATGCAGCTGACTCAGCACTTGTGCAACTATAATGGTTGGGCTTTGAGGGGCGGTTGCATGTGGAGATAGGTTTGAAGCAGATTGCACCCGAGGTGACTGGTGCTCTTCAATGGTAACCTTCTCAATTGAGATAGGTTCCAGAATTGTGGTATCCCCAATTATGGTTGCATCAGGATCCTGTTGAGAGGATACCTGAGCGGCTAGGGCTGGTGGAGTCTTTGACACTACTGGGGGGTTAGAACCAGTAAGTGTTTCCTATATTGGTGTTACAGGGGCATCCTCAGGGGACTCATCTCCCTGAGTAGCCTTTTTGGGCTTTTTGGTGTTGGGTTTGGTGGGGACTTTGGATCTGGAAGTGGAGGCTGTGGGTTCCCGCTGCTTGGGTTTTAGCAGCCGGGCAGCCCCTTTCATTGTAGGGTCAGAGTTGTGCCTGGAGTATACTTCAGGCAATACAGCCGGAGCAGGGACTCCAAGGCCAACAAGGCCGTCTGATTTTAGCTGATTTAAAATTATGGCCATGAGAAACCTGGGATATAATATCCATCTGTTTGCCACAGGTTTCAAAGCCAGATCCTTTAGTTCCATAAAAACTATCTCAGAAAAATTTAGATTTTGTCGTTCAAAGATAGAGTATAATACCTGTTGCCATTGGGAGGACATCTGATCCCATGAGGAGGTTTTTGGTGCAAGGCAGACATTCACCATGTGGAATATAAGACGTTCAGCATCATGGAAGTGCTTCTTCAGAATGGTGGTAGCACTTAAGTCTCCTTCATACCCGTTATTGATGAAAGACATATCAGTTGTGCCTTTCGGGTATTCTGTGACGCAGGTGGCATCATGTAGATTTAGGGTTTGTCGAATGATGTCTGGAGTGATGACCACCTGTTTCTGGTTAACCAACGACTGGAGAGTGATTTGGCGATCATTCTCACCAGTTTGCACAGAGACGTTGGTCCAGAATTGGCTTAGGGAATCGGGGTATATGGTAGGATTCAGAAGAAAAGCGGTTCGGTACCGGGAATCTACCATAAGATCGATGGCATTATCAAATTTGTTCCAAAAGGCCGATTTCGAGAGGTAGGCAACACAGTTGTGTCTGGGTTTGAGTTTCATGGTCGCCATTGTTGAGAGAGTGAAGGATATGAAACGGTTAATGAAACGTTTGAAATTAGGTTTAGGTATTTATAGTGGAAGAAAAGGCTGATATAAAACGACTGAAAGTGTTGGTGCTGTCATCAGTTGTTTGAAAACAACTGAAGACCTGGTTTTAACTTTCAGAGGTTGTAACAACTGAAGACTTGGTATTAGTCATCAGTAGTTGTAAAACTACTGACGACATGGTTTTGGCTTCAGTTGTATGAAGTGAAACAGCAGTTGTAGAAACAACTGAAGAGAAAAGTTTCTCATCAGCTGTTGTCGTCAATTCTTAGCTCATCAGCTGTTTCATTCTGACCTCAACACTTACCAGACTTTTTGTCTGAATTTCAGACGTTTCATTGGTCATTAGTACTTCTGTTATACTGACATCAGTAGTTATGAAAACTACATCAGTAGTTGTAACCACATCAGTTCTTTTCAACAGATAGAGTACTTCAGTACTTTTAAGTAATTTAGTCTTCAGTAGTTATGAAAACTACTGAGGATAAAAGAACTTATCAGTACTTATTTGTGACAATAGTATACGAATGCTCATCAGTACTTGTTGACTGAGATCATCAGTAGTTGTCACTTATTCTAGCTGCAGCATACCAAGCCTTAACACTAGGTTTTGGAAAGTTGAACTGTCCAAAGGCTTAGTAAATATGTCTGCAAGCTCATCAGCACTAGGAACAAACTTTGGATCAATCAGACCTTTTTCAAAACAATCCCTAATAAAATGGTGTCTGATCTCAATATGTTTGGTCCTAGAGTGCTGGACTAGATTCTTGACAATGCAAAGAGCTGAAGCACTATCCATTAGTAATGGAGTCTTAGTCTCTGTAATGCCATAATCCAATAATTGATTCTGAAGCCAGAGTACCTGAGATGTACAACTTGTAGCAGCAATGTACTCGGCTTCAGCAGTGGATGTAGCAACAGATGTTTGTTTCTTACTCTGCCAAGAAACCAAACAGTTGCCTAGGAATTGACATCCACCAGAAGTTGATTTTCTAGTTAATTTATACCCTGCATAGTCACTATCAGAAAAAGCAACTAATTTGCAAGAGTGCCTAGTGGAATACCAAAGACCTAGAGATTGAGTACCTTGCAGATATCTAAAGATCCTCTTGACTGCAATCAAATGAGACTCTTTAGGAGCAGCCTGAAATCTGGGGGTAGAGGAACCAGTTCCCACACTTGCTGCTTTTTGAACTGAAGAAGCTTAAGCTGCATGGCATCAACCCATCCATTGTCTCTTAATGCAATATGATAGTTCTTTGGCTCTTGCTGACTGATGAAGAGAGCATAGAAGCAGAAGTTGGACAATTGACTTCTAGTTGAGACACCAGCATTGATATCACCAATGATTTGAGACATTGGGTGATTCTTCAGCTCTTGGTACACTATGAGATCTGTGCAAGTGTTTGTAGCATGCTCAGCAGCAACAGATGTTGATCCAGATTCTTGAAACCAAGTATTAGATGGCAAGTCAAATGAAGTAGAGGATTCAAAAATCTCATCAGCATTTGTTGTGGATGGTGCTACTGAAGCTACAGGAACATCAAGTTTAGTAGACTCAGGCAGTTGATCACTAAACTTGAATAGGTGAGTACTGGGATCATCATCAACATCAGTACCACCAGATGGATGACTAGCTGCAGAAGGTGATGAATTCACATGATCTGCAATAGCTGGAGGCTGATAAGGAACATATTGCAGTATGTCCAGATCAAACAACTCCACAGGGTTTTGTGGAATTTTGTCCTTAGGGGATTCATTGAACTTCACATGCAAGGTTTCTTCAACCATCTTTGTTCTGCAGTTGAACACTCTGTAAGCCTTGCAAGTGGATGAATACCCAACAAAATACCCTGCATCCACCTTAGAATCAAACTTTTGGAGTTGATCCTTTGTGTTGAGAATGTAACAAGGACACCCAAATGCTCTGAAGAATGAAATTAGAGGAGCCAAATGATGTAGAACTTCATAAGGAGTCTTCATCAACCTCTGATTCACTAAAGCTCTATTTTGCACATAGCATGCTGTGTTGACAGCTTCAGCCCAAAAGGTCCGTGGCAAACCAGAGTCAGCCAACATGGACCTTGCAGCTTCAATTAGGGTTCTGTTCTTTCTCTCCACTACTCCATTTTGTTCTGGAGTCCTTGGGATGCTATACTGCCTCTTGATTCCTTTTGAAAGGTAGAAATCATCAAGTGTATGGTTTCTAAATTCACTTCCATTATCACTTCTTATACACTTGACTGATAGGGGAATACTGCTTCTTAACATACAACACAAAGTTAATAATTGTCTGAGCAGCCTCATTCTTTGAATGCAAGAAGAAGGTCCATACAAATCTGGAGTAATCATCCATAATTACCAGATAGTATTTCTTCTTTGCCATGCTCATTACTCTCACAGGACCAAAGAGATCCATGTGCAGTAATTGCAAGCAGGCAGTGGACTTTGGTTCTTCTATAGGAGGGAATGAAGCTTTGTGTTGTTTTCCTTTTAAACAAGCAGTGCAGGTTTCATCACAGTGGAACTCCTTTATTGGTAGACCTCTCACTAAACTATTGTGGATCAGCTGATTCATGTTTTTGAGATTAACATGACCCAGCCTTCTATGCCACAATTTAGATTCCTGAGGAGAGGCCTTGGAGAACAGGCAAGGATGACCTTTTATATCAATCTTCTTTGACAAATCCAAGGCATATACTCTTCCTATCCTGTTGGCCTTCAGGAGAGTATGTTCATCTAATACCTTGTCAATCAGCCTCAGAACTTTGGAAGACAGAATCCGGCAGTTCTGGCTTGTGAAAAGTGCAACATGCCCTTTATCACACATCTGACTGACACTCAGTAGATTATACTTGAGATTCTCCACATGGTTAACATCATCAAATCTGATTTCTCCATTTTACACAAATCCTTTCCCGATGATGTAACCTTTAGCATCATTTCCAAATGAGACAAATCCCTTCTTTCCTTGAGAGTAGTCATTAAGAAGAGAACTGCTCCCAGTCATATGCATAGATCCTCCACTGTCTACATACCAGATGCTTCTTTGGCATGCTGAAGAACCCTGCATTTATCATAAGAAACTAGTTAGCTTTAGAGACCCAAACCTTTTTGGTTTTGGGTCTGTTTTCATCAACAGATTTAACCATAACTTGTTTCTCATGATTAACAGCTGATGAAGGTGGAGATGGTGCTGAAATGGATTTCTTAGATTTGGGCTTGGATTTCCTTTTCAGTGGTTTGATCACAGGTGCATCTAGTTGGTTAACTGTCCCCAACAAATGCTGAACCATCATAACAAGTTGTGTCTGATTTGTTGCTAAAGCCTTCAGCTCATTTGACACATCAGTACTTGTTTTTGATGAGTTCCTGTGACCCACCATTTCCTCCTTCTTGAAATTCACAAACTTAATCTGATGTTTATCATGAGGAACACTATCAGCTGTTTTCTGATAAACCCCATCCTTCCTTTTGGATGTTGGCGAGGCCTTGGGTTTATCAGTTTGAGATGACTGTGGTACAAACTTGGTCTCAAACTCATTTTTCATTTTATTAATCTCTTCTTTAATGAGCTTATCTCTGTTGAGTTTGGAACCCTTTTTGTACCATCATTCATCAGATAGATGATTGAATTTACCACATATTTCACATGGCTTATTCTTCATCTTGGATTGATCAACTGCTGAAGTGGAAACTACTGAAGGTGTGATCTTCAGTACTTTCCTCCTTTCAGTACTTGTGTTAAGTACTGAAGTATCGGTAACAACTAAAGACTTGTTCTTCAGCTGTTCTCTATCCGTCCTGAAAGACCGTATGATAGATTCCTCAGCAGTTGTTAATCCTTTTATTTCAGCAGATATGAAATGCTTTTCAGATGTTGTGACTTGCCCTTCAGTACTTGGAGTACTTTGAGGGACAACATCTGAATTGCTCAGCTTCATTGTTTTATCAGCATTTAAACCATCAGGTAATTGATTTGCTGAGATCTTAACACTGACTTCATCCTCTAATTTTGACAATTTTGTATTATCATTTGAGGATGAATCACATGATGATGTGGTTTGGAAATTACTTTCACCTTCAGATTTTACTATTGATTTTGAAGTAAAATCAGTAGGTGGTGCAGTATGATTGTAACCTATTCCAAACTTCACATTTGAAGCTGTTTGCTTGCTGAGAAGCATTTCAAATCCCTTGCAGGATGTTACCCAGTGGTCACACTCAACTTGGGTATTTGCAAGTGTCTCTTTGAGACTTCTGTGGTTCTCAAGTATGACCTCTACCTTAGCCTTTTCATCATTAAGTTGACATTTAAGCTTGTAAATCTCATCATCTTTGTCATTAAGAACAGACTCATACTCAGCTTTTCTTTTGGAAATAGTTTTCTCAAGCTCAAGATTTTGATTGATTAAAGCTACATTTGCCTCTCTAATAGAGACAAAGGCAGCTATGCATGATTCAGAACATAACTTGGCTTTAGCCTCAGAAGATACCTGGGTTACCTGTGAAGATGATGCATCAAAGCAGGAACCCTCAGTAGACTCCAGGGCTATGAGAGCAAGATTCCCAAAAGGATGTTCACCACCATGTTGACCAGCACCAGCAAATAATTGTTCATTGAAACCAGAAAGATCATCTGGTGAGCTGCTCCAGTCAACAACTCCTGGTGTGAAGAAGCTGTGATGAGGTTGAGATTGTGATGGAGATGGTTGAGGCTCAGGTAGGGCTTGAGGTTGTTGTGCTATAGGAACTTGAACTGGATTTGGCTGTGGCATGTAATAGCAGGGATATGGATATGGCATTGGACCCTGAGGGACAAAATATGCAGGAGATTGAGGTTGTGAGTGATGACCAGAACTAGCAGGATGTTGCCCTTTGTTTTGTGAACTATTGCTTGGAAAGGTCACAAAGGGTGCAGAAGAGTTAGATCCAGTTGATCTACACTCTCTTGCAAAGTGCCCAAGCCTGTGGCATTTGTGACACCTCAACTTACTCTTGTCAAAACCAACTTTGGTTTTGCCAGAGAGTCCTGGAAATTTCCTACCAGTTCTCTTGTAGAACTTTTGAGATCTGATATTGATCAAGGCCATTTGGCTCAAAATATCCATCTCTTCTAAATCATCATCAGCAATACCCATCAAATCATCCATGATAAAGCACAAATTATCACTATTACACCCAGAATGACTGTCAACACCAACAAATGCATGATCAGAACTGTTTGAAGAGAAATCTATATGCTCATCATAATGGCTTTCTGATCCAGCATATTCTGACTCATGACCGACCAAGGCAGTGTTCCCTGGTACAAAGTCATCAGTGAGCTTTCCTGATGATGCCAGTTTCCTTTTCTGCTCTATCTCTCTTTCAAATGTAAGCAGTTTCCCATGGAGTTGGGTGAGAGATAGGCTATCCAGATTTGCACTGGAGCGTAGGACAATGGTGTATGTGTCCCATCTCTCAGGCAGTGATCTGAGGAATCTGTTGTTCATCTAGCTGTTAGTATACTCATGCTTGACCATTTTCAGCTCAGAGATCAAGCAGGAGAAACGCTCAAACTGTTGAGTCAGTGTCTCACCCTTCCTATGAGAGAATGTCTCATATTGTTAGGCGAGGATTTCTCTGTTGTTTGCTAAGACCTCATCAGTTCCTCCGAATTGTTCCTTCAAAGCATTCCAGAGGTCATGAGCAGTTTCATGATGCATAAGCCCAGAATAGATTTCATTAGGCAGTGCCATGGCCAGAATTCCATGGGCTTTAGCATCAATCTCAAACAGTTTACGATCTTCATCTGAGTATTGCTCCTTCTTCTTCGGAACCATTTGGTTGGTCTCCGGATTGTTCACCATAGGCTTGTGTGGACCGTGAACCCTAGATGTCCAACAACCTGAACTGTTAACAGACAGGTGATGGAGCATTCTTCGTTGCCATATGTTATACTCACTCCTAACCAGCATCGGAGGCTTGGTTGAGGAGCCAGTATTGTGAGGGTCATTAGAAGGAGTAGTCATTCTCAGATTCAAACCAATTGAATCAAGTTTCAAAAGATTTAGCACAAAAACACAACAAACTCAATATGAACCAAGAAGAAACTCAAATTGACTAACCAGAAGCAGCAGAAGACCAATCTCTATAACCAATTCTTGCAAATATGCTAATTCGATCAAACTTTAGATATCGAAATAGCAGTTTCAATGATCAATTGTTAAACCGATCAATGATTAACCCGCTCTGATACCATTTGTCAGGATCAGCGATCTAAGTTTGATCAATTAGAGTTGAATCGCAGCGGAATTAGAACAAGAATTAGACAAATATAGCAAGAACACAATAGATATTCAATGGAACAGTACACGGTTATAGAGAAAGAGGGTTTTCTTCAAAATGGATAATATCATTCATGCACAATGCTTCGGTGTGGCTGCTGCTAAGCTTTTCTAAGTTTGCTATAGCTGCTCGTCACACCTTACAATTAGGTCAACATTCCTTATATAAAGGAATGTGACGTCTGCTGATGTCACTTGATAGTGACATCTAACAGAATTATTACAAACAACTGAAAGTAAGCAAACTACTGAGAATGTTCACAACAACTGAGAACATCTCAAAGTATGCTAAGTACAAGATGAAACTACAACTACTAAAACTACAAGTACTGATTACAATAAACATAAAACTACTGAAAGGAAACCATCACAACTACTGAAGAGGTCTTCTTCAGCTGTTGTGACAACATCTGAAACTTTGTCTTCAGACTGTCTTCAGCTCTTTCACTTCAGACTTTGTCTTCAGCTCTTTCACTTCAGACTTTGTCTTCAGCTCTTTCACTTCAGACTTTGTCTTCAGCTCTTTCACTTCAGACTTTGTCTTCAGCTCTTTCACTTCAGACTTTGTCTTCAGCTCTTTCACTTCAGACTTTGTTATCAGTTGATGTCTTTAGCTGTTGCAGACTACTTCAGTTGTTGTAATGTCCATGGGACTTAAAGGTTTTTCTAATCAGGCTCATTGGTTCTTTTGGTCCAACAGGCTTGCTCTTGGAGCTGGATGGTTTAGGCTGTAGTTGATCAGTCTTCTTCTTCTTGCTGGAATCATTTGGAACTAAACTAGAACTCCTGGTACTAGAGTTCATAGTTAAGTCTTCAGTCTTTACCACTTCAAAACCTGCAAAAAATAACACTTTTTTCTGCTTTGAGTCAAAAGTGGCCTTGATTTCTTGAGCCTTCTTTGATCTTCTCTTAGCTCTTCTGATCAAGTTCATTCTCTTTGACTTGGTCATTCTAGACTCTTTCCTCTCCTCAAGAGAATAGTGACCCTTCTTAGGATGATCTTCTTCACTCTTCTCAGAGTCATCCTTCACTATCTCCTCATCATCCTCTTCAACAATGGGGTCTATGAGGGGAAGCTCATCTTCACAAGTTCCACACCTTGGAGATCTTACAGACAATAGAGTGTGTGGAGGAGCTATCTCAGTAGATCCCAGTCCCTGCTTATTCTGATAAGAAACTTTTGCATGTAGGGATGAGGATATTATGTTCTTGAAGGTCTCTTCTTCAAGAACACATTTTTTTGCCCTGGCTTTGCTGATCATAAGCTCAGCCTGGCATTCAGTTAACTTTAAGATAAGATCTTTGATTTGAGTCTTGTAGTTAGTGTGCTCATGCTTAAGAGTTGAAATGGTTTTCTCTAGATCTTCTATATTAAGTTTATAATTATTTTCAGCTCTTTCAAAGTCAGCTTTTAAGATATTTAAGGACTCAAGATCAGATCTCATCTCTAAGTTATAGGACCTGTATCTATTAACTTTAGCAATGCATTCAGGAGTAAGAAGATGTTTCAATACCTTGGCTTCATCATGGTCTGCCATTAGTGCTTGGTTTGGAGAAGCATCCTCAACCTGAAAGCTCCAGTCAAAGCCTCCTTCTTTAATAGCAACTACAGCTTGCTGTCTTGGCTTCTCATTCTAAAGAGCTTCCTCAGTGTAGTTTTGCCTGGATTGTGCTTGGCCACCATTTGACTTTGGTGCCTTGCACTCCCTGGTAAAGTGTCCTATTTGGTTATAGTTAACACTTCACCTTCCTTTTGTCCGGCCCAAACTTTCCACTAGCTGCATTGCTGGGAAACCTTCTTCGAGTCCTCTTGTAGAACTTCTAGGCTCTATGAGTGAGTAGAGCCATCTGCTGGACTATTTCCATATATTCCAGATCATCTGGATGGATACAGTCTAGGTCTTCAAAAGTGAAGAGAAAGTTGCCTGAACTTTCAACAGAAGACACAAAATCTTGTGAAGAACTTGTCTCCTAGAATGGGCTTTCAGGGATGTAGCCTTCCCTTGGTGTCTCCGGAAAGGTGATGAAAGGACCCTTTTGTGATTTTTCCGGGTAGTAGATGAGATGGTGCTATGGTTCTCTGCAATCCCTTTCAACCACATGAAGGGCTGAACTTTGATAAGTGTTGGAGTTACCAGATGAGTTCTGCATGTTCATCTCCATCTGGTATCCACTGAGTATTCCATATAGCTCAGTGAGAGTAAGAGTCTTGAGGTTTTTAGTCCTCTTAATGACCACACAGTAGTGTGTCCATTGTCTGGGAAGAGAGGACATGAACTTCCTAACAATATCTCTATTCTCAATGGTTACCCCAACATCAACTAGAGTATCCATAATCTCAACTTACCTGAAGTACTGTTGAGTCATGGTTTCACCTGTCTTGAAGGTGAAATTTTCAAACTGCTACTTCAAGAGGTCCTTCTTGTTCTCTTTCGCTTCATTGGACCACTCATACATTAGCTTCAGTGCATCCCATAGCTGTTTGGCGGTCTTGCACTTTTTGAACCCTCTGTAGATGGAGTTAGGAAGAGCAGTTTGAAGGGCTGTCATAACTTTCTGATGAATATCAAATTTCTTCCAATCTTCTTTAGAAAAATCAACCTTTTCCTTTGGTATCATACCACCACCAGTAGTAGTTTAAGTGGTGTATGGTACATAAGGTCTATTGACAACAGACTCCCACATCCTGGAATCTTGAAACTTGATGAAGTCTTCCATTCTTTAGCACCAAGTATCAAAATCCTCAGGAGTGATCAGTGGGGACTTTGTCATAGTTCAAGTTTCCATATCAGCCTTTGAGATAGGTGCCATTTGAAAAGTTAACTGAAGTGTGAAACTAAGAGGATTTAAGATGGTGAGATCTTAGAATCAAGAGCCTGGAATGCTCTGATACCAATTGCAGGACCTGGTTAGGGTGTTAACTATAGTTAGTTTCATAAGAGGAGTGATCTTAGATCACTTAACAGTTCAAATAGGGAACAAGAAACTTTGAAGATACTAGGAACACAAGTAACAATAAGACAAAACTTAGAATAATAACATAAGTATTAGTTTTCAAGGATGTTGTATATTGATCTCAAGTTCTATTACAAGTGTTCAAAGCATAATTTAAAATACAAGGACCTGAGACTCTTTTATACTACAACCTACAACCGTCAATACTTGGAAGGACAGTTGGAATTAACTGATCTAGACAACAAGATCAATCTGGAGTCAAAAGGTAGATTGCCTTTTGACTAGTGAATATGACATGCCATAGCTCACTGACTTTTCCTAGTACAAAAAAGTCTAAAGGAACAAAAAAAGAAAATTATAGACAAAGACTTTATCTACTATTCACTAAAGCATGGAAGTTTCACAAACTCATACAAGTTGGTGAGTTTTCAGAGTTGCAGTAGAAAGTTGGTCAGCTTTATCAAAAGTAGATCAGAGAAAGCATCTTTTCTCTGTCTTTCGAAGAAATCAGTCCTCACAGCAAAATGGCTTCAGAAGACTTTTTCTTTGAAGCTTCGGAAGACTTCATCTTTGGCTTCGGAAGAACTTGGCCTCTGGCTTCGGAAGTTTTTACACTTGGAATATTTTCTGTTAGGTGTAAAGCTTCCGAAGTAATTTCTTCTGAACTTTTGGCTTCAGAAGACTTTACACTTAGAGTTTTAGAGATGTAAAGCTTCTACAGCAAGTTCATCATTGTTCCTTAGTGCATGTTGGAAGATCTTTGGTTGCATCAGCCTCATAATCTTCAGATAGATCCTTACAACTAATGGTGTGGTTTATGTTATGTTAATGCTATGTTAATTTTGGGTTAAATTTGATGAGTGACATCTACATTTGAACAAGAAGTTAATAAACTTAATATTTGTAATTATGAATGTCATACAAGGTTGAAAAATGTTTGACCTATCTTTTATTTGCAAAACTGGTCTTCATAATAAACTTATGGCTTATGAACAAGAAATGGTTATTAGAACTCATATCATCTTAATATTCTGATCATTTGTGAGTTCTTTTTATTATTTTGAGAAATCTACATTAATTATTATGATTTTCTAAAATTAATGGTATGTTAAAAGGAACTTGATCAACTCTCTTTCTAATATTATGTTATTGTATGGTAATATCAGAAGATTATAAGGCTGATGCAACCAAAGAAGCCAAAACAACCAAAGATCTTCCTGCATGCATGCACTGGACGTATAAAGGTAGAAGTGCTTCGGAAGTTTTACACACTACATCAGAAAATAATTTAAGTGTAAAATCTTCCGAAGCTAAAGTCCAAATCTACCAAAGCCAAAGATGAAGTCTTCCGAAGCTTCAGAGACAAAGTCTTCCGAAGCTTTAGAGACACAGTCTTCCAAAGCCATTTTACTGTGAAGACTGATTTCTTCCGAAGACAGAGAAAGACATGCTTTCTCTGATCTACTTTACATAAAGCTAACACACTTTCCACTGCAACTCTGAAGACTCACCAACTTGTATGAGTTGGTGAAAAGCACATGCTTTTGTAAACTGTAGATTAAGTTCTTTGTCTGTAACTTCCTACTTTTGTACATGTAAAACTTTTTGTAATAGAAAAGGATGTGAGCTATGACATGTCATAGTCACTAGTCAAAAGGTAATCTACCTTTTGACTTTAGATTGATCTTGTTTTCTAGATTAGTCAATTCCAACTGTCTTTCTAAGTATTGATGGTTGTAGGATGTAGTATAAAGAGTTTCAGGTTCTTGTAATTTAGATATGCTTTGTAACACTTGTAATAGAACTTGAGAGCAATATACAACACTTCTTGAAAACCATATTTCTATGTTATTGTTGTTTGTTCTGTCTTATCACTTGTGTTCTTAGTATCATCATAATCAAACCCGATTCCCTATTTGAACTGTTAAGTGTTCCAAGTCTCTCCTTATTGTAAAACTGATTGTGTTAGGCACCCTTACCCGGTCCTACAATTAGTATCAGAACATTTCAGGCTCTTGATTGTAAGATCTCACCATCTTTAATACTCTCAGTTTCATAGTTCACTTAATATCTCAAATGGCAGCTATCACAAAGGCTGATATGGAAACCGGTATAATGACAAAGTCCCCACTGATCACTCCTGAAGACTTTGATACTTGGTGTCAAAGAATGGAAGGCTTTATTAAGTCTTAAGACTCCAGGATGTGGGGGTTTGTTGTCTATGGACCTCATGTACCATCCACCTCTTCAGCTACTGCTGGTGGTGGTATGATACCAAAGGAAGTGGCTGACTATTCTGAAGAAGACTGGAAGAAGATTGATATTGATGAGAAAGCCATGACTGCCCTCCAAACTGCTCTTCCAAACTCTATCTACAGAGGCTTCAAGAAGTGCAAGACTGCCAAGCAACTCTGGGATGCACTGAGGCTAATGTATGAGGGGTCTAATGAAGCAAAAGAAAACAAGAAAGACCTCTTGAAGCAGCAGTTTGAGAACTTCACCTTCAAGACAGGTGAAACCATGACTCAACAATATTTCAGGTATGTTGAGATTGTGGATACTTTAGCGGATGTTGGAGTAAATCTTGAGAACAGGGACATTGTGAGGAAGTTCATTTCCTCTCTTCCCAGACAATGGACACACTATTGTGTGGTCATCAAGAGGACTGAGAACCTCAAGACCCTTACTCTCATAGAGTTGTATGGTATCCTCAGTGGCTACCAGATGGAGATGAACATGCAAAATTGATCTGGTAACTCCAACCGCCAACAGAGTTCAGCCCTTCATGTGGTTTAAAGGGATTGCAGAGAACCACAGCTCCGTCTCATCTGCTACTCTAACAACTCACAAAGGGGTCCTTTCATCACCTTTTCGGAGACACCAAGGGAAGGCTACATCCCTAAAAAGCCCATTCCAGGAGACACGCTCTTCACAAGCTTTTGTTTCTTTTGATGAAAGTTTAGGCAACTTTCTCTTCACCCATGAAGATCTGGACTGTATCCATCCAGATGATCTGGAGTATATGGAAATTGTCCAGCAGATGGCTCTTCTCACTCACTAGGCCAACAAGTTCTACAAGAGGATTGGAAGGAAGTTTCCTAGCAATACAGCCAGTGGAAAGTTTGGAATTGATAAAAGCAAAGTGAAGTGTTACAACTATAACCAAATGGGACACTTTTCCAGAGAGTGCAAGGCACCAAAGTCAAATGGTGGGCAAGCACAAACCAGGCCAAACTATACTGAAGGAGCTCACTAGAATGAGAAGCCAAGGTAGCAAGCCGCAGTTGCTGTTGAAGAAGGAGGCTTTGACTGGAGTTTTCAGGTGGAAGATGCATCTCCAAACCAAGCATTGATGGCAGATCATGATGAAGCCAAGGTATTAGAACATCTCTGCACACCTGAATGTATTGCTAAAGTTAATAGATACAGGCCTGTTAGGTCTAGATCCTTTGTATAGGTTTAGATGATAAATCAACTCTTGTAATAACTCATTGTAATTCTCTTTTGATAACATAATGTACTGCATGAATTATATGTTAATCCATATTATTGTGTGTGTTGGCTTATGTGTCATTGCAGGAAACATCAGACTTGGTCAATTTGGAAAATTGATAGTGTTAGAACAATCTGCGGATGAATAAATGTTCTTTCGTAGATGTTCTTCGAAGCATAACTAAAGTCTGTGCTTTTGTAGATCTCCTACGGAAGAACAACAAATGATGAACAAATCCAAGATCAAGTGGAGCTACTGAAGGAGAGCTTGCTGCTGAAGAACAAGTACAAGAACTCCTGCAGAAGCACAACCACTAAAGAACAAATGCTGAAGACAAAAGTATTACTGTGGAAGGCCAATTGCTGCGGAAGAAGAACTTCCTATGGAAGACAAATTCCTACGGAAGATCAAAAAGTCAACAAGTCAACATGTCAAAGCAACATCATCAAATCAATGATGGTAGAAGATATTGAAGTCAAGCGAATATTCCACATCACATCAATATCTTTCTTTATGTAATTTAAAATTTCCAATGTAAATTGTGAACTCCTATGCCGATAAACAAGGCAAGGATTCACACATATAGAAACAGAATAGCGAGATATTAGCAAGAAAATAGGAACAAAATAGAGAGAGATTGAGAGATATCGATACTCAAATAGGTTTATATATTGATAGAAACAATATCAATAAAAAAACAGAGAATAATAGAATAACAGAGAATAAGAACAGAAAACAACAACAATAATCATCAAAACATCAAGAGCAATAGAGCATCAACATCAATTGTAATCGGTTCTTTGTGAATGAAAATCAATTGAAAATCATATTTGTGTTACGTTATTACATTGTGTTTTCAAGTTGTTTTATTTTGTTCATCGATTTCAATTTATAAACAATCCATTAAACAACAAGTATTGATAGTTCCGCGATCATTACTTTTTAAAATCAAATTGATAATTCCTGCGTCTATCCTTGGATTCACAGGTGGTATAAGAGCCAAGTGCTCATTGATCTAGATCAATTGATCTATCAGTTTGATTTGTTTAATTGATGTTTATTTTAAATCGGTTTGTTAGTTTTTGATAATTAGCATAGTTAATTAACATAAGCAATTCAGTGGTTGGCGCTTATCAACCTCCAAAGTTGGAGAACAAATCTGATTTCAAAACATGGAAAATCATATTCAGGAATCATGTTAATTATATAGATTCTGACTTATGGGTGTCTATTACTGAAGGTCCTTATATTCCACCTGCGTTAGGACCTGATTACAAAGATAATAATCAGCCCATAAGTCTGAAAAATCTGTCACCTGATGATGCCAAGAAAGTCAAAGTTGACATTAAGGCCTATAGTATGCTTACTATGGCTTTACCTGAAGACCTATTGATCAGGTGTGAAGCATACAAAACTACTAACTCATTATGGAAAATTCTTCACACTTTGTGTGAGGAAAGTGATGATATTAGAAGTATCAGGAAGGATACCCTGCATTCACAATATGAAACATTCCATCACATTTAGGGTGAATCCATCCCTCAATAACTCCACAGTTTTATGCAACTTGTTACAGAGACGAATATCTTTGAACTGAAGTACATCAATGAGGAGTTAAATAAAAAGATGCTTCATTCATTACCAGAAAGCTGGACCCACACTGTGTCTATGTTCAAGAATACTCTTGACCTGAAGTCAATTGGGTTAGACACTCTGGTTGCAAAGGTAGAAGCTTTGGAGTTGGATGAGAAAACCAGAAACAAAAGTGTTAAAGCATCTATAGCACCATACCAATTCAAAGAATCTAATGGTGTCGGAAGTGCCTTTATCTCTAATGATGATGAAGGTAACTCTTGTGTTGAGAGTGACAATGAAGAGGAAACTGGCTTCTATGCTGCTAAGTCCTCTAAATTGAACTCTCAAAACAACCAAAATAGAAAAGTAAAAGGAAAGGCTGATGACTCCAAAACCAAAAAAACCAGCAAACAAACAGAACCAATCACTGTGGTTCTGGAATCAAAAGAACAGAAGGCAGCCCTTGCAGCTTTCAGTTCAAGCTTTTAAGCTTACTTGGGAATTACCTTGACTCCTGCCCACTTCTGTCAGCAAGACCTTGAAGAACTTCATCCTGATAAAGTAGAAGATATGGATCTACAATGGAAAATGGCCATGATTGCTTATAGAGCCAAAATGTACATGAAGAGAAACAAGGGATTATCAGTGGGAGGAAGAAAAACAAAAAATTGTGTTGATAAATCAAAGGTGAGGTGTTACAAATGTAATTTGTATGGTCACTTCTCAAAGGAATGCAACAACAATCAGCAATCACCAGCCGATGCAAGACAAGCAAGTCAGAGGAGCTTCAAGCAACCTCAGATAACAAATTCATCCCCACCAGCCACAGGTTCTTCAACAGGCACTAGTAATTCTAAAGAAACTGGTTTGATTATTTTGCAGGATGGTACCTGTGACTGGAGCATGTATGAGAAGGAAGTACTAGAAAAAAAGCAGGCTTTGATGGCTAATATGGAACACAAAGTTCCTCTAATGGCCAGAGAGGTAAGAGAAAGGTTATGTTCTTTCGTATGTGTTGATGAGGTTGAAAGATATAAGGTTCATACTTAACAATTAGCTGATAAAGTCAAAGAAACTATGGTTTTAAATGAATCTCATATAAGAGAACATAAACTTTATCAGGTCAAAATCAATTCATTACAAAAGGATTTAGACAAACTTGTGCGTGAAAATTATAATCTAAAAGCACAAGTTGAGCATTTGACCACCTCCTTAACAAATTCCATGTCAGATCATGCATCTGCTGAAGTGAAACTTCAGAAATTTCAACTATCATCACAGCTGTATGAGAATCTGTTAAACTCTCATATTGAATTAAAGAACAGGTCTGGGTTGGGTTTTCATGCTGTTGCACCACTAGTTAATGATAATTACACCACCCTACCTGATTTAATGACAAACAGTTTATCAAATCATTTTGTATCTAGTACCGAAAGTGAATCAAAAGATGAAAATAATAAAGAGGTAAGCAGTGAAGATACAAAAATTAATGAAACTGATTCATCTAAATCAAAATTTTCAAAACAAAACGAATCAAAAATTGACTTTGATGACTGTGATGATTTGGATAAGGTTGATGAGCCTAATGAACAAGAAAGTGCTGGTTTGGGTAAGGCTAAAAATGTAATATTTGAACCAATAATTCCCAAAGTACTTGATGAAATCAAGCTACCTTATCCCCCAAAACAAAGAAATTTGTTGAAGACCATCTACACAAGAATTGGTCAGCTGAATGAAGGGATTCAGGAGCTCAACAAAAAGCGTAACAGTTAAATAACAACAAGAACTACGGAGGAAGAAAAGAAAAACAACTTAGCAGAACACCTGCGGAAGAAGAAGATAGGTCCTCACACATCTGTAGAAAAGCAAAAGAAAAATGTTCCAAAGTCAACATCCATAGAAGATCTACGGAAGAAGACAAAACAGTCTTCCGTAGAAAATCTACAGAAGAAGAAATCATCAGAACCAAAACAGTCATCCGTAGAAGATCTACAAAAGAAGAAAACACCTGCTGATTCAACTGCTAACCAGAAAGGTAAACAACAAAAAGAAGATCTTTCAGCTGCTAAGTTTGAAAAAGAATTGAAGCAGCAAAAAAAGACACTGATGAAGAAACATACAAAGATAGAAGCTGACTCTGACAGTGAAGCTCAAGAGATGTATTGCAAATGGTGTGATATGCACAACCACAACATAGAAGAATGCTACTTCAGCAGCTATTGCTCCATATGAAACATGAACAATCATATGACTTTTGATTATTACTTCAACAAGTATTATGCCAGATGCAACAAGAACAATCATTCTACTCAAGAATGCTTCTTCAACAAAAAGAACAAAACAAAGATTCCTAAGAAGCAAAAAATTAAGATTGCTGAATCAGATTCACAATCTTCTAAGAATGATGAATCAAAAGTCCAAAAGCAAAAGAAGCAGCAACCAAAGCAGAAGATCTCAAAGACAAAGAAAACATCTGCTGATAATCAATCAAAGAAAAAGAAGGAGATACAACTATCTCAAAGTAAGACCCCTCATAAAAAGGTAGTGTTGCAAGAAAATGATGACTTCTTTGATCACTTTGAAAAAGGTAAATATGTACCCCAGTCAAAGACAAAGGATGCCGAAACCTTTTCAGGGCAATCCTCAGCCTTAAGTTCAAAGAAAAAGTTAATGAAAGAAGAGGAGACAGAGGAAGTGAATGTGAATCAAGATGAGAGTGCTTCATCCTCATCATCAAAAGAATCATCCTCACCCAAAACAAAACATAATGAATCAATTGAATTAAAAACAATCTAGAGACATCTAGGCTCATTCATGAGAAAATAACAATATTAGATAACAATGGCAAACCCAAGACCATCAAGGCTTGGGCTCCACGGTTTAATTGATTTCATTATTTTTGCAGGAACATCCAGGGAGGATTGACAACAAGTGGTATGTTGACAGTGGCTGTTCCAGACATATGACAGCAAACTGTTCTCTCCTCCATGATTTCAAACATAAAAATGCTTCTTATGTGGCATTTGGTGGGGATAAGAAGGGAGGTAAAATTATTGGTGAAGGAATGGTAACAAATGGTGTACTCAAATTTGAGAAAGTTAACTTCTATGAAAATTTACAATTCAATTTGTTAAGTGTATCTCAAATTTGTGATCAAAATTATACCACTTTATTTGATAACACTTACTGTTACATTCTCAAGCCAGGTTTTCAAACTCTAGAGGACTAGATCCTTCTTAAAGCACCAAGAAAAGGAAACACATATGTTTTGGACATGAACAACACCTCTCTAACAAGCAATGAAACTTTCCTGATTTCTAAGTCATCAGAAGATGAAGCTCAAATGTGGCATAGAAGGATGGCTCATTCAAACATGAAGAACATGAATAAGTTGGTCAAAAATGACTTAGTCATTGGCCTTCCAAAGAAAGAATTTCACTGTTCTAATCACTGTTCATCATGTTATAAAGGAAAACAACATAGGGTGTCACACAAGTCCAAAACAATCAACACAAACACAACACCACTCAAACTATTATACATGGATCTATTAGGTCTAACCAATGTAATGAGCATTAGAAAAAGCCAATACTGTTTGGTGATTGTTGATGATTTCACTAGATTCATATGGGTCTTTTTCTTAAAACATAAAAGTGAACCTCAAAAACATTAATGGAGTTTATCACTAAGATTGAAAATCAACTTGATTTAAAAATCAAAATTCTAAGAAGTGATAATGGAACTGAATTTGTTAATCATGTTTTAGATTCCTTTTGAAGGGACAAAGGCATAGCCAGGCAATTCAGTGCACCAAGAACTCCATAACAGAATGGAGTTGCTGAAAGAAGAAATATAACTCTAATTGAAGCAGCAAGAACAATGCTTGCTGATTCATAGTTGCCAATCACATTCTGGGCAGAAGCTATGAACACAACATGCAATGTTAAAAACAGAACATTAATTATCAAAGAACATAATAAAACACCATATGAACTTTTGTTTAAAAGAAAACCTTTCATAGGTTATCTTAGAGCCTTTGGGTGTCACGTGTCCATATTAAACACAAAAGATCAATTAGGAAAGTTTGCTGAAAAAGCCAATGATGGTTTTTTTGTTGGTTACTCATCAACATCTAAATCATATAGAGTCTATGTTCCATATGAAAACATTATGGAATAAACTCCTAATGTATCCTTTGATGAATCCTTATTTCCAAAACCTATAAAAAGATCATCTTGGTTGTTTGATATAGATGCATTAACAAACTCATTTAACTCTGGTTATTTGAATGTTGTAGGTCCTACGGATACATGTTATCCTTATGTTCCTCCAAACATGGGTGAAGTGCCATTGACAGCTGATCCACCAAGATTACCCCAGACACATGCTTCAAATGTTGCTAATCCAGGCCTTTCATCTTAAACAAGCAATGAAAACACTGATGGACATGGAAATTCAACTTCAGCAGAAGTTAACAATGCATCCGTAGAAGATCTTTCTACATCCGTAGATGTTCCATCTTCTTCCGGACATGATTCATTGCCTTCAACTGAAGTTCCAAACTCATCAGGAAACATTGCAACAATATTCAAGTCTACAGATCAACAAACTACAATATCTATAGTTGGTCCTGTAGCTGCTGGGGAAGCTGTACCTACATCTGTGGAAACACAAAATCATAAAGATGGAGTTCATTCAGCATCAGAAGGCCTAAATAATAAGAATTATGATCACTTTGTCAATTCCCCATCTCAGCTGGATCCATCTCCATCAACCAACATCACCAACTTGGAACCATTCATTCCAGTTGAATCAATACCAATAACTAGAATTCATAATACTCATCCAATAGAAAACATTATTGGTGATCTTCATGCAAGAACCACAAGAAGTCAAGGGGGAGCTGCCAATATCTATTTGTTCTCCTGTTTTCTTTCACAAGTTGTTCCAGCCAACATAACAGCAGCATTGAAAGACAACAGCTGGATTGAAGCAATGCAAGAAGAACTTCAGCAATTCAAAAAACAAAAAGTCTGGAATCTAGTTGATCTTCTTGAAGGCCAATATCCAATTGGCACAAGGTGGCTTTTCAAAAACAAAGTAGATGACAGAGGCATCATTGTGAGAAACAAAGCAAGGCTGATAGCACAAGGCTATACTCAAGAAGAAGGGATAGACTATGATGAAGTCTTTGCACCAGTTGCATGGATTGAAGCTATTAGAGTCTTTCTAGCCTATGCTTCACATAAGAAGTTCACAGTTTACCAAATGGATGTAAAATATGCCTTCTTATATGGTAAAATTGATGAAGAAGTCTATGTTGCCCAACCCCCAGGATTTGAAGATCTTGATTATCCACACAGGGTATACAAGCTTGACAAAGCTATGTATGGACTTCATCAGGCTCCTAGAAAGTGGTATGAAATTTTATCATCTTTCTTACTCAAGCATGGTTACAAAAGGGGAATAATTGATCAGACTCTCTTCCTGAAGCATGATCATCAAGATCTCTTAGTTGTCCAAGTATATGTAGATGATATCATCTTTGGCTCAATAAACAAGAGACTGTGTGAAGAGTTTGAATGTTTGATGAAATCTGAGTTTCAAATGAGTTCCATGGGAGAATTAACATTTTTCCTTGGTTTGCAAGTTCATCAGAAACCAGTTGGCATTTTCATCAATCAGGAGAAGTATGTGAATCAAATTTTGAAGAAGTTCAACCTTGCTGATTCATCTTCATGCAAAACACCAGCATCAACAATAAATAAGATTGTACCTGATCCTACAGGGAAGTCAGTTGATCAAAGATTATATAGATCTATGATAGGATCATTAATGTACTTAACTGCCAGCAGACCTGACATAATGTTTGTTATGTCTGTTTGTGCTAGGTACCAATCAGACCCCAAGGAGTCACATCTTAATGCAATCAAGAGGATATTTAGATACCTCAAAGGGAATCCTGCTCTATGACTTTGGTATCCCAAAAAAGGAGAATTCAACCTCTACTCATATTCTGATAGTGACTTTGGAGGGTGTAACAAAAATAGAAAATCCACAACTGGTGGATGTCAATTCATAGGACCAAGACTTGTTTCTTGGCAGTGCAAAAAGAAAACAAATGTTTTAGTATCCATAGCTGAGGTTGAGTACGTAGCTGCTTTAGTTGGTTGCTCTCAAGTTTTATGGTTGCAAAACCAATTACTTGATTATGGTTACAATTTTCTTCAAACACCAATACATATTGATAACTCAGCAGCTATGTTCATCACTGCTAATCCAGTGTACCATAGTAAAACAAAACACATAGAAATCAGATACCATTTTTTGAGAGATTGCTTAGAAAAAGGTTTAATCAAGTTGATTAAGGTGGACATAACAAATCAGCTTGCTGGATTATTCACTAAAGCCTTTGATTCAGTGAGATTTAATTTCTTAATTAAGTCTTTAGGTATGATCAACTTAGATTAAATAATCAACACTATGAAAAGCATGTTCTGTCCATTTAAATTTCTTAATATGAAAAATCCAAAAACATTCATAAAACATATAAAAATCAAAAAATATTGTCTTAGTTTCATGTTTTCTTGAATTAACAGTTCATGTTATGGGAAATGATAGTACACTATACCTTGTTTACTTTCCTGATTTTTTTAAAAATAATCAATAAAGACTAATCAGATGTGATTTGATATGTAAGTAGGTTCAGCTTGAGTGGAAAATAAACAATTTCATGCTTATCATAATGTCAAGGTAACAAATTGTGGCCAATTCCATTTTGAGGAGCAAGCAAGTAAGTTTTATCCTGCTGTGATCAACTTACTCACCTAAGCACACTATGTTGTCACACTTTATAACCTCTATCTTTGCGCATCATGAACTCTCTATTTTGTGTAAGCAAAGACCTGAGTTCCTAGGCACCTCTGTCTTACGTAAGTAAAGACCTGGTGTCCTGATGCTGATCATCAAAAAGTTCCAAAATGGAACAACTCTAAAAGAATCCATTATGATCAAATGTATATTAATTCAGAGCTTAAAAATCATATCAGCATTAATAAGATTTTAAAGAAATCTTAAGATAGAGCTTATAACTTACAGAACATAGTTTTAAGTGTGAAAAAGTGATAAATTGACTCATAAACTGAGGACAAACTCTAATATGAATTGCATGTGGAGTCCATATTTGTCTATCTTTAATCAGTACCAAAACATGATAAACATCATGACAAGTTGAATATATACTCTTGCTTGAATTTATGTGGATCAGTATACTGGCAATCAGCATTAGATCTATGTCTACTATCATCAAACAAAACTATCATCAGGAAGTTACTTAGTGTCATAGTATGATCCCATTGTATGATGTAAATGCTTGTAAATATATTTAAGTTTCTGCTTATAAACAAAAATACTAAAAGATTTTGTTTTTGTTCTTTCCCTTGCTAATAAGTTGGACAGATAATTGTTTTTTCATGCTATTCTCTTTATAAATTTTTGATAAATGCATACTTTCATGATTTATCACAAATTTAGGGGGAGTAGTAAATCATGAAAATCTGAGTTTATCTAATGTGTTTCATTTTTAAATGAAGAAAGTTGGAACCTGAGCACTAACTTGGCTGCAGGATATTTGAAGTTTTTAACAAATCATTTCTTGCACATTTGCCATGAAGCAGAGTCAATAAGGTCCAATAGCAAACAACAAATGATCTAACATGATGTTAAGATCATACATCAAAAAGAACAAAGATTTCCTTTCCAGAGATTGGCACCCTACGGATAAAAAAACAAAATCATAACAAATTTTGCCTTTCGTAGATGTTCTGCAAAAGAATTAATTAAGGATAAAACATCTAAGTTTTTCCTTTTGTAGATGTTCTGCGGAAGAATTAACTAATCATCAAAAACAAATTGTCTTCCGTAGATGTGCTGCGGAAGAATAAAATTAAAACAAATCAAAAAGGAAAGTTCTGCTTTCCGTAGATGTGCTACGGAAGAGTAAACTTGTGGATAACCATGGAAGGGTAATTAGGTTTAAGGGTGCCACAACATTAAATAAAAGGTTTTAATAGTGTCCGAGGGAGTACAAATGATAATCCAACCATTGTCATTTTTATTCACTTTTTCAGAACCCCTTTTCGGACCTAGAAAAACTCACTCAAACCAAAAACCCCTTTCTCCACCAACATTCAAATCTTTCATACCTCAACAATCCTTACCAAATCACCACTCAAACAACATTATCAATATGGCTAATCGATTTGCTAAAGATCATAATATTTGTGCTTTTCTTAATCCAGACGATTCAGTAACCGATGGGTGCCGGGATATTATCAGATATTTGAGACGATCAAGATTGTTCTATGCTTTATCTGTGGATCCGATCATCTATCAATCACACATCAAGGATTTCTGGAACTCTGTCAGGATTGAGGAGGAACATGGCCAAAGGGCGATTTATGCTACAATCAAAAATGAAGAGTTAAGAGTGGATGAAGGAACCATTAGGAGGGTGTTGGAGTTTGGCGATCAAGAAGTGGGTCACCCAGATGTATTCAAACATGAATACATTCAAAACGTTTTTCAACTGATGGGATATGATGGTGATTATAGAAATGGTGAAATCAAGAAAGGAAGGTTATGTAAGCCATATAGATTTCTATGCCACACTTATCTAGAAGTGTATGTCCAACAGAAAGTTAGGGTTGGACATATTTTCAAGGCATATCTCCTCCGAAATCATTGGTATATTTGAAGGAAGGACATATAACTATTCTAAGTACATTCTTGGATGTTTATGTGCCACATCAGGGTGGAGAAGGAAAATAAGATGTATATGTTTCCAAGATTCATTCAGCTGATCATTAATGAAGCACTGCCTAATATTGAATGAGAAGGTGATGTATTTGTTCAAGCTCACCTAGGAAGATCAGTGCTTAACAAGATCAGTGGGCAATATCAAGGAGAAGGGATGGAGATGTTTGCACATATGGCTGATGAGAATGCTAATATCTACATTAATGACCAACAGCAACAAACAACATCATCTGAGTCTTCTAATCAACCACAACAACAAACTCCATAGGCTGAATCCCCTAAACTACCACATCATGAACCCAATCCTCCTTCACCACCATCCTTTACCAACATACCGTTATCACCACCTGTCCATATTATCTCACCACCAAGTGAACAGACCCAACCCTTATCACCTTCACTTTCCTAAACATCAATAAACTCTGCTTCAACTGAAGTAGTGTCACATGATCAAATCCCACAACAATCACCACCACAACCATTATCTTAGCAAGAACCATACTTTTCATCACTAACTCCTGTGATAGAATTATCAGAATTATCTTCAAGTGAGCATACCCAACCTATCTCACCTGCCCAGTCTCAATCATCACTAAACACAGGTGCCACTAAACCTCTCTCTCCCAATCTCAATGACACACCTTCTCACCAAACAACACAACCAACTTTCTCACCCACACCTACTGAACCTACTGAAAGCCAACTTACACTGAACCACTCAACCTTCATGAGGATGAGCATGATACTGTGAATGAAGGCACTACAGAGGAGATTTGTTTAGATGAGAGGGGGAGAATGATGAAGTAGTTACGCAACAAGATGAAGGAAACTATGTTGATGTAATTGATTACGATAAGAATGATTTGAGAGATAAAGAGATAGATGTTAGCAAAAGTTATCTGGTGGCCAAATACAACAATCTTATCATTAAGGGAAATAAAAAGTTGGAGAAGTTAAGGAAAATAAAAGGAGAGATGATTGAGAAAGATGAAACAATGAATAAGCTAGAAGCCATAGTCAAGCAGTTACAAGAAGAAATTACAGTTAACCATGAAGTAATTGACTGGATGGATGAGGTTGTAACTGAGTCATGTGAATCTCTTGAGAAAGAGAAACAAGAAAAAGAAAAGGTCATGTCTGAGCTGAACAAGTCATTGAAAACTATCTTTGATCAGTCAATGTTGCTAAAAGCTAAAGATAATGAGATAGAGACTTTGAAGAAGAAATTGTCTGATCAAGAGATGGGTAGTCAAAAAGGACACCTCAAGGAAGCTGATATATCATTGTTGAAATCAAAGGAAACAACAATCATATACAGTAGGAAAAGAAAATATTTGGGAAAAAGCCAAGAAGAATCCATTCATCTTGAAGAGACCTCAAAGAAAGCAAAAACCATTTCTCCTGAGCACACTCCATCAGTTGATCTTTCTACTCTCAAGCCAACTGAACCAACTAAAGAAGAAAGTGATGCTAAATGGATAGACTTACAAAAGATGAAGCTCAAAAGGATGCTGAAGAAGCCAGGGAAGAAGATGTCCTGCTAACAACTGAAGATATCCTTGAGGAAAGAGCCTAATCTTCAATGTTCATGGATTTGATAAACAAAGGATTCCCTTATGATATGGTTGAGAAGATGAACATGGGTGAAATGATTCAAGTTTTGAAAGAGTTTGATGCTGCTAGGATGATGCTCCCTGTATGCAACTATGAAACATTTTCAAAATTCAAAGCAATTGAATAGATAAGAAAAAATTTGGGTCACTGTGATACAAAGAAGCTTACAAAGCATAACATGACTTGTTGGTTGCAAAGTCATAATTATGGATCATATAAGCTTAAAGGAAGAACTATTGGTGAGCTAAGAGCAATGATGGAGCATGTGATGAAAGTTGAACTAGACACTGGTGTAAGATTCAAGACTGGGGCTCCCAATCCTGCTTACAAACAACAAGCAAAACAAACTTCTGCTGAGCCAACAGTAGTTAAGAGCAGAGACATGCACAAGGGAAAAGAAAAGTTGATAAGAGAGCCAAGGGATGTGATACCCAACAAAATATGGCCATTGGGCACTGCTGTGAGGGAGATAACTAAGGAAAAGACTACATTGATTCAAATCTTTGATCTGATGACCACTCCTAGATCAGCTGAAGAAAATAGAATAATAGCATGGAGATTTGATGCAGAGTGGAATTGTGCCATTATAAAGAGAGCATCAGGGACGGTTCAATACTATCCTTGGATGGATTCTCTCATCTCTCTACCTGATGCTAATCTGCAATGCCTTCAAGCCATTCCTATCACCAATTATCCCATCAATCCAAGAGGAAGGGATTTCTTTGGAATAGTTGCAAAGCTTAAACATAAGTTCAAAGGGGATGTCTTGAAAGAAGCAAGAAGAGAAGATAAAGATAAGAAGAGAAGAAGACAAAGACAGAGGAGGCCTTATACCAATTCTTCTCAATCTATAGATGATGAATTCTTAACAAGAATTGGCTATGAAAACAAGGCAGAAGCTTCAGTTAAAACTATAGAAGGAAATCAATATTCAATGCCTATCACAGAGTGGGGTTATGCAGAAAGAACCAAAGAGCTGGTACTACTAAGGAATGATCCACAGAAGAAAGGTTCAAGCATAAGACTATTTGACCCAACAGAAATCAAATTGCTTCACCCAAGCTACACTTCATATCTACATGACAAGTACTTCCCCAAGCTAAATGACCAAAATGCTCAAAATGACCTGTGCTTGTATGTTCATATCATTCAAGTTATTGACAAGCTGCATGCTAAAGCTCACAAGAGAAGAAAATTTGAAGCGGGCCAGCTGATGGGAATAGAAATTCAATCAATCACTGAGCTGAGAATATCAGAACAAGATGAACTTGAAGTGGTTTCAAACAATAGTGTTGTTGCAACACTTACCACTGAAGAGGACATCCTTTGTCTGAAATACAAGACATTGAAGAAAATGAAGAGGATGAAGATTAAGTACTTGTATGATGATCCAAAAAATCCAGTTGAATACTTCACAACAAGAATTTTGGGAAGAATTCAAGAATTAAGAGCACTAAACCAATGATTACAAGAGTCTAAACCTATAGGGGGAGTATTGTTAGGTCTAGATCCTTTGTATAGGTTTAGATGATAAATCAACTCTTGTAATAATTCATTGTAATTCTCTTTTGATGGCATAATGTACTGCATGAATTATATGTTAACCCATATTATTGTATGTGTTGGTTTATATGTCATTGCAGGAAACATCAGACTTCGTCAATTTGGAAAATTGACAGTGTTAGAACAATCTGCGGATGAATAAGTGTTCTTTCGTAGATGTTCTTCGGAGCATAACTAAAGTCTATGCTTCCATAGATCTATGGAAGAACAACAAATACTAAACAAATCCAAGATCAAGTGGAGCTACTGAAGGAGAGCTTGCTGCTAAAGAACAAGTACAAGAACTCCTGCGGAATCACAACCACTGAAGAACAAATGCTGAAGACTAAGGTATTACTGCGGAAGACTAATTACTATGGAAGAAGAACTTCCTACAGAAGACAAATTCCTACGGAAGATCAAAAAGTCAACAAGTCAACATGTCAAAGCAACGTCATCAAATCAATGATGGTAGAAGATATTGAAGTCAAGCGAATATTCCACGTCACATCAATATCTTTCTTTGTGTAATTTACAATTTCCAATGTAAATTGTGAACTCCTATGCCGATAAACAAGGCAAGGATGCACACATATAGAAACAAAATAGTGAAACAGAATAGCGAGATATTAGCAAGAAAATAGGAACAGAATAAAGAGAGATTGAGAGATATCGATACTCAAATAGGTGTATATATTGATAGAAATGATATCAATAAAAAAAAGAGAATAACAGAATAACAGAGAACAAGAATAGGAACAACAACAATATAGCAATCATTAGAACATCAAGAGCAATAGAGCATCAACATTAATTGTAATAGGTTCGTTGTGAATGAAAAGCAATTGAAAATCATATTTGTGTTACATTATTACATTGTGTTTTCTAGTTGTTTTATTTTGTTCATCAATTTCAATTTATAAACAATCCATTAAACAACAAGTATTGATAGTTTCGCGATCATTACTTTTTAAAATCAAATTGATAATTCCTGCATCCTTGGATTCACAAGGTCCTATAACTTAGAGATGAGATCTGATCTTGAGTCCTTAAACATCATAAAAGCTGATTTTAAAAGAGCTGAAAATGATTATAAACTTAAGATAGAAGATCTAGAGAAAACCATTTCAACTCTTAAGCATGAGCATACTAACTACAGGACTCAAATCAAAGATCGCATCACAAAGTTAACTGAATGCCAGGCTAAGCTTATGATCAGCAAAGCCAGGGCAGAAAAATGTGTTCTTGAAGAAGAGACCTTCAAGAACATAATATCCTCATCCCTACATGCAAAAGTTCGTTATCAGAATAAGTAGGGACTAGGATCTACAAAGATAGCTCCTCCACACACTCTATTGTCTGTAAGATCTCCAAGGTGTGGAACTTGTGAAGATAAGCTTCCCCTCATAGACCCTATTGTTGAAGAGGATGAAGAGGAGATAGTGAAGGATGATTTTGAGAAGAGTGAAGAAGATCATCCTAAGAAGGGTCACTATTCTACTGAGGAGAGAAAAGAGTCTGGGATGACCAAGTCAAAGAAGAAGAACTTGATTAGAAGAGCTAAGAGGAGATCAAAGAAGGCTCAAGAGATCGATGCCACTTTTGACTCTAAGTAGAAACAAGTGTTCATCTCTGCAGGGTTTGAAGTGGTGAAGGCTGAAGACTCAACTATGAACTCTAGTACCAGGAGTTCTAGTTTAGTTCCAAACTAGTATAGCAAGAAGAAGAAGACTGACCAGCTGTGTACCACTGCTACACAGCCTAAACCATCCAGCTCTAAGAGCAAGCCTCTTCCTAAGAAGCTTGCTGCATCATCTGTGAAGATGAATATGGAGAAGGAAAGTGATCAAACTCTGTCTTGCTCTCAAAAGAAGACTCCTAGAAGGAAGCAAATGGACTGCATCATGTGTGGTAGTACTTCTCTTCTGGCTAAGGATTGCATCTACAATCCTAAAAACACTATCCACATGGTCAAAGAGAAAACTTCTGAGAAGAAGAAGGAAAAGCAAGCTTCGGAAGGAAAATCTGTTTCCTTTAGAAGCTCCAAAGTGAAGAAGAAGACAAGTGAAAACTTGCCTTTGGAAGAAATTTTGGTCTCGGAAGAAAGGAATGCTTTCGAAGTACTAAAGCATGCTGCAGTGAAAGCAAGATCTTTTGAAGGTCCAGTCTCCAAAACTTCAGAAGTTATTGAAACTTCTGAGGTGTTGAAGGTCAAGTCCAATCTTCTAAAGATGGTGTGGAAGATGAAGAAAGACCTAGTGATTGAAAGTTCTTCATCAACAACAACTAATGATCCTCAAAGATTGAATATAGGATCTGTTACTGTTACATTGTCTTCAGATCACTTTAAAAAGCCCAAGACCAATTAGGCTTGGGTTTCCAAGTGTAACTAACCACTTCTTTTTGTGCAGGAGCAACTAAAGACCATGGGAAATGTGTGGATCATTGATAGTGGCTGTTCCAGGCACATGATTGGCAATGGTTCTCTACTTCAAAATTTTGAGAAAATTGATGGAGGACCAGTTGCTTTTGGAGGAGATACTGGTGGTTATATTGTAGGAAAGGGCAGAGTCATAAATGGTAAGCTCAGCATTGAAAAGGTAAATTTTGTTAAGGAGCTTGGATACAATCTACTGAGTGTATCCCAATTTTGTAATCAAAGACACAACATGCTCTTTACTGAGCATGAGTGCATTGTTCTTAAGCCTGGGGTGGTCATTCCTCAAGAGCATATCCTGCCCAGAGCCCTCAAGAAAGGGAACATGTATCAGATGGACTTGCAGAAAACATCTCCCTCAGGAGAGGTTTCTTGCTTTCTATCTAAAGCAAATAGTGATGTGTCTTTCCTATGGCATAAAAGAATGTGCCATGTAAACTTTAAAAACATGAATAAATTAATTAAGAATGATTTAGTAACTAGAATGCCAAAGAAAGAGTTTACAAGTGATGATCATTGTGTAGCATGCCTGAAAGGAAAGCAACACAAAGTGTCTCACAAGACAAAGGAAACAAACTCCATCACTACTCCCCTACACTTGTTACATATGGATCTCTTTGGCCCCACCAGTGTAATAAGTTTAGGAAGGACCTCATACTGTTTAGTGATCACAGATGATTTCACAAGGTTCACTTGGGTCTTTTTCATTAGAACTAAGGATGAGACTCCTAATATCTTGAAAAACTTCATACTAAAGATTGAGAGTCAATCTGATCATAAGGTCAAGACCATAAGATGTGATCAAGGAACAAAATTTAAGAACCAAATTGTTGGTCCTTTAAATCGATATAACAGTGCATTCGATTGATAAACACAAACAAATCCTACTGATAACATAGATATCAATGATATTTGTGTACAAAATAGATCAAACACTATAAAATAAGGATGAACAAGATGAACACCTCAAGAATATTCAATAAAACCCTTGTTTGATCTATATTGATTTGCATAAGATATTGTTTACATGGAAACCCTCAAATCTAGCTCATCCAAGCTCTCAAACCTAATTGTCACTAATCTATATATAGAGATAATATTCACTAATCACATATTAAGCCCCTAGACTTAGACAATTAGAGAAATTACATATAAAACATAAAAATGACTTAAACATAAATAAATATATTTTGTTGACACAAAATATATTTGTTAACAATAAACTCCTAGTCATTTATATCTTCAACTTCTCATCTTGGTTCTTCATCTCGAACGCATCTGTTTGCCTTTTCCAATGACTTTGACAGTGACATTGACCTTTGTTGACTTTGACTGTGTTGATAATATAGACTATCATTTTCTGACCCAACAATACTCCCCCTTAGTCTATCATTATCAACGCCTTGTTTCAACTTCAGCTCTGAGAAGTTAACTATATAATGATCTTCAATCTCCCCCTTTTTGTATGCTCTCCCTTTTCATGTGCATCCTTTGAATGATCTGGAACAACTTTTCTAACTCTCTATTCTTGAGTGCTTCAAAAGATGTAGAAGGAGGAATCCTAGCTAGGTATCTTCTGCAAACTTGAAGAACAGGTTCTCTGGTTAGGTACTTTGCTCAGCTGATGATCGACCATCATTTGCAACAAAAATCTCAACACAATCATAAACACATTCTACACATTTCTCGTTAGATCATTTCAACAATACAAAAAACCTGTGTTTATCTGTGTGTGTAATTTCCCATGAAATACATGTGAAAATGATAACATTTTAATAGCAACAAAAATCTCAACACAATCATAAACACATTCTACACATTTCTCCTAATGAAATACACCAAGAACTAATTTGATCATGAGATCACATCCTCAAGATATACTTAAGCACAAAGATGTATTTAAACATCGACAAGTTAATGAGATCACACTGATACAGAGTCTGATCATGATTTAAAATTTTTAATAGCCAAAAACAGTTCAAGAATGATTGTTGGTATATTTGTCTAATTTAAACCCATGCCTTATTATTTTCAACAAGTGATCTGCAACTGATTTTATCATGTTTTAGGTTCAATTAGAGAAGCTCAGGAAACTTGGTTCCTACAGACATTTGGCAAAGAACTTATCCCATCATTAGGGCTTATTGAGTAATATGATTAACTCTGCTTGATTGTCGTTTGAGTTTTCAACAATGATCTTAATTTAAGAATCACTGTGCCTTTATTTGGGGAATCGATGATGAGAGCTCCAGGTCTATACTTATGTATAACAGAGGAGATGATCATCTGAGCATGCTGATGAGAGCTTCAGGTCTATACTTACGTATAATAGAGAAGATCATCACTCCTGGTCAATGCTTTCGCATATCAGAGGAGATAAGTACGAAAAGAATTCTGAAGAGATTACAAGAAGCATCAATTCAGAAACTAGGGTAAGGGTGATTTGGGAATAGAAGGAATCAAGGAAGAAGTCAGATACTCTCAACCCATTTTTGACGAGACTTGTAACTTTGTGCAGGCCGAGATGTCAGGAGGATAATCCTTATCATCGAGTTCTTACACTTTAATTTAGCTACACGATCACTATTTACTTCATTTTCAGGCTGAGCCTACCAAGCATATCATATAATGAAACTGTCTTTTTTAGATTTTAGAATTTTAAGTGATACAAACATCTATATCAGTTACTATCATTTCTCACAAAGTACAAGTCATGCAAACAAGCATACAAAGAAAACATACTATCATATTTCAGTCATCCTAAATCAAGTTCTTAGTTACCATTTCAATTATACTAACAAAGACAGTCTTCCAAATTATACTAGCAAAAAGGATGAAAAATGAAGTACCAAGAAAAATGCAGTGATTGTGAAGTGTGAATTATAATAGTGCAGATAAGTATCCAAAATATGGATGAGATACCGTAACCATAACCTGTTTGTTCCACCTCAAATTTGAATGAGGAACATTCTCTGTTGGTAAACTGGATTACTAACAGTCCTCCTGAACTGTTCCTGCATCATAAACAGATTAGTTAGAGAGGGGGACCCAGGCCATTGTGGTCCTAGGAGTTCCTTTTTCATCAGTGTACATAACCTGCTTAAGCACACACCCTTTTGAAAAATCATTTATCTTTTTAACTTTTTGTTTTACTTTCCAAATTTATTTCTGTTCAATTACTTTTGATTTGAAAGAATTGAATTTGGAAATCATTTTCTTTTTAAGACTTGAAGGTTGAGATTTTGATTTTGAAACGTTGGTCCTTTTCATCTTTGAATCATGTGAAACCAGCTTCACATGAGAAGGTTTGGATAGATTGTTTGTCATCCAACCATTCAAAGATATGTGCTTTATACCTTTTAAACCAGAGAAGCAACCCTTGTTATCTTTACCGTCCAAAGCCTGTCTTTGAACTTGAGGGCACTTCTTTAGCACATGACCTTCTTTTCCACATCTAAGGCAAGCCTTGAAAGGCTTTTGGTTCTTTATAGTCTTGTGGAAAGCAAGAGAGGGTGGAGCCTGCTTGGAGGTTGTTGCAGCTTGTCGACAACCTTGAAGCTTCTTCTTTCGGATATCAGAAGATTGAACCTTTTGAGGCTTTGTTGATATGAATTTTGAACTAAGCAGTGATTTGATGTGTGATGTTCCAGGAGATGAGATCTGAACATTCTTTTGAGAACCTTTTTGTATGACTGGTGACTTGGCAGACTTCGAAGCAGATTTGTAGCAAGCTTGATAGATAGCAGATGAAGATGGTGAGTGCTTCTGTTGAGTTTTAGAGGGACTGCTGATTTGTTTAGCATTTGGAGATAAGATCCGTATAGGTCTTGATTCAACTTTTGGAAGAATTTGAGACTTGACAACCTCAGGTGACTTAATGATTTTTGATTCATCGTCTAAGCTAGTCCAGTCTTGTATACACAAGTCTGCTTCCAACGGATCTTGATTTATACCACTTGTTGAGTTCTGATTGCCTGACGATTCCACTGATGTTCCTTCTTTGACAAACCTGACAGGAACAAAAGAAGGGATGTTACCTGTTTTGAATTTGTTAAAGAAGTTATGGGCAACACTTGATACTGGATTTGAAGCATCAGAGGTGGAATTATCGTTTTTGCATATCAGATCCTTGCTTGATGAGACCCAAGCCTGCAGGAAAATCAAATTCATCTCGAACCTCTTTGTGATTAACGCTGCTTAAACCTGCATGTAAACTGTTAGTATCTGCAGCTTCAATCAAATCATTAGATAGATGAGGTTGAGGCATAGGAGAGTAAAAATAAGTGCTAGGAGGAGGATAAACATATGAAGTTTCACTACATCCCACACCCATTTTGATTCTTGCTCCCCTTTGCTTATAGAATAGTTCTGTAACAACCGACCTCCAGGTCATAACCCTAACCTTTAACCCCTCCTGCATCACTATCCATACAATTGTTATTAATGTTAATATCATTATCATTATTAGTATTAGCAATATTATTGTTGTTGCTATTATTGTCATTTTATTGTTTCAGGCGCCATTTTGTATGATTTAGTCAAATCTAGCCTTAGCATAGGGTAACTTAGTGTTCCGGGAAAGTCAATTAGTCCATTTCAAAATTTAATTTTAATTGAAACAATTAAATTGTGTGCACTCACACACCATTCACGGTTAGAAGCATGCTTAATACTTAAACAACTAACTAAAAATTACCATCTAAAATACTACACACTATACTACATAATAACATTTACAATAAAAATTAAATCAAAAATACCCCCACAAGACTCCAAATGCGGCCGCCCATCAACCCCCTATCCCCTCCCCTCTCCTCCACTTGACACCACCACCCTTTCCATCCACTCCCACTTCATGCATTTCTAAACTCTCCCTTCATACTCCTTCTCTCTTCTCTCGGTTCACCAGCAGAAAACACACACACCACACCACAAATCCTCTCCATTTCAGCCTCATATTCGAAGATCAACCGCAAACCACCATCGACCGATTCCAAGCAACCGAGAAAGTGGCATCTTGAGAGCTTTTGGTGCACGGTTCATACAAGTTCGAGATACTCCAGCCTTGTTTGAGATTCTCCTGCCTTTGTTCGAGATTCACCAACTCATCTTGTCCTTCCAAACTCTCCAAATCGTGAACCATTCAAGTGTAAGCATCAACACACCCGAACTAAGCTATGTCTTGTGTTATTCCTTTATTTATCTACCAAAAGCATTACTTTCTTTGTTCTAGAAGAATATTTCTGCCTTAATCTTGTTATTTAGGAGCTTTTAACTTCACTAGAGGTACCTCACACGTTATATTGGTCATTCTAAGGGTGGAACTCGAGTTACACCATAAAAACCCTCTTTTTGGGTGACTTTTGCACCATCTAACCTTTGTGCCTTGTAACCTCCGAACCAAAGCTTGTAACCTGATTATAAATTTTTTATAAAAATTATAGTAACCTTCTTTGAAAGTTACAAAATGATTTGGTAATGTTTAAGCATGATCCGTAAGGTTTTACACAAGTGTAATGGGTTTAAATGGTGAAATCACTTATCTACAACTTGTTCTTGGGTTGTATGCTAAAACTATGAGTTAGAGTTTTTATTTCAGTAAGTTTTGGGTGTTATTAAGCGTATGAGGTGATGTTAATGGCTGAAAAATAGTAAAAGTATGAATTGTAGACATGTTGAGCTTATTTTGGGACCCGAAAGGTGGTAAAATGACTTAAAAATAAGAGAACTTAGCGTATAACAATGTTAAAAAGAATTCCAGGCTCTAAAAGGGTTAACAAAGTGTTATAGATCTGTTTTGTTGAATAAATGGTCAAAAGACAATTTAAATGGAATTTTTAGTTAAAAAAAACGGGTATTAACCGGGTAACGTTTGGAGGAAAGCCTTGGAAATAATGGTATAAAACCAAAATCCATGAAAACCATGTTATTTCAGTAAGTTAGGAACTATAATACTTAATGATGGTGAAAAATTGGTCAAACAAGTTTTTAAACGGTCAATTTCGGGTAAAAACGTGTTTTAACGGGTTAAACTTAAAAATGAGACTTTCAACATAAAGGGCATGAAAATACGTTTTAGTCAGATTATAAAGCTTGTTAAAATTCCTTAAAATAATAGTTAAAGTATTAAGACTTAAAACTATAAGATTTAATGTTTAACAGTTAAAAACCTTCGGTTTTACCATAACCGGTAACTTAAAATATATGTTCACCAACTCAAATTTAAAATCTGGAAAATTTGGGAGTTTAACTTATTAATAATGTAATATTTAACTCCAAAAGTCGGTTATGGGGTCATAAAGGTCATTGAATGTAAAGAAGCAAACTTTAGGGTAGAAAATGTAAATTCTGAAACTTGAGGGACTAAACTGTAAATTCTACCAAAACTTCAATAAACCAATCCCCTTGGACTGGTAATCACTTGATAAACTTAATTTAACTTGTGTCGATGACCTAATAGCGTGAAAACAAGAATTCCCCTTAAGAAACCCTAGCTTTCTATAAAAGGAAACTTTTAAATGCAAGCCTTAGCAAATATAAGCTAGTTGAACATTTAACTTCTTACACACTTTGTCCACCTCGTGTGACCTTAGAATTAGTGGCTTATCACTTAATCTTGATGGTAGAGTGCTAAACTTGAAACCTTCCCGGAACACGAAGAACCCGTTACTTGAAGCTCTAAGGTGAGTTCTAGTGTCCCCTTTTTACTACTGTTTTTGGGGTGAAACATGCTCTGTTTAAACTGAACTTTTCTGTGCTATAATATGCTGCTATAGGTTGTGGAAATGTTAGAACCTGCTTTTACTTTTATCACGATCATTAATTCTTGTGTGAACCACTTGTTTTATATGGGTAGATCTACTTGGGGAATCCCCCACACACAGTGCCTTCCTTGATGAGCGGGAAGGGTACCACACTGAGATCCCGCGGGGTCGTTTGTGGCATGTGACAAGTTTTAATAAGATACTAAGGTGAACCATCCGGCAGGTATGGTCCACCATATGAGGCTCAGTTCTTCCCTCGGGATTAGCAGGTGTAACATAACTTTAGAAGAGGCTAGCCGGGACTGAGTGCAGGGTTGATTGTGATCCCCACAACTTTGATACTATGATCTTTGACTTTTAAATCAAATGTGGATTCTTTTGAATCCTTTTGTTTTTGAACTTTAAGCACTTGAATTCACCAACTTTTTAGTTGACACAAATTTCTCTTGAGCATGTTTCAGGTAATCCTTGATGGGAGTCTAGCTGTTGTAGAAGACCTTGACCTAGCACCGTGACCCATGGCATTGGCTTGTTTTGTTTTTAAAAAAATTTGAACAATTTACATTTATTATTGTTGGAAACAATTTGTACCGATGAATTATGTACTTGTATTGGTGGCTAGACCTACTTCTAGCCCGGTTTTTCTTTAAACTTTAATGCCATGTGATGTTCTCTCCTTTTGTGCTCTTATGATGGTTTGTTTCCGCTGCCATATGTTGTTGCCAGTCTGTGACGTCCCACCCTACCTGGGCCCGGGGTGTGACAAATTGGTATCAGAGCCAAAGGTTGTAGAGAAGTCGGGAATACCATAGTAGACCCTAGGCTACAACCCTGATACCTTAGGACCGTCCTCATGGAAAGTGTTGGGATGATCGGGTTGGGTAAACTGATGATTACACTTGATCAACGTAATCATGAACTTACCGGATGCGTAAATTCCAGCATGGATCGTTAGGCAATAATTGGACTTTTGTTTGAATGTTATAATTCTTAAAATTTTCTTTGAGTGGTTTAAGGATTTCTTCAAAATGAAACTACTTTATTTGTTAATTATTTGAAGAAACTAAGGATTGATGATACTATTGATAAATGATACCTCTGGTATTTGATACTATTGGGATATCTGATACTATTGCCATCACTACTACTATAAGTACTATTATTATTGCAATCATGAGCTATGAGAAACCAAATTACTCATGATATTTCTTACAGGACATCGAGGCTATGGCTGACAAGGGGAAGGCACCTACGTACCCGACTAACGGTACTGCACCAGCTGGGAGCCCTAAGAAGGCGAAGCCGCGGACGGAGTATGAAGAATACTTGAGAAGATGCGGACACCCGGGCTGGATATCTGTTACGTCTGATGACACTGAGCCAGCGGAGGACTCTTCCTCGACATCTCCCTCCAGGAGCCGGACGCACTCCCAGTCACCGCATGTCGCAGCTCCTGCACGCTCACCTATCCCACGTATCGGGAATAGGGGTGCACGTGTTATCACCCGCCCATGCAAGAGTACTAGGCCAGGACCCTCAGTCTCCTTTAGGATGCCACCTCCTCCTCCACCACCTGTTAGGACATCGACACCTGCACCACCGATGATTGACCCGCTCCGACACCATCCACGTGATGAGCACCGGATGCCACAGAGGCACAACGTGTGTGATGGCCCTAGTGTGCTAGCTGGTGACCGGTACTCCCAGTCTAGCCACCGGGGAAAGCGACGTAGGACTTTCTGATGCTGCATTGGATAAGATTCTGAAGACCATCCGTCGTCACGAGCTGACACTCCAGCACGCCACTCGGACCTCCCAGTCCGCCCAGTTTCAGGCCATGATGGCATCACAGGGAGTCCAGCGGTTGGAGCAAGAGCAAAGGAAGAAAAACTCAGGGTGGCTAGGGTGGCTGAAGAAGAAATGGATGTGAGAGCAGGGGGGGAGATGTGGGATTATCTGTCTCTTAGACAGTTGAAGGAAACAATTTTATTATTATCAGATACTATCTATATTATAGGGTGATGGCACCTTCCAAATTGTAAGAGTTTAACTCTGATGCATTTCTATTTCGCTGATACTATTAACCCTATCTATCTGTGCATGTCCTGTGTAGGAATTTTGTCTTGCATTCTTTTTGGTTGAACTGCCTTAAAAATTAATTTAATGGAACATATTAAAGGCATTTAGTGGTGCGTATATTACACACTCTCCTGTCAGAAAGTGGTATATTAGGATAAGTGATGCATGGGCTGTTGAAACCAAAAGTTTATGAGATGCTAAAAAATTCATTTGTGATGCTACCAGAATGCCGACCAGACAAGGAACCCATTTTGGAAGATCAGGAGCTACGAGTGGTTGTCATGAGGAAGCTAGACCAACCGGCAACCAACCCGTTACTCCACCAGGAGCTTCCCGTAGAGAGAATGTTAATTAGGGGAACGATGAGAGAATTGCCAACCTCGTAGCACAACAAATTGCCAACACCATCCCGACCATCATTGCCCAAATTAATGCGGACCGGAATAACCCCAGTGGTAATGGTGGATCTGGGAGAAATGAGTGCAATAATGAGGAAGTTGAAGCACTAAGGAATGGATGCTCCTACAAGACCTTCATGGCGTGCAAGCCGAAAGATTTCTATGGCACCGAGGGTGCGATTGAGATGTACCGATGGATTGACGAAATGGAAGCCATCCTAGATATCAGCGAATGTAAGATGGAACACATGGTGAGGTATGCTTCCCAGTCACTCAAGGGATCAGCACTGGAATGGTGGAAGACTGTTACTCAACCCCGGGGAAGAAACACTGCTAACCAAATAAGTTGGACCGAATTCAGGGAATTGATAACCAACAAATACTGCCCCATCAATCAACTGGAGAAACTGGAGTTCGAATTTCTGAGCCTGGAAATGAAAGGCCCTAACTATACCGAGTACATCAACCGCTTCTTAGCCCTGGCTTGACTGGTGCCATATCTGGTGACACCGAAATCCAAGGGCGTAGCACGTTTCATCTGGGGACTACATCCTAGAGTCAGGGGTATGGTTCGATCCTCTAGGCCCCCAACCCTGCAAGCTGCGGTTGACTTCACCAGTAGTTTGATTGATGATCTAGTCAGGGCTGGATGGACTGAACAAAACAGGATAGAGGAAAGGAGGAAGCCGATGGGTGAGAAGAGAAAATGGTTTGAGGGGAAGAAGGAAATTGGTAGCAGCAGTGGGTCAAACAAGAAGAGTTTTGAAGGTATGAGGTGCGAAGACTAGGGTGGAAGGACTCGGAAGCTATACTCGGGAACATGCCCATTCTGCAACAAGTGTAAACTGCATCATCAAGGGGAGTGCAACCCGATGCCTTGCTTCCGATGCAAACGACCGGGTCATCTGATTAAGGATTGTACGTATGTGCCAGGTAAACAATGCTATGCGTGTGGAGATCCAGGACACATGAGGAATAAGTGTCCTAAGCTGGGGAGAGATAAGGACGCCAGACCCAATAAGCCCAAGGGATGAGCATTCGTGATGGATCCAGCTGGTGCTTGTAAGGAACCTGATGTGGTCAATGGTACGTTCTTATAAATAATCATCCTGCTACCGTTCTATTTGATACTGGAGCAACTGCTAGTTTTGTCTCTAGCGCTTTTAGGCCTTTGATTGACTTGAGTGCATGCGTCCTGACTGATACGTTTACCATAGAATTAGCTAACGGTAACATCTTAGAAACCAATGAAGTCATCCAGGATTGCTTAATGAACCTAGAAGGTAGTACATTTAAGATAAACCTGATGCCTATTAAGCTAGGAGGATTCGATGTGGTTGTTGGCATGGATTGGCTGGCTAAGAATAGAGTCGAAATCATGTGTGATGAGCGCCTACTTAGGGTACCATTGAACGACGGGAAGGTGTTAGTTGTTCATGGTGAAAGATGTAACACGTTATATCCTATGATATCCCATTTGAAGGCAACCAAGAGTCTCACGAAGGGATGCCCAACTTTCATAGTTTACGTGATAAAAGCCAAAGAGGAAAAGAAGATTGAGGATATACCTGTGGTTTCAGAATATCTGGAGGTATTTCCCGAAGACATACCGGGACTCCCTTCGACCTACCGAGACTCCCTTCGACCCGTCAGGTTGAATTCCAAATAGACCTATTGCTTGGTACTGCACCGGTAGCCAAAGCACCGTACCGACTTGCCCCTACCGAGATAAAAGAACTAATGCTACAAATCCAAGAGCTACTCGACATGGGGTTTATACGACCGAGTGTGTCTCCATGGGGTGCCCCGGTGCTATTCGTGAAAAAGAAGGATGGGAACCTACGTATGTGTATTGATTACCGAGAACTAAACAAACTGACAATAAAGAATCGTTACCCTCTTCCGAGAATCGATGACCTATTCGATCAACTACAGGGGGAAAGCTACTTCTCCAAAATAGACTTAAGGTCAGGGTACCATCAACTGAAGATAAGAGAGGAAGACATACCCAAAATAGCCTTTAGAACTATATATGGACATTATGAGTACCTGGTTATGCCCTTTGGACTGACTAACGCACCAGTGGCATTTATGGATCTCATGAACCGAGTGTGCCGCCCATATCTAGACAAATTTGTGATTGTATTTATCAACGATATCCTGATCTACTCCTATGGAAAGGAAGAGCATGAGAAGCACCTTAGGCTGATTCTCGAGTTGCTCAAGAATGAGAAACTATATTCCAAGTTCTCCAAATGCAAATTTTGGATGCGGGAAATCCAATTCCTAGGGCATGTCGTAAATGAAGGCGGAATTCAAGTGGATCCTTCAAAGATAGAGGCCATAAAGAATTGGAGAATTCCGGGAACTCCTACCGAGATAAGGCAATTCCTTGGATTGGCCGGATACTATAGAAGGTTTATCAAGGACTTCTCGCGTATTGTACAACTGTTAACTGCCTTGACCAAAAAGAATAAAGCTTTTGAGTGGGAACTAGAGCAGAACGAAGCATTCGAAACACTCAAGAAGAAACTATGTAGTGCACCTATCCTCGCCCTCCCAGAAGGAGTTGAAGATTTCATGGTCTATTGCGACGCCTCGCGTCAGGGACTGGGATGCGTGCTAATGCAGCGTAACAAGGTAATTGCTTATGCATCCAGACTACTGAACGATCATGAGAAGAACTACACAACGCATGATCTAGAATTGGGTGCCGTGGTATTTGCACTCAAAACGTGGAGGCATTACCTCTATGGCATGAAGTGCATTATTTACACTGACCATAGAAGTTTGCAACACATTCTTGATCAAAAAATGCTAAACATGCGTCAGAGAAGATGGGTTGAGCTATTGAATGATTATGAATGCGAAATCCGCTATCATCCCGGCAAGGCCAATGTAGTGGCGGATGCCTTGAGCAGGAAAGAAAGAGAAAAAACCCCTTCGTGTCCGTGCCTTAAGGATGAGTGTGTATACTGACCTTGTTGCGAGACTAAAAGAAGCTCAAGATGAAGCTCTAAAGGAAGATAATTTAGCAGGGGAGTTGTTAACAGGAATGGAAAAGTGGTTAGAATTGAGCAACGATGGTGTATATAAATATGAAGGAAGAACATGGGTACCAAAGTACGGGGGAATTAGAGAGGTGATCCTAGACGAAGCCCATAGATCTAGGTACTCGATTCACCCCGAAAGTGACAAAATGTACCAAGATCTAAAGGCACTTTTCTGGTGGCCTGGAATTAAGAAATCAATCGCCGTATACGTTGGGAAGTGTTTAACATGCGCCATGGTGAAGGCTGAAAATCAAAAACCGTCAGGGACGTTACAACAGCCTGAAATTATAGAATGGAAATGGGATAACGTCACAATGGATTTTGTTACAAAACTACCCAGAACTTTCAGAGGACATGACGCCATCTGGGTAATAGTTGACCGGTTAACTAAATCGGCTCACTTCTTGCCGATTCGAGAGGACAACGATCTGACGAAGCTGGCCCAACTGTACATCGACGAGAAAGTGACCAGGCATGGGGTGCCACTATCAATCATTTCCGACCATGATAGTCGTTTCACTTCTCGTTTCTGGAAGTCACTCCAGCGGGCTTTAGGAACCCGTCTGGATTTAAGCACTGCTTACCACCCACAAACTGACGGTCAGAGTGAAAGAACCATCCAAACCTTGGAAGATATGCTAAGGGCTTGCGTGATTAACTTTATAGGGAACTGGGATAACCATCTTCCTCTAGTAGAGTTCTCCTACAACAATAGTTATCACGCAAGTATAAAAGCAGCTCCCTATGAAGCCCTATATGGCTGGAAATGTTGATCACCGTTGAGTTGGAATGAGATCAGGGATAGTCAAGTAATGGGACCCGACATTGTGATGGAGACCACCGACAAGATATTTAAAATTAAGGAGCATTTAAGAGCGGCCAGAGACCGTCAGAAGAAATATGCTGACAGAAGGCGAAAACCTTTAGAGTTTCAAGTGGGTGACAAGGTAATGCTAAAAGTAGCACCATGGAAGGGGACTGTGAGGTTTGGAAGAAAAGGAAAGCTAAGCCCGAGATATATAGGACCATTTGAGATACTAGCGAGAATTGGCCCCGTGGCATATCAATTAAAGCTACCGCAAGAGCTAGGCCACATACATGACACCTTCCATGTGTCAAATTTGAAGAAGTGCATGGTAGACAAAGCCATGGAGTTACCCTTGAAGGAAGCAAGGATTAATGACAAGTTGAACTTCATGGAAGAGCCTGAAGAGATTACTGACAGGATGGTCAAGAAACTCAGGCGAAGTCGCATACCCAAGGTCAAGGTAAGATGGAATTCTAGGCGAGGACTTGAATTCACTTAGGAGCGAGAAGACGAGATGAGAAAGAATTATCCACATCTCTTCAGACCCACCCGTTCCGGAACTTATCGAAGCTAAAATTTCGGGACGAAATTTCCTAAATGGTGGGAGAATGTAACAACCGACCTCCAGGTCATAACCCTAACCTTTAACCCCTCCTGCATCACTATCCATACAATTTTTATTAATTTTAATATCATTATCATTATTAGTATTAGCAATATTATTGTTATTGCTATTATTGTCATTTTATTGTTTCATGCGCCATTTTGTATGATTTAGTCAAATCTAGCCTTAGCATAGGGTAACTTAGTGTTCCGGGAAAGTCAGTAGGTCCGTTTCAAAATTTAATTTTAATTGAAACAATTAAATTGTGTGCACTCACACACCATTCACGGTTAGAAGCATGCTTAATACTTAAACAACTAACTAAAAATTACCATCTAAAATACTATACACTATACTACATAATAACATTTATACAATAAAATTTAAATAAAAAATACCCCCATAAGACTCCAAATGCGGCCGCCCATCAACCCCCTATCCCCTCCCCTCTCCTCCACTTGACACCACCACCCTTTCCATCCACTCCCACTTCATGCATTTCTAAACTCTCCTCTCATACTCCTTCTCTCTTCTATCGGTTCACCAGCAGAAAACACACACACCACACCAAAAATCCTCTCCATTTCAGCCTCATATTCGAATATCAACCGTAAACCACCATCGACCGATTCCAAGCAACCGAGAAAGTGGCATCTAGAGAGCTTTTGGTGCACGGTTCATACAAGTTCGAGATACTCCAGCCTTGTTTGAGTTCTCCAGCCTTTGTTCGAGATTCTCCAGCTCATCTTGTCCTTCCAAACTCTCCAAATCGTGAACCATTCAAGTGTAAGCATCAACACACCTGAACTAAGCTATGTCTTGTGTTATTCCTTCATTTATCTACCAAAAGCCTTACTTTCTTCGTTCTAGCAGAATCTTGCTGCCATAACCTTGTTCTTAAGGAGCTTTTAACTTCACTAGAGGTACCTCACACGTTATATTGGTCATTCTAAGGGTGGAACGCGAGTTACACCATAAAAACCCTCTTTTTGGGTGACTTTTGCACCATCTAACCTTTGTGCCTTGTAACCTCCGAACCAAAGCTTGTAACCTGCTTATAAATGTTTTATAAAACTTTTAATAACCTGCTTTGAAAGTTACAAAATGATTTGGTAATGTTTAAGCATGATCCGTAAGGTTTTACACAAGTGTAATGGGTTTAAAAGGAAACTTTTAAATGCAAGCCTTAGCAAATATAAGCTAGTTGAACATTTAACTTCTTACACACTTTGTCCACCTCATGTGACCTTAGTATTAGTGGCTTATCACTTAATCTTGATGGTAGGGTGCTAAACTTGAAACCTTCCCGGTACACGAAGAACCCATTACTTGAAGCCCTAAGGTGAGTTCTAGTGTCCCCTTTTTACTACTGTTTTTGGGGTGAAGCATGCTCTGTTTAAACTGAAATTTTTTGTGCTATAATATGCTGCTATATGTTGTGGAAATGTTAGAACCTGCTTTTACTTTTATCACGATCATTAATTCTTGTGTGAACCACTTGTTTTATATGGGTAGATCTACTTAGGGAATCCCCCACACACAGTGCCTCTCTTGAGCATGTTTCAGGTACTCCTTGATGGGAGTCTAGCTGTTGTAGAAGACCTTGACCTAGCATCGTGACCCATGGCATTGGCTTGTTTTATTTTTAAAACAATTTGAACAATTTACATTTATTATTGTTGGAAACAATTTGTACCGATGAATTATGTACTTGTATTGGTGGCTAGACCTACTTCTAGCCCGGTTTTTCTTTAAACTTTAATGCCATGTGATGTTCTATCCTTTTGTGCTCTTATGATAGTTTGTTTCCGCTGCCATATGTTGTTGCCAGTCTGTGACGTCCCACCCTACCTGGGCCCAGGGTATGACAAGTTCTTCCTGTTTCATCCCTGATAACATCCATTTGTCAAGTTTAGTTTTAAGCTTGCTAGTCTCAAATTCTGCTAATGTGACTCATTCGCTCAAAACATTAATCTCTACATTCTTTTCTAAAAGATTTCTTTTCAAAAGATCATTTTTTAAAGCTTCTCTTAGTTTGATAAAAAATTTGGACTCATTGATTTTATATTCTTTGTTTATTTGTTTTAATTCTTTTTCATTTTCTAACAATAATCTGTTAGCTTTATAAATTCCAAATAAACTAATTTTACAGGAAGGAGAACACATGTCTTGAACTATCTCATAGGGGAGTCCCATAACTATCTTTTCAGCAGCTAGGGCTTTTTCATATTAACATACGGGAGTGTTCTTTTTGTATTCATCCTCCTCAACTCTCTTCTTATCTTTCTCAACTTCACCTTCCACTTGCTTTCTTTCATCCTAAACCTCCAGCTTCATTTCATCTATTTCACTATCCTATTGCTTCTGAACTTTACACCAACTTGCACACGCATTAACATCACCAACACTCTCACCTTGAGTATCAAGCCTAAATTCTTTGAAAGGATCAAAATCCTTAACAGAATCCTTATCACTGTTTACCACCTCAACCATCAATGCATGGTTGACTTCTTCTTTAGTTTCTTTGATCTCAACATTTGAAGATACACCACTATACATGAATTGGTTGTACTCTATTCTTTTCAAATCCAAGTCAAATGACTGCAACTTGTTGATAACTTCCATGAGTGTATAGTCAGCAAAATTTCTTTCCTGCTTTAACAATCTAACTTATGGACTCCACTATGGAGGAAGAGAGTCTAGAAGTTTTGTGACTTGTTCATGGTTCCCCAGTTGGTCATCATACTTCTTAAGGTTGCTTGCCACCATTAGATTTAGATAATAGAAAAAGGAATTATATGCGTGTGCTATGTGAATTATGTGCATTTTGTAGATTTGGATACGGATGTAGTCAGAATAGGAAATGCTTGGGGAATGAAGAGTAAAGTAAGTGGCTAATCATAACTGGCCACTGTAATTAGAGACTTACCATACTTGACATAATCTGAGCTATTACCTTGAATGACCCTGTTGGTGTTTGAATCTTATAGTGTTTAGAGATGGCTGGTGGTAGATCTACAAAAGCTTCACGAGGTGGAGGTCGTGGTGGATGTGGTACTGGGCCGCATGTCACAAGGAACAGGGCTAGGACTGCTGAAACGGCTCCTGAAGAGCCAAAGCTTTATCACCATGAAGGCGGTAATAAGTGTGCTAATCTGAGGGCCTCAGTGAAAGAGGTAGTAGTGGAGGGAGTTCATCAAGTCATGTAGATGATTCTGCCGTCTGTGGTGCTGAGGTTATTAGGGATGTAAGGGAAGATGAGAAGAAGGAGAAACAGGAAAAGAAGAGTGCCACTAGGCGAGGGGGCGAAGAAGGAGGTTTAGGGGAAGGGGAGCAGCCAGAGACTGAGATGGTTGTCTCCAGTGATGATGAGGAAGAGGAAGCAGTGCAGGAGACTGCTAAGGGGTGCAGTTATGGGGCATTCCAGAGATGCAAGCCCCCGACTTTCGATGGGAATGGGAGTGTTGCTATTGCTCACCACTGGGTGAGGGAAATGGAGGTTGTGTTGGATATCAGCGAGTGCAGGGAGGACCAGAAGGCGAAGTTTGCTACCTACTTGTTTGTGGATTCGGCCTTATGCTGGTGGGACAACATTATCCAGGCCAAGGGTAGCAGGGCGATTAGAAGAACGAGGCGGAGTGAGCTAAATAAGCTGGTGATTGGGAGTTCTGTCCTCATCGGGAGCTGGATAAGATTGAGAGGGAGTTCCTACAGCTGGAGGGGGGAAACATGACACACCAGCAGTACACGATGAAGTTTAATGAGATGGCGAGGTTGGTGCCAGATCAGGTGATGCCCGTGTCACGAAAGATCAAGAGATACATCCAAGGTCTGCGGGCGGATATCCGCAGATATCTGATCACTCTCGGGCAGGTACATTCAGGTTGGTTGTCGATCTCGCGAGGAGACTGTATGACGAGCGAGAGGTGGTGGCGGTGATGGATGTGAAGAAGAAGTGGGGCAATGATAGGAATGGGAATGGGAAGTGGTATAACGGTGGTGGTTTTGTGGCTGCAGGTAAGAAGATGAGAGTGGATGATCGGAAGGCGATAACAGGGAGGGAGAAGACATACAAGAAGTACGGGAAGGAGCATGCAGGAGAATGTAAGTGGGGATCGAATTTTGATTTTTATGTGGGAAGGAGGGCCACATGGCAAGGGATTGTCGCATGATGAAATGTTACAACTATGGTGAGGCTGAGCACATGAGCAGAGACTGCTAGAAGTTGAGGGCTGAGAGCTTCGGGGCAAAGAAGGGGATTGAGAAGGAGGGGCAGAGGGCGAAGGCCAGGGCATTCACTATGACCCGGGAGAAGGCAAGGGTGGACCCCGATGTTGTGTCAGGTACATTCCTAGTAAACCAAACTTGTGCCTCTGTGCTTTATGATTTGGGTGCTAGTAGGAGTTTTATTTCTGCTGCCTTCTGTGATAAGTTCCCAGTTAGGAGTAGAAAGATTGATGATCCTTTCGATGTAGAAACTGCCATTGGTAAGTATACCAAGATTTCTGATATGGTAGAAGACTGTGACATAGAGTTGGAAGGCCATATGTTCTCTGCTAGTTTGTTTGTGATGCCCTTAGGCGGATTTGACATAGTCCTATGGATGGATTGGCTAGCAGCATATGAGGTAAAGATCGTGTGCCATAAGAAGATGATTTGATTGACCTCGCCCGATGGGAGTTCGGTGACGATCTATGGCGATAAAGTTAGTACGATCCCGAAAGTAATTTCGATGGTTGTGGCAGAGAAGTGTTTGAGGCGTGGATGTGGTGCCTACCTGGCTTATATGAAGGATGTGGATGCGTCAATACCACGATTGTCGGACGTATCGGTCTTGTGTGATTTCCCAGACGTATTCTCGGAAGATCTACCAGGTGTGCCACCTGACCGCGAGATTGAGTTCCAGATCGATCTGATACCTGGTGCCCAACCTGTTGCTAAGGCACTGTATCATTTAGCTCCCTCCGAGATAAAGGAATAGATGACTCAGCTGCAAGAGTTGCTGGATAAGGGGTTCATTCAACCGAGTATCTCTCCCTGGGTGCTCTGGTCCTATTTGTGAAGAAGAAGGACAGTAGCATGAGGATGTGCATCGACTACCGTGAGCTGAATAAGTTGACTGTGAAGAATCGGCATCTGTTATCGAGGATTGATGAGTTGTATGATCAGCTCCAAGGTGCCAGTTGGTTCTCGAGGATAGATCTCCGATCTGGTTACCACGAACTGAAGGTGAAGGAGCAAGATATTCCTAAAACAGCTTGATGAGCTCAAAATGGATCGATCTGTGATGATATATGAACACAATTCAATCAAAAACACATAAGTATTCAATTCAACACAAGCAAATCAACAAAAATTGATAGAGTTTTCATTGATTAGCATATAGAACAATAAAAAGTGTAGGAAACAGTTACAATACGTCTAAATCACTCTTAAAACTAAAACTACCTACACAAAACATATCTATGCTATATATAATAATCAAGAAAACAAAGGAACATATTTACATAAAAAGTCCCTATACTATGACAAAAACTATACAAGACATATAAAGAATAATGTTAATCTTTTAAGAAGCATCTACAATACTCCCCCTAAGATTCACATGGTCTTCGGTCTTCAACATATCTTCAGTCTACAAAATATTTTTCTTCATCTTTATCTTCATTCTTTTATCTTCTGTCTTCAGTCTCCTCTCTTAATCTCCAGCTTGATCTTCAGTCTTCATGTTCCAAAGAAATCCTTCGGTTCTTCTTTGATTGTGAAAACTGGTTTCCCTTTGTATAGCTCCTGCTCACTTAATGCTTTTGCAATAACTTCTTTGAATTTTTCAGCAAGAATGCCTTATTCTGGCTTTGCTTCATTTGTTTTAATCTCCATGTTGTTCATCAATTCCAGTGTTTGCTTTGACAGACCTGCTATATCAACATTTGTATAACATTCGATTGGGTTAGAATTGTCTTTACAATGAATTTCCAATACACCTTTACCAGAAATCCTCATGAACTCAATATCCTTTATGACTTTCTTCACAATGTTTGCATAAGCTAAGGCTTTCCTCAATGAAATTCGTTCCATATCTGCGTTCATCACTTTGATTATAGACATAAAATACTTCTTATCGATTTCTGCTGTTTCAGGAACTACTTTCTCAAACTTTTGAATGGACAGAAACGAGATATAACTGGGATGTAAAAGTTTAAGCTTAGAAACACCAAACAATGATATCATATCTTTATCCTAATCTTCTAAGTTTCTCACCAACTTTAATTCAAAAGTATTAGAATTATAAAACCATCTTAAAATTGGTTTTGACTTTTGAGTCCCTTCAATCACCTTTAATCCACGATTTATAACTTTCTCGAAATACTGATCACTGAAAGCATCGAGAAATTTTTCTTCACCAACTTCTTTTTCAACACCTTTCTTCTTTTTCTTTAAAGAATGAAAATATTCTTTGTCTTCTTGGTCACATCTTGTTTTCAGAAAAGAACTCATACGAGAAATACCTCTGTTGAGTAACTGCATAAACATTTCACCCCTCTTGGCTTTTGTTGGGTTTATCAATGGATGTTTGTTCAATTCTTTCAGATCTTGCATTGGAAGTTGTATGATGCTAGAAAAGAAATGATATACATAACATATAGCATTAACTCTTTTGATTAAAAATGCATCAAACACCTCATCATACTTCCATGCAACTATTTTAACTTCTTTCGTTGAATCAGGAATAATCATTGCATTTAATAACTCAGATATCGATTGTCCTTTTTGTAGAACGTTGCGCACTAAGTCTCCTGCTGTTCGAGATTTACTCCAAAGTTGCCTTTGTTCACTGGAGACTTGATATCCTTGCCTCTCTGTTTCAGGAAACATCTTAATTAATTCTTTTCTTGCTTCATATCTTGAGCTTTTCATAGCAATAGCTTTTATCTCCTGAGGCTTCAAAATATTTGATCTCTTGGTAATCTCAAGGTACTGAGGATTATCCATATCAAGTACAATCATTTTCTTGGTTTTCTTCTCAGTTTCTTGAAAACTTCTGACCAAGTTTCTCAATGATTCTCCTTGTAATCTATTCAATTTCTTTCTCGGGTAATTTCTTGATTGCAACCACATCCTTAGGATTAGGATGGTGCAACTCAGATGTTGATAACTCTTCAATGTTTATGCTTTCCTGTATAGGATCCATTCACCATGCTCAACAATGATTTCATCTGGATATTGAGATACTGTTAGTCCATCTAGTCCATCTAGAAATACTCTGTTATACTTTTTTTTCACCAAAATAATTATACCTATCTTCAATATCCATAGGTATGTCATCATGGCTCAAATCAACTGTGAAAGTGTTCATCTACATTAGCATCCGACAAATCCTCATCTTCAAGTACTTCATTGTACCAGTCATCTTCAAATTCACCCTCAATATTATCAAGTGCACGAATAAGTTCTTGAACATCATCATCTTCTTCTACAACAGTTTCATCAATCATCTTTTGAATTTTAGACGATGATTCAGGTATAACTGAAATATCTACATCATCTATTTTTCTTTTTCCTTTGTCAACTTCTGGAATCTTCTCAACATCAATAGGAGAAATTTCTGAAATAATCATTAAATCAGGAGATGGAGACTTATTCTTTTCTTTCAACTTCTCTAATTCTTCTTTCATCAATTCATTTTCCACATTCACCTTCTTTAATTTTTCTTCCATCACATCAAAATCTGTCATCATTACCTCAAAAGTCTTCATATTATCATCTCGACTTTTTCTCAACTCATCAATTAAATTATCTTTCTCTTTCATTTCTTCAATCAACCTTTCATTGACAGCTTTCAACTCTTCAATTATCTTTAATTGATTCAAATTTTCTTCTTTAAGATCATCAATCTTCTTTTGTAAGTTTTCTTCTTCAGATAAATGCATTTCTGGTAGATGTTCTTCTATAAACTCATTCATAATGCCAGCTTCTACAATATCAAGCTCTTGAGTGTTCTCATTTAATTCAAACTAGTCATTTTGATCTACCATTTCTTCAATCATACTCACAATATCATCAACCGTTTAATTTACATCAATCTCTTGTTCACTATCTACAACTTCAGTATCATTATCATTGAATTCTTCAGTAACTTGATCTGAATCTTGGACATTTTCATCCATTTCTTCATTCACTTCTTTAGTAGCTGACTCTACTTCTTCTGTCTCATCATGATCTTCTTTGTGAGTTTCCTTAATTACTTGCTCATATTCTGGAATATTATCATGTATAAATTCCATAACATCATCAAATTGACCACCTTCATCACCATCATCAGAATCAGATGAGCTACAACTATCTTCCTCATCATTATCATCATTATCTTCATTTTCTTCATCATCATTTTCATCATTCTCTTCCTCAATAGGAGGTTCCTCTATCAAATCATTAGGATCAACAGGTTCTTCTTCTGATAAGTGAAAATGATCAACAGTTATATCAACGTCATCATTTGCTACATTCCTAATATAATCAAATAATGGAACATTCTGAGCTCCTGTCACCATAGACAATCTCTTATAAGATATCTCAGACATGTGTTCAAGAATCATGGTTTCTGCACTAAAACCATGAACTCTAATGTTTGTATGTTCTTCATTGATATTCATTTGAAGAAATCTTGGATACATCAAGTACTTATTTCTGATTCCTTTTTCCAAGTTAAAGATGAATCCATTCAGAATCCATTTGGCCATGTTAAACCTTCTGTTTGTTGCCAATGCTACAATCGGGGTGCAATGTTCACAGGAAAAGAATTCCATCCTGCACTTCTCTTGGACATGCAATGTTGGAAAATGTAGCACAGTAACTTCCAATGATTATATACTCTTGCTCTGAAAAATTGCTTCTTTGGAAAGTGATCAGGGTGACCCATTGCCAAGAATGTTTCTCTATATTCATCAAAAGTCAACTCAGAATAATCATCAGGGTCATTTTGTCCCAATCTCAAAGCTTCTCGAATAGAATCTTCTGAAACTTCAATCATCCTCAGATTGTTAATAAAACCTCTAACAACTTTTCTTCCATTATCATTAGTGTCAATGTATGCAGTGTTCCAAAATTTCTTAATCAGCCTTGAATAGATAATTGGTTGGTAACACATTGCATAAACATATTTGGTTCTCAAAAAAAATCTTATCATCTCTTCATATACTATAGCATCTCTACCTTCTTCATTAAGAAGAGCAGCAACATTGTGTTTTGGCTTGAACTTTAAATCAGCCATCTGCAAAATGAACAAGAAATTTAAACTTTTGAATGTTGAAAATTAACTTAATTGAAAGTTTATTGACTTTTTAAGAATTTATGTATTTTAACCATTTTTACCAACTTGCATTTGAAATCTCTAAGTATTGAACATTCTGTTCAAAATCAGAAATTCTTTCAAGTTTAGTTTCATTATGATTAACACACTTTAATTGTCAATTTTTATTTTAAAAACAGATTTAAATGTGAATGTTTTTAATCAATTATTCATTTTTATAAAAACAAATGTTGAATGACTGTTCATCTTCATCCTCGATCGATGAAGATTCATCATAGAATCAACTTTGTTGAACAATCGATTTGAATGCATCATTCTGGTCGAAATCATGTATATATCATCATTCTAACTTCAATTTCAGTTCAATCTAGGGTTTCGAACGCCCGAATAGGATCAAAACTCCTAATACAAATAAACCAGATAATCTGAAATTTATGTGATTTTGATCTCAAACTTACATTTAGAATCAAGAACTATGACTTTCGAATGCAAGATTAGATCAGAAGTCAATTGAAATGAGAAAATTAGGGTTTTTTGAGAATACTGGGTTTGAGAGTGTTCTGTGTTCAAGGGAGATTTTGTGAATGAACTGAGAAAACACAAAGTGTTCTTTATATAATAAGTGAAAATTTTAGGCGCATGAGCACTGTTTGTGCACATGGGCTTAGACGCATGAGCACTATTCAGACGCATGAGCACTGTTTAGGCGCTTTTGCACTGTTCAGGCGCATGGGCACTGTTTAGGCGCATGGGATTAGCTGAAACGCCCAACACTTGGTTATTTTCACTTGATATGCCCAATTCTTGAAAGTCCGGGTACTGTGCAGGCGCATGAGAATGTCGAAACGCCTAACACTTGACCATATTTTTTCATACTTATAACAACTGTTTAGATGCATGACAACTGTTTAGACGCATGAGGTTGTCTGAAACGTCCAACACTTGTACAAATCTTGAAAAATCATCATGCTCCTAATCCTGGACTTATGAACACTATTTAGGCGCATGAGATGACTTTCATGTCTAACACTTGTAATTTTCAGATCTTCCACCTGTATACTGTTTAGACATATTAGCACTGTTCACATACTAATACTAAAACACTTAATCAAATTTTGACTTTAATTAGTTAAATTTTGACTTTCACCCAAAGTTTTCACAATATACCCTCAATTTTGAACTTTTTGCATTTTAATATTTTTTTATTTTTATTTTGAATTTTGAATTTTTTATATTTTGACAATTTTTATTTTTTTATGTTTTCAAACAATTTCCCATCATTTTAGTCTCTAGATTTTAACAAAAAAACTCATTTAACTTTTGCAAGAAGCTTTTCCATTTAATATGTTTTTCAGGTTCATTTTTACATTTTGTTACACACACATGCTTGAACATATGTAGCATCATCCTTTCATTCCAAAACATTAGATTTTGATTTTTCATGATTTTTCATATCTTGAAATTTGTCAATCAGTTTTCTTATACACTGTTTTAACTCTTTTTACTCCCCCTAAACTTTTAAGTTTAACAAAACTTAGAAGTTTCTTGAATTTGTCACATGAAGAGTACACTAATCATTGTTAATATGCCTGCACACAGAAAAACATGCAAAAATCAAAATTAAAGCAGAATAAAAATCTAATATTTACAAATGAATCAATGTCTGCAGTGAGATCATATTAGATAAGATCAGCACATTAAAATAAAAAAAATGATGGATAGTCATAGACAATAAATAAATCCTGATCAAGTGTGTTCCAGGTCAGTATTGCTACAGCAAAGGAGACACGAGATATAAGGACAGAAAATGAGTGCATTTAGCAAGATATTCAGCACACTTACTTTTTCAATTCTTGGATTCTTTAAGGTACAATTGGATATGACATTATACAGTCACACTTAGACTTAGAGAGGTTAATTCTCATAAAGATATGCAAGAAGTCATTGTTCTCAACTTGGTAACCTTACATATACTATAACCAGATCTTATTTGGTGTTTGTGCACATTGGCATCTTGTTGCATCTGAGAGAATATCCAGGTCTGTAATCACTTACAACAAAAGATATCTCATCACTTCAGGTCTCTGATGACTCATAACAGAGAAGTATTAGATGCTTTAAATAATTAGAGCTCAATGGTTATTCATATCACCATCAGGTGTGAGATTATGTCTTAACAAGCAATCAATTTGAGAAATCAACACTACTCATTAGTGCTAAGATAGACATACATGAATGCATGAGTGATTTAGTTTAATCATAAGAATTTACTTTTTCAGTCTAATTGCATGAACTTACTTGCACATCATATCTGATCATGTCAGACTTTAGTCAAAAGCGAAGTATGCAACTGACCATACTAATGTACTATCATTTCTCACATATTGCATAACAAATTCATTCCTATATAATTATTAAGGAAAGACACTATTTTTGTGATTTTGGTTTTATATTTTTTATCTTTTGTTTTTCAATTTTCTATTTTTGTATTTGATTTTTGTTTTTCTAAGAAACATGCAAACACAAAAATACAATCAGGCAATTAACTTTAACAGGTTCTCTGGCTGTGTCCTATTCATATAAGGGAGGGTTCTGATCATATTTAGATGCAATTAACTAAAAGACTTAAAAACAAGTTTTAAGTGTGGTTAATAAGACCAATCGACTCAACCAAATACTCAAACCTTCCTGGTAAGAAGGCTTTAGTAAAAAGGTCGGCCAACTGTTTTTCAGTAGCAATTTGAATCAATATGATTAAACCTTTTTCAGAGTTATCTCTGAGAAAATGATATCGAATTTCGATATGTTTTGTTTTAGAATGTTGGACAGGATTAGCTGTAATGAACATAGCATCTGTGTTATCAATGTAAATAGGTGTTTTAAGAAAGTTGAACCCGTAATCCAGCAGTTGGTTTTGTAACCAAAGGATTTGAGAACATCCTGCTGAAGCAACAATGTACTCAGCTTCTACAGTAGAAACAGAGACATTTGTTTGTTTCTTGCATTGCCACGAGACTAATCTGGGTCCTAGAAATTGACACCCACCCGTTGTTGATTTTCTATCTTGACAACATCCGCCATAATCACTATTAGTATACCCAAGTAACTCGAAGTTTCCTTCGTAAGGATACCATAGCCCTAAAGCTGGTTTACCTTTAAGATACCTGAATAATCTTTTGACAGCAATTAAGTGGGATTCTTTTGGGTCTGATTCATACCTTGCACAGACACAAACAATATACATAATGTCTGGTCTAGATGCAGTGAGATACATCAAAGAACCAATCATCGATCTGTATAATGTTTGATCTGCTGATTTTCCTTTCGGATCAGGCTCAATCTTGGTGTTCACATCAGTTGGAGTTCTAATTGACTGACAATCTAGCAGCTTAAATTTCTTCAAGAGTTTGTCAACGAACTTCTCTTGGTTGATAAAAATACCATCTGCAGATTGCTTAACTTGTAGTCCAAGAAAGAAATTTATCTATCCCATAGAACTCATCTGAAATCGAGATTTCATGATTTCTTCGAAATCATCGCACATTTTTGGACTTGTCGAACCAAATATGATATCATCAACATACACTTGTACACATAAAAGATCATCAGTATCCTTCTTGATAAACAGAGTCGGCTCGATTTTCCCTCGCGTGTATCCATGTTGGATTAAATGCTGTCATAACGTTTCATACCAGATTCTAGGGGCTTGATGTAGACCATATAAAGCTTTGCTGAGATTGTACACACGATGTGGATATTGTGAATCTTCAAAACCCGGAGGTTGCTTTACATACACATCATCGGTGATCGGTCCATACAAGAATGCACCTTTTACGTCCATTTGATACACTTTAAATTTCATGAATGATGCATAAGCCAGGAAGACACGAATTGATTCAAGTCTTACAACTGGAGCCAATACTTCATCATAATCTATTCCTTCCTCTTGAGTGTATCCTTGTGCAACTAATCTCGCTTTATTTCGGATAACTACACCTCTATCATCAGTTTTGTTTCTGAACAACCATCTTGTGCCTATGGCATTTTCTCCTTCAGGTAAATCCACCAGATTCCACACTTCTTGTTTACGGAACTATAATAATGCTTCTTGCATAGCCTCGATCCCAACCATTGTCCTTTAACGCTTCGGAAACATTTTTAGGAACAATTTGAGAAAGAGAGCAAGAGTATAAACAGATGTTTGCTTGTTTTGATTTACTTCTCGTCGTTCTCTCACTCAAAGGACCAATAATCTAAGATGTGGGATGGTTCCTGTGGATACGAGATGTTGGAATCTCATTTCCTTGAACATGAACATCCATATTGATTTGGTTCAAGTTGGAAAGCTGATGCAATAGGCTTGAAGAATGTGGATTGAAATTGGGAACTTGAGTCGGTGAGTTGATAAAGTAATCAAGATTACCAGAATCAACTATATCACCAGAAATAGATGACGTTCCAGACTCAAGTTGTACAATTTCTGTACCATCATTAGGAATTGGTTGTGACACATCTTGGTTTTCAAAAACTGACTGAACATTATTTTGATGAGAATGATCATCATTATTTAACTGAAAAATAGAATCTCTAATAAAAGAAAAGAAGGGATAGTTTGGGCTTGAATCATCTGCATCATCAAAATCCGAATCATCACTGAATGAACCGAGATCTCCTTGAATTTTCTTTTCACCTGTAGAATCAAGCAAGTTAGATTGATTAAACAAGTTGGATTGAAAAGAGTTTGACAATGAATCTAAATCAAATAACCATGCAGGACCATTTGACACTGATGGAAAAAAGTTTTCAAGAAATTTAACTTTGAATGTTTCAACTTTAACGTTAGTCCTAGAGTTATAAACTCGATAGGCCTTTGAAACAGATGAATATCCAACGAAAAATCCATCATCAGATTTTGATTCAAATTTTCCTAAATGATCACTTGAATTCAGAATCTTAACCGGACAACCAAAAGATTTAAGAAAATCTATGTTTGGTTTCCTGCCAAACATTAACTCATAAGGAGTTTTCAGTTTGTCTTTAACAATTAATGAACGGTTCTAAACAAAACATGCAGTTGATGCTTCATCCCAGAATGTGATCGGAATTTTAGCATCGACTAACATGGATCGTGCTGCTTCAATCAATGTTTGGTTTTTCCTTTCAGCAACTCCGTTTTGTTGAGGAGTTCTGGGAGTACTAAACTGATGAGCTATTCCTTTGTCTACACAAAACATGTCAAGAGTTAGATTTTTGAATTCCGTCCCATTATCACTTCTAATTATTTTTAGTTTTTGATCAAGTTGATTTTCTACTTTTATGATGAATTCTTTTATTAATTCAGCCATTTCAGATTTAGCATTTAGAAAGAAAACCCATGAAAATATTGTATAGTCATCAATGATAACTAAACAATAAGATTTTCTTCCAATACTCTTCACGTTGGTTGGTCCAAAAAGGTCCATATGCAACAACTGAAGGGGTTTGGAATTCGAGTTTATCAACTTGGACTTATAAGACGCTCTGTGCTGTTTCCCCTTTAAACATGTTGAGCATAAATTAGTTGTGGCAAACTTCTTTGATGGAAGGCCAATAACATGATTTCCAGCTACAAGCTTGTTCATATTCTTGAAGTTGGAATGTCCGAGACGTCTATGCCAAAGCTGGCTTTCATCATTTGATGCTTTAGCAAAGAGACAAGTTGTTTCTGTAGAAGAGTCCACTTGAGACATATCCAGTTTGTATACGTCTCGGTCTCTGACAGCTTTAACAACCACGCTATCCTTGCTTATCTGAAATCCTGGCCTCAAGATATAACAGGAAGAGTCATCAAAAAGTACATAGTAGGATTTATCACAAATTTGGGATACGCTTAACAAATTAAAGTTCAACTGTGAATAGAAGTTGACTTTATCAAAGCTTATAATCCTGTTGGATACTGTTCCTTCTCCGGTTATTTTTCCTCCTGCATCACCACCAAAGGTGACATGCGTTCCATCTTTTAACTTAAAATATTTTAATAAGGCCTGATTGCCTGTCATATGCCGGCTACACCCGCTATCCACATACCAAGTATTGATTGGTCTTCTCGGGCGTACCTACAAAACAAAACAATTTAAGGTGAATTATCTACCCAAGCCGAGATGGTGTTGGGTTTTCCAAACTTATCAACAATTGTAAATTGTTTGAAATGAAGTTTGTTTACATCAGGCTTATTTTTAATGAATTTACCAATTCTGTTATTATTCACAAATTTTTGATTATTTGGAAAATTCATACTTTTTGAATGATTAATTTTTGATAAACTTTTATTTTCAAATTTTTTATTATTCATTCTTACAGACCTTGGAATGAATTGATCTTTAACATATTGTTTTGGTCTCACCGGATCATTCTTTTTGAAAAATCTCAATCCTAAGGAAGGTTGGTTTGTTAATCTTTGAAACCCAACATTTTTATTTCTTTTATATTGAGGATTAACATAACCTTTGCTCACTGGTGAAGTAATAACTCCTTTTCTTGATGAACTCTTTTGAAAGTAACAATTTTCAATATTGTGAGTCCGTTCATCACAGTATGTACAGTACTTATTAAAATAGCACTCTGATGTTGAGTGATTTCTCATGTCGTATATGTGACAATACTTGTTGAAAAAGCATTTAGCAGTGTTGTGATTGTACATGTCACATATTTTGTAGTACCTCTGTGGAGTTTTAAACAATTGTTTATTAACTTTTGATGTTGACGCAACATTTGTTCATTGTTTAGGTTTAGGCGTCAAAAAGTTAATCTTTTGTTTTTGATTTGACATAATTTTCTTTTGCATATTTTGTCTTTTGAACATGAACTTCATTCTTTGTTTCCTTAGATACAAATCGTTGAATGACAGCGGAAGACTTAGAATCTGAACCTGTTTTAAGATCAGTGGTTGATTTGTTCTTAGGAGTTTGCTTAACATCTTGAATTGAATTCATGTTTAACATACCAGTAGACACAAATTTAATTGGTTTAAATATATTTGTTTGATTTGTTGTTTGTGTCTGATTTTCTTTAATTTGATCATTTTTAGCTTTAGTATTTTCTTTAATTTGATCATTTTTAGCTTTATTCATTTTTCTTCTTCTTCTCTGGTTCCTTGATTTTGTGGAACTTGATTTTACTTGAGATTGAACATCTTCAGTGGAAGATTCTTTTTCATTTTCTTTCTTTTTCTGGTCCTTTTGCCATTTAATAAATTCAGGATTGTTTAGACCATATGAGTTAGAATCTTCTGATGTTACTTTTTCTTGTTTAGCTTTATATTTGGTTTTGGAGTTTTGGTTATCATTTTTAGTAATTACTTCCTCCAAGACAGATTCTTTTGGAACAAAAAATTGCTTGCTTTTTGGTATTGGTTCATAAGATTTAACTTTAACTGGATGACCGTTTTTGATCTTTTCTGTATCCTTTTCTTCAAAAATTTCTACATTAGCTTTCTCTTCTTCATTATCAGAAATCTTGTTCTTGTTTTGGAAAGCTTTGAGTTTTGCCTTATTCTCAGGAGAGTGACCGTGTGTATTAAAGTTTTCTGGCAAAGTGTTAGTTATAGATTCAGGCATAGGTTCGTGAGTGAAACCTAATCCTGCTTTTTGTTTATCTTTTCTTTCACTTACCAGTTGTTCCACGATTGTTTTGGAACTTTTGACTTTAGCAAGATCAACTTGAGTAGCAGCATGTGCTATTTTCTCTTGTTCTAAGTTCTTGGTCATTTCTTCAAGTTGTTTTGAAACTATTTCTAGTTCTTTCAAAGTTTTGTTCCATGAATTTTGTAAAGAAATGATCTTTTCATCTGACACTTTGTGATCATTTTTGAGTTTATTATGCATCAATTCCTCTTGCTTTAGTTTTTCACATATTTTATATGAGTAATTTCTGTAGTATTCAATGTGTTCAAAGCAAGATTTTGTGCATAGTTTTTCTCTTACTTCTGATGGTATTTCAGAATATTTAGGAGGAGAGGTCTCAGAGTTAGAATTTTCAACCTTTGGTTGATCTGACTTTGCCATCAATGCAACTTCTTCTGAATCTTCTTTAGGATCAGACTTGTCACTCCAGTCATATTCTTCTTCTTCATTCTCAGAATCATATTTAGCCTTTGAATCATTGTCGTCTGACCAATCTTCTCCTTGAACTTCTGCAATAAGGGATAAATTGGATGTTAGATCAGCAGTAAATTGCTCAGCATAAGCACTCCAATCATATCCATCTTTAATATTGCAACTAGAGCTTTCTTAGGCTCTTCAGATGACTTAAATTCATCTTTCAGTTCAGGCATTGGTAAGCTTTGGTATGGTTTCTGGAATTTCTTCTGAGATGATTGTTGAAATTTCTGATTGATTGAACTTGATTGGCCATTCCCTCCTTTGTTTCTAGGAGCTTTGCATTCTCTTGAAAAGTGGCTATAACTATTACAGTTGAAACACCTTGACTTAGACTTGTCAAATCCAACAGTCTTGTTAGCACTTGGTTTGTAGTTCCTGTTGACATAAGAGTGTTTCTGAGTCCTGTATGCAATCATCACCATTTGCCAATTTAGATCCATTTCCTCCACGTCATCTGGGTCCATTTCGAATAAGTCTCGCAAAACAAAATCTAATTGAGTTAAATGACTACCTTGATAAGCTTGAAAACTAGCCATAAAAGCAGTAAAAGCAGATTTGGACTCTTCAGCCTGTAATAGGATGTTAATGACATCTTTAACTTTGCTAGATTTAGCAGAGTTAACAGATGGAGTCTCATTTTGAGGTTTAGAACTTTGAGGCATAGGAGGAGACTGAGGTTGTGGCTGAGATGTATAAGCAGGAGCACTTGTATAAGAAGAATCAGTAAAGAACCCTGCTCCTACAAACAGATCACCCTCTTCTTCAGGTAAACTCTCATTTTTAGCCATAAATGCATTTTCCACAGTACTTGTTGGAGATGCAACATATTTGTACTTAGACATTGAAGCTACTCTGTCATTATTCCTTGAGCTTTCATCAATTTCAACAGACTAATTTTGGCTATCAACAGATCAAGATCCATAGGAAATTTCTCAGTATGCTTTAACAGTATAACTGTTTGCTTCCATGAAGATGGAAGAGCATTGAGAAGCCTAAAGTTTAGATCTTTTAGATCATTTTTTATGCCAACAGTTGACATCTCAGTTGTAAGTTGTACAAATATATTCATCATTTGGTTGATAGTTTCACTAGATAAATGCTCAAATAACTCTAATTGCCTCTTCAGTTTCTGCTTCTTGAGATCTTGAATCTCCTTACCACCTTCACAAATTATCTTCAAAGCTTTATACATGGTATATCCCATTTGATATCCATCTAGTCTAGTTAGGAATTCAATTTGTAATCCTTTACACATCAAAGAATATGCTTTTATATCATTCTTAACTTTCTTTAAATCATCTCCCTGCAATCCATCTTCAGGGTATGGTTCTGTAGAGTCTTTAGTGTAGACAAATCCTCCATCGGGACCATCTGAAGTGATAGGAATATGAGGTCCTCTTTCTATTGATTACCATAGATCAGTATCAATAGAATTAAGGTGATGTTTCAGTCTAAGTGACCAATTCTTAAAATCAGCTCTGTTCTTCAGTTTAGGAACTCTGTTCTCTGAGTCTTCTGATTTCACCATTTTTAATTTTTTATTTTAGAAAAAGATTTGTTTTTGTTGTTTTTAAGTTTTTGAATTAAAACAATGAATTGAAAATATTTTCGGATTTTTAAGTTTTTGAAAAATTTCTGAAAAATTTCTAAGTGTTGATGTTAATGCGCCTAAACACTGATGAAGCGCCCAAACAGTTGACTTAGAAACGCCTAAGGGAATGCCTTAGAATAATTCTCAAAAACGCCCAATCTGAAATGCGCCCGAACAGTTGTGAAACGCCTAGATTAAAACGCCTCAACAGTTGTAATGCGCCTAGTCCACACTGGTAATACGCCCCAACAGTGGTAAAACGCCTGATCCAAAAATGCCTTAACAGTGCAAAAACGCCTAAACAGTTCAAACAGTGCTCATGCGTCTAAACAGTTGTCAAACGCCTAAGACTTAGGCAGTTTTTAGTAGTGTTTTGACCTAATGCGCCAACTTCAACAGATTCAAACGAACTCAGATCTTCTGAAATCCTTCAAACTTGATGAATTGAACTAAAATCCTCCAATTAGGTAGGAATTCGATCAATTAACAGTCCTCTAACTTCAATTTCATCAAATAACAACAACAATTCGATCTTTGGCTTGAAAATCAATTCAACTGATGAAGAACAAGTTCGAACACTGATTTGAACAATTCATTGAATTTGAACGAATTGAACTGAAAATTGTGATTCAATTCATGTTTCTAATGATGAAACACAACTGACATCTCTATCTAAGATCCATCTCTTCTCGGTCGAATTCCTTTCTCCCTGAGGTATTTGGAAGTTTTCCGATTAAATGACAAATGATTACGTTTCTAAAAGTTATAGGGTGTTACAGTTTGTGTGTGTGTGTGTGGTGCTGCCCGACTAGGTGTGTCTTATGGCTTTGTGATTTAGTTTTGTGTGTCGCGACTATGATGATCAAGAATAGGTTGGACTCACCACTGTTGTTTATCTTTTTGTTTATTAATGTAATAGGACAAATGTTAGATTACTTCTTTTGTATTTTGTAGTTTTTGTTCTCAGCGAAACTGTAACACCCGGAAATTTAAAAGGAAAAGAAAAATAAAGAAAGGTGAAATATTCCAAGTAGAGGGGGTTAAAGTCTGCAAGTGGCAAACTTGTAGATTATGGGTTCAATAATCAGGGGATGGCTGCCCACACCCCATTTTCACACATCTGCTCTAGGCTGCAAGAAGAGAAGAAGCAGTTTCAACCGGATCTTTGTGCAAGAAGCTGAAATTCTCCTTAGAGGTGAGGTTTTCTTGTGTTTTCTGCTCGGTTTTCAGCTGTGTTCGAGATGCTAGACCGATTCTTACATGTTTCGTGTGTTGGCTGCTTGTTTCGATGTGTTTAGATGCTAGAACTCCTATTTGCTCTCGGTTTGAAGAAGTCTTACTCGAAAGCTGCTAGAGGTGAGTTCTAGATTCCCCTATTTTACTTGTTTTAAACTCGTTTGGGACTGAAATGCATATTAACTGAATTTTTACAACTGGAGCATAAGTTTTCTACGTTTTGCATCTGATTTGTATGCGACGTGTGTTTTTAAATGCGTTCTTTAATGTTGGGTAGTTGTAATCTCTGTTCTAAGTATTTAGCATGTTAGATTTGTGCTAAGGATATGTTAGAACAAGGATTTGGAACTGATGGAATAGTCTAAGTTGTAAGTGTTCATCCGCATTTGTTGGAGTTCATCCGCATTTGCTGAACATTCAACTGCATTGGTTTTATGTTCAATAGCCAAGTCTTTTGCTCATCCGCATTTGCTTTCTGTTCATCCGCATTTGCTTTTGCTCATCCACAGTTGTAAGTGTTCATCCGCATTTGCTGGTCTTCATCCGCATTTGCTGAACTTCAACCACCTTGGTTAAGTTCATTCACGACTTAGTTCATCCGCATTTAGTACAGTTCATCCGCACTTGGACTTGTTCATCCGTATTTGGACTTGATTCATCCGCATTTGGTTCACCCGCATATCTTTAGACACTTAGAATATTTTCTGAAGACTTTCATCCGCATTGGTTTACATTCATCCGCATTTCTTTGGGGACTTAGGATTTTTCTGAATTTTTGGGAATAAAGTTTAAATGTTAGGAACTTACGTTTAATGGAAGTTTATACTTGTTCTATGTTTCTACTATTTCATTTATCTTCTTACGGGCTGCCTGTTATGGATAATTTTTACTATTTCATGATACGTGATTTTAAGGTAATGAATATTTTAAAAGTATTATTCGTAATAGTGGTCACAAAGGAATAAAAAAAGGGCAGCGAAACTTAATGAATATTACCCCCGGGCCCTTATGATGAATTAAAAGCCTTGCAAGCATAATGAATGGAGGTGCATGACCATGTTGTCGTTAGCTCAACTGATGTGCGGCTGTTTTAGCCTATGAGGATGCACATCTGGGGTCTAATAATTGTGATTGACCAATGTATGATGAATGGGACCCGTATTCATGAGTAGGCTTCATGCCTAGCAGTGTGGGTCAACTGTCGATGGGTTAGCTACCATGATAAACGTTTGCCGACAGGGGTTCGGCATCTGTTGCCAACAAACAATGTAGGCTCTTGTTTCATGCAATCCTAGTTAATGAAAGAGAAAGATAATGAAAGAAAGAAGAAAAATGAATCTCCTAATGATTGATTATGTATAATGATGAATGATCACCAAGTAAAGCTTACAAAAGTATATTTTCTATATTATCAAACTAGAACTCACTCAGCAACGCTAACTTTTTATATGCATTTTCAGTTGGCAGGTAATGGTTTTGCTGGGGATGGCACGAGGTTGAAGCTACATGTCAAATAAAGACTGGCATCCATGACATGTTGAAAAGTTATTTTTGTTTTGAAATGCAACTAGATGTTCTTTTTGTAACTAGCAACAACGTTGTATTTCTTGGCAAAAGTAATGGTTAATGCATGCTATGGTTTTTATTAAATTATTCTGCTATAAATTCTTCTTGTTTTGATAAATCTAAATGTGTTTCAATATGAAAAGTGCTATGAATGACCAACTATGGGGATTCCCAGGAACGGGGCCTTACAAGTTGGTATCAGAGCCAAAGTTTAAGAGAATTGGGTAAAATAATTTCAAAAACCTAAACTTAAATTGAAAATAGGGCCAAAATGAAGGGATGCCAGCCCAAATAGCTATGTGCCATTTTGGTAATTTTCTTAAAGTTACCCAGTATTATATGCGTGTGCTATTTGATTTATGTGCTCTTAGTAGATTTGGACTCTGATGTAGTCAGGATAGGGGATGCTTGGGGAATGAAGAGTAAAGTAAGTGGCTAATCACAACTGGCCACTGTAAGTAGGGACTTACTATACTTAACATAATCTGAGCTATTACCTTGAATGACCTTGTTAGTGTTTAAATCTTATTGGAAGTAGATCTTATGGCTGGTAGAAAATCTGGGATGGCAACCTGAGGTCGTGCTCGTGGCGGGCGTACTACTGGGTCACGTGTAACCAGGAGCAAAGCTAAGGCTCCCGAGACGGTTCATGAGGACACGGATCTCCATATCCATCAAGAGGGCGAAGGATCAGCTACCCTTAAGTCTACGGTAAAGGAAGCTATTGCTGACGAGGTCTACAACATCATACAAAATGTGTTGCCTTCAGTGGTGACCGAAGTGTTAAGGGCTGTAAAGGAGGGTGAGAGAGCTGATGATGCTGGGAAGAAGGAGAAAGCTGACGGAGAGCCATCCAGCCCAAAGGTGGTAACTCCCGACGATGATAATGAAGAGGAGAAGGAGACTGCTAAGGGGTGCACCTATAGGGTGTTGCAGAGGTGCAAACCCCCGACCTTTGAAGGTAACGACAATGCTACTGCTGCTCATCATTGGGTTTAAGAGATGGAGGCAGTCCTAGACATCAATGAGTGATGGGAGGATCAAAAGGTGAAGTTTGCCTCCCATTCTTTTGTTGATTCGGCATTATGCTGGCGGGACAACATTGTCCAAGCCGAGGGAAAACGGTCTATAGCAAGGATGAGGTGGTCGGATTTGAAGGAACTGGTACTGGAGGAGTATTGTCCACATCGGGAGTTGGACAAAATTGAGAATGAGTTCTTGCATTTGGAGGCTGGAAACATGACTCATCAAGAGTATACCTCAAAGTTCAATGAACTTGAAAGACTTGTACCAGATCTAGTAACTCCGGAGTCTAAGAAGATTAAGAGGTACATGCTGGGTTTGCCCGTGGAAATTAGGAGGAACATGATAGTCGCTAGACCGAGCACGTTTAGGTTTGCGGTAGATTTGGCTGGAAGATTGTATGATGAGAGGGACCCGGTGCCAATTCAAAGGAAGGTTGAGAAGAGTTGGAACAAGAAAGGTAATAGGAAGAGGTTTAGGAGTGACAACTATGGGATCGTGGAGAAGAAGATGAGGATTGACGATCGTCGCCCAGGATTGAGTATGGGGAATGACAGGAGGGAATGTAGGAAGTGTGGGAAGGTTCACATAGGTGAGTGTAGAGTGGGGATGAACCGGTGTTTTGAGTGTGGAGGCAAAGGCCACTATGCTAAAGAGTGCAGGGTACCACGATGTTATCAATGTGGGGAAGTAGGCCATTTGGGCCAAGATTGCAAGAAGGGTGGAGCAAGGAGCTCAAGGACCCAGACAATGGGTGAGAAAGGGAGAAGTGAGAGCACCAAAGCCAAGGCAAGGGCATTCAACATGACTCGAGAAGAAGCCAGAATGGACCCTGAAGTAGTTTCAGGTATGTTTTTGGTAAACCAATTGTATGCTTTTGTGCTCTTCGATTAGGGTGCTAGTAAAAGTTTTGTAGCTGCCACCTTTTGTTGTGTAATGCATGGTAAGAATAAGAAGATAGACGTGCCCTTCCATTTAGAGACAGCGATAGGAAAGTCTACCAAGGTGACTGATATGATATACGATTGTCTCGTATTGTTGGACGGTCATAAGTTTCCTGCTAGAATGTATGTGATGGCCCTAGGAGGTTTTGATGTGGTGTTAGGGATGGATTGGTTGGCGGACTACGAAGTGAACATTGTGTGCTAAAAGAAGACAATTCGTTTGACTGCGCCCGATGGCAGCTTGGTTACGGTACATGGAGACAAGGAGTACACTACATCGCGAGTGATCGCGATGATCATGGAAAAGAAGTTTATGTGTGTGGTGCTTACCTGGATTATATGAAGGATGTTGATGCTACCATGCCTCAGCTGTCAGGCATGCCGGTAGTATGCGATTTCCCTGATGTGTTTCATAAGACCTACCAGGGGTCCCACCTGATAAAGAGATTGAGTTTCAAATTGACTTGATACCAGGAGCCCAACCCATAGCCAAGGCACCATACCGGTTGGCTCCATCCAAACTCAAGGAGCTGATGACGCAACTGCAAGATCTCTTGGATAAAGGCTCTATTCGGCCGATTATCTCTCCATGGGGTGCTATAGTCCTATTCATGAAGAAGAAGGACGGTAGTCTGAGGATGTGCATCGACTACCGTGAACTGAACAAGTTGACCATGAAGAACCGGTATCCGTTCTCGAGGATTGATGACTTGTTTGATCAGCTCCAGGGTGCAAGTTGGTTCTTGAGGATCGATCTTTGATCGGGTTACCATCAGCTAAAGGTTAAAGAACAGGATATCCCAAAGACTGCATTTCGGACGCGATATGGGAATTATGAATTTCTCGTGATGTCGTTTGGTCTAACCAATGCTCCTGCAACATTCATGGCCTTGATGAATAGACTTTGTCGACCAATGCTCGACAAATTAGTAATAGTGTTCAAAGACGATATCTTGATCTACTCAAAGAATGAGGGAGACCATGCCTGTCACCTCCGTGAGGTGCTGGAAACTCTAAGAAGGGAGAAGTTGTATGCAAAATTCTCCAAGTGCGCATTTTGGTTACGCGAGGTGCAGTTTTTGGGCCATGTGATTAACCCAGAAGGAATCATGGTTGATACTGCTAAAGTGGAGGCGGTGATGAAGTGGAATTTTCCTAAAATGCCGTCTGAAATCTGCAGCTTCCTTGGATTAGCGAGTTATTACAGGAGATTCATTTAGGATTTTTCCAAGATTTCCTCGCCGTTAACCAAGTTGACGAGGAAGGATGTAAAGTTGAAATAGGTTGATAGTCAAGAGAATGCATTTATGGAACTAAAGAAAAGATTGACACAAGCCCTAGTGCTAACGTTACCGGAAGGGAATGAGGACTCGGTTGTCTATTCTGACGCTTCTTATCAAGGGATAGGGTGCGTACTAATGCAGCGAGGCAAAGTCATATTTTACGCATCTCGACAGTTAAAGATTCATGAAGTTAACTACCCTACCCATGATCTAGAGCTGTCTGCTATGGTATTCGCATTGAAAATATGGAGACACTACTTATATGGTGTCAAATATATGATTTTCACGGACCACAAAAGCTTAAAGTATTTCTTTGAGCAGAAGGATCTAAACATGAGGCAAGGAAGGTGGTTAGAGTTGATCAAAGATTACAATTGCAAAATCCACTATCATCTGGGCAAGGCGAATGTGGTGGCTGATGCCCTCAGTCAAAAGTAGAGGCCTGAACCGATTCAGGTGAAGGCTTGTTAGCTGGTTGTGACACCGGATGTCCTGGGTCAAATCAAGAAATTCCAAGATGAAGAACTAAAGGATGATAGAGTCAACTCAGAACGGATGAAGGGGCATGTAACGGATTTAGGGGAGAATACCCTTGGTTTTAGAACCTGTTTTAGACGGATGTGGATTCCTTGTTATGGGGAGCTGAGGGGAAGGTTCATGGATGAAGCTCACAAAACTCGGAATTCCATCCATCCAGGTGCTACAAAGATGTATCATTACCTGAAGAAGGATTATTGGTGGCCAGAGATGAAGCATGACATGGTGGAGTACGTGAGTAAGTGCCTGACCTATTTACAAGTGAAGGTAGAGCATCAAAAACCATACAGGAAGATCAAACCCTTAGATATACTCAAATGGAAATGGTAACACATCACTATGGACTTCATCACTAAATTGCCTCTCATGGCAAGAGGGTATGATACCATTTGGGTGATTGTAGACCGCTTGACGAAGAGTGCTCACTTCTTGCCAATCTAAGAGACTTACTCGTCAGAAAGGTTGGCGGAGCTATTCATCAAGGAGAATGTAACTTGCCATGGCGTGCCGGTGTCTATTGTTTCTGATAGGGACACTCCGTTCACTTCCAAGTTCTGGAAGAAATTTCATGATGCGATGGGAACGAGGTTACACATTAGCATAGCTTACCACCCTCAGACAGACGGTCAATCAGAACGGACCATTCAGACCCTGGAGGACATGCTCCTGGCGTGCATTATTGATTTTGGTGGAAGTTGGGATGAACACCTACCGTTGGCAGAGTTCTCCTACAACAATAGTTATCATGTTAGTATAGGCATGCCACCATTCAAAATATTGTATGGGAGGCAATGCAGAACCCCGGTGTGTTGGAATGATATCGGGCAAAATGAGTTGGGAAGTATCGAGATCATTGAGGCCACGTCGGAGAAGTTGGAAAAGATCAAGGCCTTCAAGAAGGCAGCAAAGGACTGATAGAAGTCATACGCTGATAAGAGAAGGAGGCCAATTGAATTCCAAGTGGGAGATCAGGTAATGTTGAAAGTATCTCCTTGGAAAGGGATTATCAGGTTCTGAAAGCGAGGGAAGTTGAGCCCAAGGTATATCGGGCCATTCAAAATCATTTCCAGAGTTGGAGAAGTGGTATATAGACTGGAACTACCCCATGAGCTGCATGGAATTCCTTCTACTTTCCATGTATCTCACTTACGAAAGTGCTTGGCGGAAGGTGACGTTGTTTTTCCTCTCACAGACATTGAGGTTGATGAAATGTTGAATTACGTGGATCAACCAGTGGCCATCATTAACAGAAAAGAGAAGAGGCTATGGAATAAAGTGGTTCCACTTGTGCGAATACAGTGGAGGAACAGGAAATGATCCGTGTCTACGTGGGAAACTGAGGAAGAGATGAGGCAGCATTACCCACAGTTGTTCAAGGAGTGACAGGTTTCGGGGACGAAACCTATATAATGGGGGTGGACTTGTAATGCCCAAAAATTTAAAAGGAAAAGAAAAAGAAAGAAAGGTGAAATATTCCAAGTAGAGGGGGTTAAAGTGTGCAAGTGGCAAACTTGTAGATTATGGGTTCAAAAAGCAAGGGATGGCTGCCCACACCCCATTTTCACGCATCTGCTCTAGGTTTGAAGAAGTCTTACTCGAAAGCTGCTAGAGGTGAGTTCTAGATTCCCCTATTTTACTTGTTTTAAACTCGTTTGGGCTGAAATGCATATCAACTGAATTTTACAAACGGAGCTTGAGTTTTCTGCGTTTTGCATCTGATGTGTATGCTATGTGTGTTTTTAAATGCCTTCTTTGATGTTGCATAGTTGTAGGCTCCGTTCTAAGTATTTAGCATGTTAGATCTATGCTAAGGATATGTTAGAACAAAGATTTGGAACTGGTGGAATAGTCTAAGTTGTAGGTGTTCATCCACATTTGGAGTTCATCCGCATTTGCTGAACATTCAACCGCATTGGTTTTATGTTCAATAGCCAAGTCTTTTGCTCATCCGCATTTGCTTTTTTGTTCATCCGCATTTGATTTTGCTCATCTGCAGTTGTAAGTGTTCATCCACATTTGCTGGTCTTCATCCGCATTTGCTGAAGTTCAACCACCTTGGTTAAGTTCATTCACGACTTAGTTCATATGCATTTAGTATTGTTCATCTGCATTTGGACTTGTTCATCTACATTTGGACTTCATTCATCCGCATTTGATTCACCCGCATACCTTTAGACCCTTAGAATATTTTCTGAAGACTTTCATCCGCATTTGTTCATCCGCATTGGTTTACATTCATCCGTATTTCTTTGGGGACTTAGGATTTTTTTGAATTTTTAGGAATAGAGTTTAAGTGTTAGGAACTTATGTTTAATGGAAGTTATACTTGTTCTATGTTTCTACTATTTCATTTATCTTCTTAAAGGCTGCTTGTTATGGATAATTATTACTATTTCATGATACGTGATTTTAAGGTAATGAATATTTTAAAAGTATTATTTGTAATAGTGGTCACAAAGGAATAAAAGAAGGACATTGAAACTTAATAAATGTTACTCCCGGGCCCTTATGATGAATGAAAAGCATTGCAAGCACAATGAATAGAGGTGCACGACCATGTTGTCGTTAGCTCAACTAATGTGCGGATGTTTCAGCCCATGAGGATGCACATCTGGGGTCTAATCCTTGTGATTGACCAATGTATGATGAATGGGAATTGTATTTAAGAGCATGCTTTGTGCCTAGCAGTGTGGGTCAACTTTCGATGGGTTAGCTACCATTATAAACATTTGCCGATAGGGGTTTGGCATCTGTTGCCAACCAACAATGTAGGCTCTTGTTTCGTGCAATCCTAGTTAATGAAAGAGAAAGATAATGAAAGAAAGAAAAATAATGAATCTCCTAATGATTGATTATGTATAATGATGAATGATCACCAAGTGAAGCTTACAGAAGTATATTTTTTATATTATCAAACTAGAATTCACTCAGCAACGCTGACTTTTTATATGCATTTTCAGTTGGCAGGTAATAGTGTTGCTGGGGATGGCACGAGGTTGAAGCTACCTGGCAAATAAAGACTGGCATCCATGACACGCTGAAAAGTTATTTTTGTTTTGAAATGCAACTAGACGTTCTTTTTGTAACTAGCAACAATGATGTATTTCTTGGCAAAAGTAATGGTTAATGCATGCTATGGTTTTTATTAAATTATTCCGCTGTAAAGTTTTCTTGTTTTGATAAATCTAAATGTGTTTCAATATGAAAAGTTCTATGAATGACCAACTGTGGGGATTCCCGGGAACGGGGCCTTACAGAAACTAAGAGCGAAACTGAATTTCGCTCGTAGTCAGCTGGTCTAGGTCACCCGGCGAAACTATGTTTTGTCACTGGGTGAAACTAGGTTTTGGTCTAGACAACTGTCAGCGAAACTAGGTCTGCTTATATATTGTATGATTCATTCATTGTAAGCAACCTTTGATAAAATCCTAATACAAAAATCTTGTTATTGTGATTGTGTTATTGTTGTGTATTGGCTGGAAGCTTATTGTTATCATATTTGAGACTCATTTCATCTTTATTGTTCTAGTTTAGAGAGTATTGAGAAATACTTGAAACATGTGTTTGCTTATATTGAGAGATTGTTGTTATTCAGTGGTATTCATTGTGTTTTCTAAATCATTTGCACTGATTGTCGATCAAATGGACCAACAATATAGTATCAGAGCTTTAGTGCTCTTGATTTGTTGAGTTTTTGATTGGTTTTTTTTAGCTAAAACACTATTTCATTCATTTTGGAACTTATTTTAAGTGTTTTTGGTATGGAAACCGATTGAGGATCATCTGTTATTTGCGAAGGAATCTGTCCCAATCACCTGATCACAAATTCATTATGATTTGGGTGAGTTTTGGTTGATTTCGAGTTCAAAAAGCTCGCAGATTCATCCAGCGAAACTACCTACTATTCCAGCGAAACTACAGAATTGGTGATTTTGGATTTTGATCTTTGTTGCTCAGGGAAAGTACCACATTGAGAACGAAAGTTCTACTAGTTTTAGCGAATCTGTTGCCGAAACTAGAGTTTCCAAGCATCTGTTCGAGCGAAACTACTGCCCAAAGCGAAAGTAGTAGCGAAATTAGAGGTGTCCAGTGAAATTACCTTTTGTTGTAAAAATGACAACAAATACCACCATTTCTGATTTGGAGAGTGTAACACCAAATAGGCCACCGAGTCTTATCAATGGTGACTCACCAAACACTGATCCATCAACCTTTATGGAAAGAGACCTTAAGTTAATCAACCGTGATCAGAAAGCATTCGTGGCTTTAACTTTATGTTTATCTCAAGACATCTACAATCATTTTGCTAAGCACAAGAATGCAAAGTCCTTGTATGATTCATTATGTGAATTTTATGATGGTAATGAGGATTGAAAAAGGGACAAGAAAGCTAAAGCTGAAAAAGAGTTTAACTCGTTTGTTGGACACAAAAATGAAAGCCTTACTGATCTCACTAACCAATTTCTGTCTGTCTCAAGAAACTTAAAGAAATATGATGAACAGTTGGGTAACCATAAACAACTCATAAAGCTCTTGGATTCCCTCCCACTGCAGTGTTGCTTGCAAGTTTGACTGTTGAAGTAGGAAGAAATTTTGTTGATTATAAACTCATGGATGTTATCAACAAACTGAAGTCATTTGATTTGGATATGAAAAGAAGAGAATACAATCAATCCATGGTGCCAGCTACCATTTATCCATAAAATGCTACATTAATTTCATCCACTGCAAACTCTTCAATGTATGGTGAAGCTTATGGTGGTTCTTCTGGATATGGTGTAACAGACAAGTCTGGTGGTGGATTATCAAGTGTTGGTTCAAACTCAAAGGCATCAGTCACCACTCAAGTTTTGTCTGATACAATGGCACTGTTTGGAATGTTTGTGCATAGTTATGAAGCTTTAGTTTGTGGGGGAGTTGAAAGGAAAAGGAATGATAGTGGAAGATATGTATCAAGTGGATCCTGATGACTTGGAGGAAACTGATATCCAGTGGCAGATAGCCATGCTTACGATGCGTGCAAGAAGGTTTATGGATAGAACTAGAAAGAGAAACTTTGGTAATCAGAACCAAAACTAAAAACTTAGGTATGATAAGTCAAAATTAAGATGTTTCAATTGTAAAAAATTGGGTCATTTCAAAAGAGAATGTCCATCTCAAATCATCACTGAACCGGGAACTTCTGGAACTTCAAAAGTCGTCCCGATCACCGACAAAGAAGAAGCCAAGCCAAAGAAGGAAACAACACTAATCACAAACTTTGATTTGAGTGCTGAAATCAAAGAAACTAAAGAAAAGATCAATCATGCTCTGGTGGCTGATGTGGTGGATAGTGATTTGGATTCAGTTGATGATTTTGATCCTTTCAGAGAGTTCAGGTCTGAAATTCAAGATGAAGTAGTTAATGAAGGTGGTGTGCAACAGATTCAAGCTCAAGAGGTAAAGGTTGGCAAGGTTCGTGAAGAAAAAGGTTGTTATGAAGCTGATGGGGAAAAAGTGAAAGGTTGTGAAGATGCTAAGGATTGGAAGCAACAAGAAGGTGAAACAAGTGAAGTGAAGCTGGAGGTCTATGATTAACGAGGGCAAGAGGGAAGTTAAGCTGAGGAAGCAAGGAAGAAATCTGTGGAGGAGGAAGAATACAAAAAGAACACTCCCATCTGTCAATGCGAAAAAGCCCTAGTTGCTGAAAAAGTAGTTATGGGACTTCCTTATGAGATAATCCAAGACATGTGTTCTCCTCCCTGAAAAATTCGATTATTTGGGGTTTATAAAGTTAACAGGTTATTGTTAGAAAATGAAAAGGAATTAAAACAGATTAACAAAGAACCTAAAACAAATGAGTCTAAATATTTTGTTAAGTGAAGCTTTAAAAGAAAATGAGCATTTAAAAAGGAATCTTTTGGAAAGAAACATTGAAATAAATGTTTTAGCTGAACGTGTGGCACTTGCTGAATTTGAAACAAGTAAGTTGAAAACCAAACTTGAAAGATGGACCATTTCCGGGATGAAACATGATGAACTTTGTAAGAAACAACGGGAGGCTAGAATTAAGACTTGTTTGGGAAACGAAGAAACCACTCATGTTTATCCTCCTCTGAGTACTTATTGTTATTCACCTATGCGTACACCTCATCCAACTAATGAACTAATTCAGCAAGATACTAATAGTTTGTATATAGGTTTAGAGAAAGTAAATCATAAGGAGATTCGAGAGGAGTACGATTATGGTGCAAGTAGTGGTCTGGGCAGCTCAAGTAGATTTGTTTCCCAAAAGTCTATTACAGACAATGGTGTGTGTAGTTCTAGCTCTAGTCCAGATTGTTCATCTTCAGATGTCTATGAATCAAATCTTGATGTTTCAAATGCTTGTGTTAATGAAAATGATGCTTGTTCTAGTAATGTTTCAGACAGACAAAACAAAATCAAATTGTTTTGAAAAGTTCTTTCTCCTCTAATTCCATCTTTTCCACAATTCGAATTTCTAAACCTAAAGAAAAGGACACAACTTCCTCAAAATGTTAGTAACATTAATGTAAATGAACTAGAACCTACTAAAATTAAGGTCCCAAAAGAAAAATCAAAATAATCATATGACTCTTATAGCGATTCTAATTCACGCATGTCTGAATGTGAGGAAGAGTGATCAATGGATCAAGCTCCTTTTTCAAAATGTAAGAAGAAAGGTTTAAAATCTCATTGTTTTAATGGGAAGGATGATCATGTAATGAAACATTGCCCTGAGAATATTGGTAGAAATGTAAGTAATAGTTCTTTAGGAAGTGAATTAAATCATTTTGTAAATAATTTTTCTGTAAAAAATCATCACAATTTGAGACCTAAGTTAGTCAAAACTCGGGTCCCAATTTCCAAATCTTAATAACCTTTGTGTCTAATGCCGAGCGATCATTCCAGGAAAGATATCAATAGCTATTGGCATGTGATAGCGGATGTTCTAGGCATATGACTGGGTTGAAGGACTTGCTTACAAATTATCGTATAATAAATAGAGGATATGTTTCTTTTGCTAGAGATAAGAAAGGAGGAAGATGACCGGTCAAGGGAAAGTATCAAATGGTTCATTGACTCTGGAGAAAGGAACTATGTCCCAGAGCTAGCATTCAATATGTTAGTGTATAAAAAATCTATGATAAAGTTATTCCAGTACTGTTCATGTCTAACGAATACATGTTTCTTAAACTAGAGTTTATTACCCAGAGGATTTAGTGATCATGCGTGCTCCGAGGAAAATGATACATATTTGTTGGACATGGGATCAAAAGAGTCCACCTCAACCGTGACTTGTCTCCTGTCAAAAGCTTCATCTTCTGAATCCTTCTTGTGGCATAGAAGATTAGGACACGTTAATTTTAAAAATATTAATAAGTTTGTTAAGAACAATCTTGTGAGGGGCTACCACTTAAACATTTTTTAGTGGTATAAAAGTGCATGGCTCGTGCTCAAAGAAAACAGCACAAAAGGCCACACAAGCTTAAGCTTGAAAATACTATTTCAAAACCCCTTGAATTGTTACATGCGTCTTATTTGGTCCTATTAGTGTTAAATCCATGCTAAGAAATCTTATTTTATGGTTGTTACGGATGATTACTCTAGATACTCTTAGGTAAGATTTCTAGCACACAAAGGAGACACCACAGAAGAGTTGTAGAAGCTGATCCTCTCAATTGAAACCATCAACAAAAGGAAGGCGATGGCCATCAAAAGTGATAATGGAACTCAATTCAAAAACCATATCTTTGATTCTTTCTATGCAAGCAAAGAGATTCTCAGACAGTTCAGTGTTGCTAAGACACCTCAACAAAATGGTGTTGCGGAAAGGAAGAATCAGATCCTTATTGAATTGGTAAGGACTATGCTGATTGAGTCAAATCTTCCAATTATTTTCTGGGCAGAAGCTGTCAATTATGCGTCATATGTACTGAACAGGGTTCTAATTGTGAAAGACAAGATGAAGACTCCTTATGAGATTCTTCGTAAAAGGAAACCCTTGATTGACTTCTTCCGTCCGTTTGGTTGCTCATGCACTTTGCTGAATAGTCAAAGTTTGGTGTATTTTTTGATGAATGCTTCTTCGTTGGTTATTTTACCTCACAAAAGGCGTATAGGGTGTACAACAAAAGAATGCATATTATGCAGGAATCCTTTTATGTTGATTGGCAGGAGTCAAATTCATCAAACATGGGGTCTACCCCAGAATGGTTCTATGACTCCAACACTATCTTCAAATCATTCAACTTTCTAGTATTTGATGATGATGTCATTCCTCAAACCAATATGCAAATCATTCCTTAACCTAAACCCCATCCACAACCACCAATTGACCCTCCACCTTCACCTCCATTTGATCCTCCACCTACACCTCCACCAAAACCAATTCCTCTATCACGACTAACTTCACCATCACAACCATCACAAACTGCATCCTCATCTCAATCCAACCCATTAACCCTTACCACCAATTTCAAAGCCTTAAAAGATCACCCACATTATATCATTGGATCCATTACAGATGGTGTGAGGACTCGAAGTCAGTCTGCATTGATTAATGAATGTCTCTATGCATGTTTCTTATCTCAAATTATTCCCAAGAATATCTCAGCAGCATTTGAAGGCACCAAGTTAGGTTGAATCTATGAAGTGGAGCTTCAGTAGTTCAGGAAGTTAAAAGTTTGGGAGTTAGTTGGATCTTTCCCCAAACAAATTTCCCATTATTACCAGATGGGTATTTAGGAACAAGCCAGATGATAGAGGTATGGTAGTAAAAAACAAAGCAAGACTGGTTTGTTAGGAATTTTGCTCAGGAGGGGGAATGGACTACACTGAATGGTTACTCTGGTGCCCGCATTGAAGCCATTAGAATCTTTCTTGCTCACACCGCTCACAAGAACTTCGAAGTTTTTCAGATGGACATGAAGTGTCCATTCTCTAGGAGAGAACATTAATGAGGAGATTTATGTTTGTTAGCCGCCAGGTCTCGAGTCCAGATTTTCTGGAGAAAAGGTATAAGCTTGATAAATCATTATATGGATTACATCAAGCTCCCTATATCTGGTATGAAACACTGACACAGTATCTGCTTAGCAAGGGTTTCTCTCGTGGTACAACAGACATGACACTATTCAAGAAGGAGGTCGATGGTGAGATGTTGATTGTTCAGGTGTATGTTGATGATATTATTTTCGGGTCAACAAACTTGAAACTGTGTAGAGAATTTGAAAAAGTGATGAAGGATCGCTTTGAAATAAGCATGATAGGGGAGATGTGCTTTTTCTTAGGGTTACAGGTTGAACAAAAGCCTGATGGTATTCTTATTCACCAAGAAACGTAAATTCAAGAGATTCTCAAGAAGTACAAGATGGATGATGCTTCTCCAAAACTCACTCCATTCACTGCTCAAACCTGCTTAACTCCTGCTGATAATAGGAAATCTGTGGATGCTCATCGCTATCGTTCTATGATTGGATCTCTCATGTATCTCACGACTAGCCATCCGGATATTACATTCGCCATGTGCTATTGTGCCCGTTATCAAGCCAACCCAAAAGAATCCCATAAAAAAGCTGTTAAACGCATCTTTCATTACTTAAAGGGTTCCTCTTGTTTGGGTCTTCGGTATCCAAAAGGAGGGAACTTTGATCTACATGCTTATTCTGACAGTGATCATGGTGGTTGCAGGATTAACTAGAAATCCGTCACTAGTGGATGTCAATATCTCGGGGATTGTCTTGTTTCATGGCAGAGCAAGAAGCAGACAACAGTGTCTCTATCGACAGGGGAAACTGAACATGTTGTTGCATCAAGTTGCTGCTGCCAAGTGCTTTGGATTCAACATCAGATGATGGATTATGGAATTAATTTTCTTCATTCACTACTCTTTTGTAATAATGAAGCAGCTATTGGAATCGCCAAAAATCCAATTCATCACACTCGTACCAAGCACGTTGAAACAAGGATTCATGCAATCCAGGATGCTCAATAAAAGGGTTTCATTAATATTATTCCAATTGACACAAAGAATCAAAAAGCGGATCTTTTCATAAAAACATTTGATAAACTTTGTTTTTATAACTGATCTCCATGCTGGGTTTAATAACTTTTTGAAAACTCTTTTCATAAAAAATTGTGTAACAAGTGTAAATAAACTCTTTTATGTCATCTTCTCTTTCTATCAAGCTTGAGAAACTTCGTGTCCCATTTCTTCACAATTTTGTTCTTTAAAATATGAAAAAAAATAGAAATTTCTTTTACTTGGAAATTAAATAGAAATTTTGGGGGAGAACAAAGATTAAATTCATAAAGTTTTTTTTTTCAATTTTTTCCTTTCAAGAACTCTAGAAAATGAGTTTGAAGGAGGTCAACAGCCTTGTGTCAGGATATGCATGGTAGGCTCAGCCCGAAAATGAAGTACACAGTGATATTGTAGCTAAACTAAAGTTTAAGAACTCAGTGATAAGGATTATCCCCTTGACATCTTGGCCTGCACAAAGTTACAAGTCATTGTCAAAAACGGGTTGAGAGTTTCAAATCTCTGTTTTGATTTCCCCAAAATCCCCAAAATCTACCTATCCCCAAGTCCTGAATGATGCTTCTAGTTAGCATAATAAATGCTTCTAGTCTAGCTCTTCAGAAAAGTCTCTGAATTGAAGCTCCTCGTTAGCTCTTCAGAATTATATCTCATGCTTATCTCCTTTGCTATGTGTGAACATTGACCTGGAGTAATGATCTCTGTTATACGTGAGTATAGACCTGGAGCTCTCATTAGCATGATTAGATGATCATCTCCTCTGTTATACATGAGTATAGACCTGGAGCTCTCATCATCGGTTCCCCAATAAGGGCATAATGTTTCTTAAATTAAGATCATTGTTGAAATCTCGAAAGAAAATCAAGCAGAGTCAATCACATTGCTCAATAAACCATGAGGACAGGATGAGTTATTTGCCAAATGTCTTTGGGGACCAAGTTACTAGAGTTTCTTTAATTAAAACCAAAACATGATAAAGACAGCTACAGATTACGTGTTGGAAATAATAAGGCATGGGCTTAAATCCCGCCAATCTACGACTCTCTGGAAAACTTCTTGAAAAAGAAGTGCTTATATCCTTTTATTCTTTTTTGTTTTTGTTTTTATTTATTAACATCTATTTTTTGTGTTGGTTTTGTGGGGCAAAGAAGTTCTTTTGAAAAGCTTGTGTTTATGAAAATCCTTAAAAAAATTAAAAATTAATTATTTTTTTAACTAAAAATTTAAAATTCTCAAATTTACAAAATTTGTTAAAGTGTTGAGTCCTAGCGAAACTAAGTTTCGCTGGCTCTTTCGCTAAGCGAATCTATAGATTCGCCAGCACATTGCTAAGTTCTGAGTAACATGATTTCAAAATTTATGTGGAGCGAAACTATAGTTTCACTGCCAGCGAAACTAGGGTACATATATAGAACAGTGTGAGATCAGTTTCTCACTTTCGTGATTTGATGAAACTGTGCCCTATTTTTGAACCGTTACATTCAAAACCTTTTCTTGTTGATTTCCTTTGTGATTTAGTGTTTCTAAGTCTCGAGGTGGGTATTTCGAACCTATTCAACAACATTAATTGTGCATTTAACTGATACATTTGTGTTTTGGTTTGATTCGCTGGGTCGGAGTTTTGCTAATTCGATCAGCGAAACTACGAGATTAACTAGCGAAACTAAACGAAAGTTCAAAGTTCCAAGCGAAACTGTTTAGTTATGCTGTCCATGCGTACTTGAAAGTTTTGCCAGGACAGTTTCAGCGAAACTATAGATTCGCTGGAACACATGATTTTGTGTTTGAGTCACAGCAAATCTATATTTCTCAGCTACGAAACTATAATTTTGACGTCAGGGAAACTATAGATTCGCTCGGACACATGACTTTGTGTTTGAGTCACAGCGAATCTATATATTCGCTCTAGTGAAACTACAGTTTCGACAGCAGCAAAACTGTTCAACTTTCTGAATTTTATTATGTTTTGTTCCATCTCGGTGTTTGAGTCTTATATCAACGCATTAACTAACCAACTTTTGTTTTTTCTATTCAGATGGCAAACTTGAAGTTTTATGAGAGAACCAACATTTTAGCATTACTGGATGACAACAACGCGAAGGCCGTGGATTTAGAGATTGCATCAAGTGGCTGAAGGAGTCCCCGATTAGTTATGCTATATCTCACATGCCCACTATCTATGATCTTCATGTCAGAGACTTTTAGAGAACTGCATAGTGTGACCTTGGGTCTAATCCACACTGGATTACAGCTAGAGTCCTTGGCCACGAATTTGCTATTACTGTTGAGACTGTGGCCAGAGTTTTGAAGTTGGAGGAAGACTATGGGGATGAGGTGGTGTTGTCTGATGCACAAGTGTTAGATGCATTTAGAAGCATAGGGTATAAGGGACCTCCTTTTAGCTCCAAGAAAGAAATCAAGAAGTCCCTCCTATCTAAGGAATGCAGATACATAGCACACATATTCATTATGTGCCTGGACCGTAGGAAAGGAGGGTCGGATGGTCAAAATTTGCAATGGGACAGGGCTATGATTGTGTTTTGCAGAGGACAGAAGGCCAACATTGCCAAGTTGATCTTTGATTGCATGACTGAAAATATAATGGCTTTGAAGAAGGATAAGTAGTTGTTGTATCCAAGATTTGTGCAGATGTTGTTAAATGATTTGAAGCTTGATCTGCCTAGACATGGAGAAATTAAGAAACTGGTGCAAATGAATACTAGAATATTTGCAGACTGCTCGGCTGTAAGACATGACTTCAGTGGGAAGATAACATATCTTTGGGAAAACATGTACCCTACTGAGAGGTGGAATTACATCCAAAGGCTCATTGAGAATGAAAATACAAATGCAGAAGAAAATCAAGAAAAGCAGGCTGAGGCTCTAAAGAATTGAAAGAGATATGCTAAAGACAAAGAGTACAATCTAGAAGATGAAATTGATGAGGTTGAAGAGGAAATGAGGGTCCAGAGGGAGAAACGGGCAAAGAAGAAGGCAGATCAGGAAGAACCAGCTAATGTCATTGAAAGGAGAACTAAGCATAAGCAACAAGTATTTGAAGAAAGGAGGGATCCCAGGTTGGAGCTAGACCAAGATGTCATTCGAAATCTGAATACATCATTGGCAAATTAATTGGGGATGATCAAGATGAAGTTGGTGAATCAAGAATTGAGAGACAAGGAGAAAGATAAGGAAATGGAGAGCATGATGAGATTGATGTTAGACCAAAAAGATTAATCAAGAGACTACTCAAGAAAGTGAATGAGTTGAAAGCTAATACTGGCCTGCCCAATCAATTAACTCAAGCTGAGTTAGATGATCTTACTGATACATCTAAGTATTCTTTTCTAAAAGTGGGGAGTTCAACTGGGTTAGGAGAAGGCACAAGTGGAGCTAGAGTTGATGTTAGTGGTGTTGATGTTGGTAGAACGGGTGCTTGTGGTAGTGTGATGGTGGTTCTAGCACTGGGGTTAGTGATATTGGTGGATCTGGAGTTGATAAAAGAAATGTTGGTACTGAGGCTGGAGTAAGTGGAGCTAGAGATGAGAGAAGATGTGGTTCAAGAAGTGTTGTAGCGAATGTGAGTGAGGTTATAGAGGCATGAATTATAGATATAGGGCTTGATATAGATGTTGATCTGAATGGCGATGAAGTAATCTGAGATGAAGGAGTTGGAGGAGAAAAGAAAGGTGATGAGTTCAAGTTAAGAGATGAAAAAGAGGAGATTGAAGAGCAATTAGTGGATCATGATTCTGAGCCCGAATACTATGATGTAGACGAGTGACAAATGACATATGTGGCATAGAGGAGTTCAACTGAAGGAGATATTATAGAGTTGGACAAGGAAGATTGTTTCATCAAGGAGAAAGAACCAGAACAGCTGACCTTGTTATTTCAAAACATAAAAGAATCGAGCAGGAAGGAATCTGACAAGAAGATAATCAGTTGGAAATACAACAATGAATTAAAGATGTTCATGATTAAGAAAAGAGGAGGGGGATCTCATATCTGTATAAAAGGAAGGCATTTAAGACGTTGCTGAGATGGGATTTGAGAAGGTTAGCAGAGATTCCCTTATTAAACTCAAGCCTAAGCAAGAGGGCAACTGTGTAGAAAATGAGATTCGAAAGAGGCTTTAGAACAACTTTGAGGAATTTGGATATATGAAGATAGAAAGAAGGAGATCAAAGAAAGACATGGATTGGGTGACTACAAAATAGAAAAATGTATTGAGGCTGAAACCAGCCAAGACGGTGACCGCGTGAGGCTACCCAATCCACAACCCCCAAGGCTGAGAAGTTTAAAAAATGGTTTTACGACAATAACACTTAAGAAGCCATGATTAGAGTGAAGGATTGCAAGGAAATCAAACTGTTTGATCCTATAGAAGTATTCTCTTTTTATGATGAAGATCTGGTGGTGTTATGCGAGAACCATATCAAGGCGGGAGCTAGAGCTGAAACAAGGAATGAAGCAAGCCTATTCATGAGGGTTGCAAACAAGGCTCGCAGGGTAAGGGTTGAAGTCAGGGAGCTAGCAAAGAAAATACTTCAAGCTGACAAACTGAGGATGGAAGTGTAGGATTTGACAAAGCAATTTGGAAAGGTCAGTGCACGGGGAGAGGAAGAGAGTTCTACTGGAGTTGAAAAAGAAACATCTGTTAAAGCTATAGAAGAGGTTCAGCAAGTTGAAGAAACAACCAAGGATCAATCAGAAGATCCAGTGGGTGAGGTCTAACCTAGAGGGAGTATTGATGATCAAGAATAGGTTGGACTCACCACTGTTGTTTATGTTTTTGTTTATTAATGTAATAGGACAAATGTTAGATTACATCAGTTTCTGTTCTCAGGGAAACAACAAGCAAAACTAAATTTTGCTCGTAGTCAGCTGGTCTAAGTCACTCTGCGAAACTATGTTTTGTCACCGGGTGAAACTAGGTTTTGGTCTAGACAGCTTCGCTTGTCAGTGAAACTATTAGCGAAGCTAGGTCTGCTTATCTATTATATGATTCACTCATTGTAAGCAACCTTTGACAAAACCCTAATACAAAAATCTTGTTATTATGATTGTGTTATTGCTGTGTATTGGTTGGAAGCTTATTGTTATCATATTTGAGCCTCATTTCATCTTTATTATTCTAGTTTGGAGATTATAAAAAGATACTTGAAACTTGTGTTTGCTTATATTGAGATATTGTTATTATTCAGTGGGATTCATTGTGTTTTATAAATCATTTGCAATGATTATCGATCAAATGGACCAACAGACTATGGGTGTGTACCGTAGCTGTGTGTGTGCTACGATTATGTGTGTTTCGGTTTTTTGTGTTCTGGTCGTGTTCGTTGCGGCTGGTGTGTGTTTTGGGTGTATGTGTGTTGTGTTTATGTATGTTTCGACATGTTTGTTTAGTATTGGATGAGTAAGGGGGATAAGTCGATTAGGGTTTATCCTCGATTGCCCTCGGTTGGGACCGAGGGCATGCATAGGTGTGTGTGTGAATTCTCGATTATAGTGTGTGACCGAGAGTGGGTTGTGTAGCGTTCTCGGTTATGGTGTGTAACCTAGAAAGGGTTTTGTGTTGTTCTCTGTTATGAGGTGATCGAGTGAGTGTGCGTGTGCGTGTGCTTATGCATAGGATGGGTGTGCGACGAGTGCATGGGTATAGGGTTTAAAACCCTAAAAGGCTTGTAATTGTGTGTGTGTTCTTAGGGTTGTATTCAGTTGTATGTGAGGGGTATCTTAGGGTTTGGTTTTGAGGCATGGGTAGTGCTGGGGGGTTGTGTGTTTATGATGCGTGTGATCATGGATACCCTTGGTTTGCGTTATGCATGTGTGAGGGTGTAGATTCGGTTATGGGAATACATGTGAGTGTGGCATGCGTGTGTGCATGTGCAAGGGTTGTGTGTGTGTGTGTGTGTTTGTGCATATGCACGCGTTAGTATGTGTGTGTATGTTCTATTATATTTAAGTGATATATATCTATATATGTATGCATAAGAGTATTTACTTGTGTATTTGTCTAGGTGACCATGGTGTTGTTAGGTGTTGAGTCTGTTGTGAGCGTGAAACCGTACAATCCAGTTCTATATACCTAGTATTAACCTAGTAAATTAAGTAAATTTAGTTTCTTGGGAAACCCAATACTCTGCTACTTATGATGTTTGTAGCTATGCATTCAAGGCGAGTTTTATAGCCCCAATTTCTAATATACTGTTATTAAGGAAGAGAACATGCTTTAAAAGTAATTTTCTAGATTTAGTAAAACTGTATGATCACATGAAAAAGAGTGTTGTTACTATTTAAGTCCTCACTTTCGAACCGTTAATTTGTGGTTTATAGCGAGGTAATTTCTTATTAGTATTATTAAGTTTGACAAACCCCGCCAGGCTTGTCGTGCTAGCATGACTGGAGGTCGAACGGGGGTAAAATTGACCTAATTACTGTTGCTGTGGTTTGGTAAACACGGGCGATGCATTCTTTAATATACGTTGTCAGCTTCGGTTGTGAACTTGATTCACTTAGTTATGTGAAATGTAGATTAGGTATCTAGAATTATATACTTTATGTACTAAATCTGTTTCTAAATTATTTTGCCTACTTTGTAAACCTATGAACTCACTAACCCTATGTTGACCCTTTAGAATGTTTTCCTAAGGTCAATAAAGGTATTCGCATGACTAGGAGCACAACATCGGATTGCTTGCATTTTATGCTCTTTACAACTATTAATTGTGTTCAAATATATAAACTTTGATTTGGGGCATAAGTTCTTGCGTATTAGTGTTTTGATAATTACTTCTTATTCCTAGCAACAGCTAGAGCTCTCATTGATGTTTTCACCAACAGACTTACACTTCGAGTGGATGAGAAGGAAGTAGCTTTTGGCATATGATGGTACATGAAACATCCTCAGCATCATGATGCTTCACTCTATTACATTGATGTTTATGACTCAATAATAAGCTGTCATTTGAGAAAAAGTCTTAAAGGTGATGCTTAAAACACTTGATTTGTAAGGCCCTGTTCCCAGAACGCTTACAATTGGTCAATGATAGCATGTTGAAGCTCTTGGAAGATTAACATTTTATCTTTATGTGTTTTTTCTCATAGTATAGGGACTTATTTTGTAAATATATGTTCTTTTGTTTCTTGATAGTATAAATAGGATATTTTATGTACTGCGCAAGGAAGACATCTGAATTGATTCAGAAATTGATTCAGAAAGAGAGTCAGTCAGTGAGTCAGTTAACGAACTGTAACCCTTACACATTGTATCCTATGCATTTGCTATCAATGAAATCTATGAATATTTTGATGTAATTGCATGTGTTTGATTACTTTGTGTTTCAATTGATCATTGCATTACCATATCATCACATATTCGATCCTGTTGAACCAATCAATTGGTACCAGAGCCTTTGGTTCAGTGATCAGAGCTTATCGACATTGTTGAGCTCTTTGAATCACTTGAAATCTGTAATTGATTGCAATTTGATCAATCAATTGTTGTTTTCAGTTGTGTTTCATCCATAGAAACATGATTTGAATCACAATTTGATTTGAATCACAATTTGGTTTGTAATTCGTTCAGTTGTGTTCTTCATTTTCGGACTTCAATTCAATCTAGAAAACTGATTTGTAGTTGTTGTTTGATCAAATTGAAGGTTGAGGATTCTTAATCAACCTAATTACTACCTAATTAGAAGTTTTTAAATCAATTGAACAAGTTTTGAAGATTTTCATAAGATCTGAGTTTGTTGGAGAAGATGAATTAGGCACATGTGGTTGAAAATTTGCTGAAAATTGACCAAGTGTCTAGATGCATTACCACTGTTTGGGCGTTTTAGCACTGTGTAGGCATTTTCAGTTCAGGCGTTTTACCACTATTGGGACGCATTGTGACTGTTTTGTCATATTGAGACTTTGTTGAAACCAAGTAATTCTAGGCGCTTGAGAACTGTTTGGGAGTTTTTAACCCAAGCTTTTCATAACTGTGTGGGCGTTTCTCAACTGTTTTGGTGCATCACCAGTTGGGCGTTTTCAGAATTCATCTAAGGTATTCCCTTAGGCATTTCTACCTCAAAGTCAGGCGTTTCAGATCTATTCAGGCGCTTCACTACTGTTTGGGCGCTTGATAACTATTTAGGCCCTTGAACACTCAGACTTATCAGTAAACACTTAGAAGTTTTTTCAAAAGCTATAATCCAAAAATATTTTCATTTCATAGTTTTATTTCAACACTTAAAAACAACAAAAACAAGTCATTTTTTTAAATTCAAAAACACAAAATGGTTAAGTCTGAAGATTCTGAGAACAGGGTTCCAAAGCTAAAGAATAGAGCTGATTTCAAGAACTGGTGTTTAAGATTGAAGCATCATCTAAACTCTATTGATAGTGACTTGTGGAAGTCAATAGAGAAAGGACCACATATTCTAATTACATCTGGTGGTCATGATAGAGAATTTGTGTGTACAAAAGACTCTCCAGAACCTTATCCAGAGGATGGTCTGCAAGGTGATGACTTAAGAAAGATTAAGAATGTCATCAAAGCTTACACATTGAAGTGCAAGGGGTTACCATTGGAAGTCTTGACTAGACTTCAAGGTTATCAAACTGGTTACACCATGTACAAAGCTTTAAAGATCATTTGTGAAGGTGGTAAAGAGATACAAGATCTTAAAAAGCAGAAACCCAAGAGGCAATTGGAGTTATTTGAGCGTCTTTTTGGGGAAACAATTAATCAAATGATGAACAGATTTGTGCAACTAACTACTGAGATGTCAACTGCTAGTATCAAAAATGATCTCAAAGATCTAAATTACAGACTTCTCAATGCTCTTCCATCTTCATTGAAATAGACAGTTACTCTGTTAAAGCATACTTAAAAGTTTCCTATGGATCTAGATCTTTTGATTGCCAAGATTGAATCAGTTGAGATTGATGAGAGCTCCAGAAACAATGATAGAGCTACTTCAATGTCTCAGTATAAGTATGTTGCATCTCTAGCTAACACAATGGAGAATAATTTTTTGGTAAAAGATGATAACTCACTAGAAGACGAGCGTGATTTATTCATTGGAGCTGGTTTCTTTACAGATTCTTTTTACACAAGTGCTCCTGTTTATACAACTCAACCTCAAACTTAGTCTCCTCCTAACACTCAAACTCCTAAGCCTCAAACTGAGACTTCATCTTCTAACTCTATTAAAACTAGCAAAGTTAAAGATGTTATTAATATTCTTTTACAGGATGATGAGTCAAAATCTGCTTTTACTGCTTTTATGGCAAGTTTTCAAGCTTATCAAGGTAGTCATCTAACCCAATTAGATATTGTTTTGCAGGATTTGTTCGAGATGGATCCTGATGATGTGGAAGAGATGGACTTGAATTGGCAGATGGTGATGATTGCTTACAGAACACAGAAACACTCTTATGTTAACAGGAACTACAAGTCAAGTGCTAACAAAACTGTTGGCTTTGACAAATCAAAGTCAAGGTGTTTCAACTACAACAGTTATGGTTATTTCTCAAGGGAATGTAAAGCTCCCAAAAACGAAGGAGGAAATGGTCAAGTAGGGTCTAGCAGTCAAAGATATCATTAACAGTCTCAAAAAAACCTTCCAAAAGCCTTATCAGAGTCTTCCTATGCCAGACCTTAATGATGAATCAAAATCATCTGAAGAGCCAAAGAAAGCTCTTGTTGTTAGCATCAAAGATGGCTATGACTGGAGTGCTTATGCTGAACAATTCACAGCTGATCTAACTTCTAGTTTAGCTCTTGTTGCATAGGCTCAAAATGAAGTCTGGTCTAAAGAAAATGATCCAAAGTCTGATAGTGATTCAGAAAATGATGATGAAGATTATGATTGGAGTGACAAATCTGACTCAAAAGAGGATTAAGAAGAAATTGCACTTATGGCATAGTCTGAACAACCAAAGGTTGAGAATCCATCATCTGACTCTGAGACTTCATCTTCAAGTTATCCTGAAATTCCTGTTGAAGTTAAAGAGAAAATGTGCACAAAAGCATGTTTTGATCAAGTTGAGCATTACAGAACATATTCATATAAGATCTGTGACAAACTTAAACAAGAAGAAGTAATGCATAACAAACTGAAAAATGATCACAAAGTCTCTGATGAAAAGATCCTATCTCTACAAACCTCGTGGAACAAAACTCTAAAAGAATTTGAACTTGTTAAAAAACAACTTGAGGAGATGACTAAAAATTTAGAAGAAGAAAAAATAGCTCATGCTGCAACTCAGGTGGATCTAGCTAAAATTAAAAGTTCTAAAACTATTGTAGAACAACCGGTAAGTGAGGGGAAAGACAAAAACAAAACAGGTCTAGGTTTTACACATGAACCAATGACTGAATCTATCACAAACATTCTGCCATAAAACTTTAACACACATGATCACTCACCTGAAAACAAAGCTAAGGTAAAAGCATTTCAAAACAAGAAAAAGAATTATTAAAGTGATGAAGAGAAAACAAATGTTGAGATATTTGAGGAACAAGATTTTGGAAAGATTAAAAATGGTCATCCAGTGAAAGTTAAATCTTACGAACCACGACCAAAGAATAAGAAAATATTTGTTCCCAAAGAGCATGTTGTTGAAGAAATCATTGTTAAGAATGACAAACAAATCTCAAAGAATAAATAGAAAGCAAAACTAGATGAAGTAACATCTGAATATTCATTTTCTTACGGATTAAACAATCCAGACTTCATTAAATGGCAGAAAGAACAAAAAGATAAAGAAAATTCAAAAGAGTCTTCTATTGAAGATGTTCAATCCCAAAGCAAACAAAGATATCAAAATAAAGAAATCAAATAAGGACAAGAAAAAATGCTAAATCTAACTCATCTCAGAACAAAAATCAAAACAATCAAAATCAAAGAACAAATCAAGTTAATCAGTTTAAACCAGTGAAATTTGTGTCTGCAGGTACTTTTGATATGAACATAATTCCAGAAATCAAATCAAATTCAAATAACAAGTCTAACCCTGATCTGAAAACAGGTTCAGGTCCAAAGTCTTTCACTATTAACAAAATATTTGTATCTAAAGAATCTAGGAATGGTGTCAATGAACAAAAGTCAAAACCCATATATCAAAAGAACAAATTCTCAAATCAAAAACAACAGATTAACTTTGTAACTCCTAAATCAAAACAAGGATCAAATGTGGCTTCCACATCTAAAGTTAATCAACAGTTGTTTAAATTTCAACAAAGGTACTGTGAATATGTGATATGTATAATCATAAGACTGAAGAATGTTTCTTTAACAAGTATTGTCACATTTGTGACATGAAAAATCATTCAACAGCTGATTGTTATTTCAACAAGTATTGTACCATTTGTGATGAAAGAAATCATAAAATTGAGAATTGCTACTTCAGAAAGAACTCGCCAAGGAATGGTTATGTTAATCCATAGTTAAGGAATGGATATGTCAATCCATAATTTCAAAGAAATCAAAATGTTAATTTTCAAAGATTGACAAAACAACCTTCCTTAGGCTTGAGATCTTTTCAAAGAAATGATTCAGAATATGATGATTCATATGCTGTGAAAACAAAGAATTATAATCAAGGAAAATTCATTCCACGATCTGTGAGAATGAACAATGCAAAATTTGGAAATCAAACTTTATCAAAAATGTTTTTACTAATGGTTTTAATAACCTTGATGATGATCTTGAAAAACGCTATCATGCTTTGCGGATTAAACAAATCAAAGATAATCAAAAATTTGTTAAAAACGGAATTGGTAAATTTACACAGCAAAAGAAGCCTGATTTGAATACACTTCATTTTAAAAAATTTACAATTGTTGATAAATTTGGCAAGCCCAAGACCATCTCAGCTTGGGTTGATAAGTCAACTTAAATTTCTTTGAAATGCAGGTACGCCCAAGAAGACCTCTTAACACATGGTATGTTGATAGTGGGTGTTGCCGGCATATGACAGGCAACCATGCCTTGCTTCAAGATTTTAAGTTAAAAAAATGATTGTTAGTTTTTAGGTTCCAGATTAGTCTCGTGGAAATGTAAGAAACAATCAAATGTCACCGTTTCAACCGCAGAAGCTGAGTACATAGCTGCTTCAGCAGGATGTTCTCAAATCATTTGGTTACAAAACCAACTGCTGGATTACGGGTTCAATTTTCTTAAAACTCCTATTTACATTGATAACACTGCTGTTATGTTTATAACAGCTAATCCTGTCCAGCACTCAAAAACAAAACATATCAAAATTCGATATCATTTTCTCAGAGATAACGCTGAAAAAGGTTTAATCATTTTGATTCAAATCGCAACTGAAAAACAGTTGGCTAACCTATTTACAAAAGCCTTTTTACCAGGTCGATTTGAATATTTGGTCGAGTCAATTGGACTTACTAATCATGTTTAAAAAAATGTTTTTGAGTTTAATTCAGTTGTTTGATTCATAAAAATGATAAGAACTCTCCCTTAGCTTAATCTTGAATATAGAGAAACTGTCAAAGTTAACTGCCCGATTGTATATATTGTGTGCGCATGTTCAATAGAAAATGAAAAAACAAATACAAAAAATAGAAAATTGCAAAATCAAAAGAGAAAAGTATAAAACAAAAACACAAAAATAGAGTTTTTCTTGTTAGTTAATTGTTTAGGACTGAATCTGTCTTTGCAATTTGTGAGAAATGATAGATACATGAGTTTTGATCAGTTGCATACTTCACTCGCTATTAAAGTCTAACGAGATCAGATATGATGTGCAGGTAAGCTCATGCAATTATACTAAAAAAGTAAATTCTTGTGATCAAACTAAATCAATCATGCATTCATGTTTGTCCATTTTAGTACCAATGAGTAGTGTTGTCTTCTCAAATTGATTGCTTGTAAAGTCATAAACTCACACCTGGTGGTGATATGAATAACCATTGAGCTCTAATTATTTAAAGCATCTATTCACTTCTCTGTTATGAGTCATCATAGACCTGAAGTGACGAGATATCCATTGTTGTAAGTAATTACAGACTTGGATATTCTCTCTTGACGCAAAAGATGCCAATGTGCACAATCTAAACATGAGATCTGGTTATTAGTATATCTCAGGTTAACAAGTTGAGAAAAGTGATTTATTGCATATCTTGACGAGGGTTGAACTTTCTATGTCTAAGTGTGACTTACATAAAGTCATATCTAATCGTACCTTAATCAATCCAAGAATTGAAAAAGTAAGTGTGCTGAGTATCTTGCCAAAAGCACTCATTTTCTGTCCTTAGATCTCGTGTCTCCTTTCCTACAGAAATACTGACCTGGAACACACTTGATCAAGATTTAATCACTGTCTATGACTATCCATCATTTTATTTTCTTTTAATGTTTTGATCTTAACTGATATGATCTCACTGCAGGCATGTAATTCAAATGTATATAGTAGATTTTGTATTCTGCTTTAATTTTGATTTTTGCATGATTTTCTGTGTGCAGGCACGTTGATAATGATTGGTTTGCTCTAATTGTAAAATACAAGAAACTTCTAAGTTTGTGAACTTAAAAGTTTAGGGGGAGTAAAAATTGTAAAAGAGAAAATCAATGGAAAATTTTCAAAATGTGAAAAAGAAATAAAAAATAAAGTGTTTTGGATGAAAGCTTAAAGCTGCAATTTCAAGCATGTAAGTGTTTGATATGATGTAAAAATGAACCTGAAAAAGAATTCAAATTCAGCGAAAAAGCTTATTGTAAACAAAATGAGACTATTTGATTTGTAAAAGTTATATAGAGACTAAAATGACTGGAAATTGTTTTTGAAAATAAAATAAAAATAAAATGGTAAAAAGAATAAAAAATAAAAGTTTGAATGTTAAAAAATGTTAAAATTTGAGGGTCATTAATGTAAATTTTGAGTGATAGTCAAATAATTGACTACGTGTTGAAAAAATTGTGTGTGAACAGTACTAATGTGCTTAAACAATGTTCAGATAGATGGTGTGAAAATTTCAAGTATCAAGACTCATGGAAGGGTTCTCATGTGCCTGAATAGTACTCATAAGTCTAAATCAGGAGTATGATGAATTTCAGAAAATTGTGCAAGTGTTGGGCGTTTCATTCTATGCTCATGCGCCTAAACAGTTGTCATGTGTCTGAAAAATTGGTTAAGTGTTGGGCGTATCATCTATGCTCATACGCCTAAACAGTACAACACTTCCAAGTGTTAGTTTCATGAACCTGAATAGTGTCCAAGAGCCTAAATAGTGCTTATGCGACTGAATAGTGCTCATGCGTCTAAACCTCACGCGCATTAACAGTGTTCATGCATCTGAAATGTGAAATTTAGTCTCATACGCCTTCACAGTGCTCATGCATCTGAAAACTTAGTGTGAAATTTAGTCTCATGCGCTTTCACAGTGCTCATGCGCCTAAAAAAATTTACCTTGTATATATACAACATTTGTGTAGTTTTCATTCACTCATTCACAAACTCAAACACTTTGATTTTCTCACTCGAACACCCGATACACTCATTCATTCAACATTCGATTGTTATCAGTTAATCTTTATGATATATAGGTATTACAAAAGAATTTGATTGTCGAGGAGTCTTCACTCGAAGTAATCAAAGTTGTTGCTGATTCACCTATTCATGTGCCGTATAAAGGAGGAAGATCAACAAAACTGCTACAGTCCTTTCTGAGATCTTGAATGCTGAGCAGATCATAGAATCTTTGAAAGAAGTTCAAGTCTGCGTTCAAGAAGGCTTTCTGAGAGTTGGAACTCTACAAATAGAAGCTCGTGTTCAAGATCAAAGATGAGACAAACGAGTTCAATGTGGACTAAAGACAATGTAAATCTTAGGGGGAGTATTTTATAAAACATTTAAAACACATTGTTTTGCAGCGGAAAGATATCTTTTCATTAATAATTAAAACCATGTTAAAACATCATGTTGATTCGTTTACATCTCAAAAATTGTATTAATACAATAACATTCTAAATAAAATGTGGATGCCAGACTCGAATCGTCCCCAGTAGTTTATGCATCCATGCCTGCACCTCCTAGCATCAACAATTTCCTGCTAACTGATATGCATATAAAAAGTCAGTGACGATGAGTGTGTTCTAGTTTGATAATAAAATGCTTTACTTTCATTTAAAACATTTCCTTTACTTTCGAACGTGATCATACATCATACATATGTAAGGCCCCGTTCACGGGATGCTTACAATTGGTCAATCATCGCATAAAACATTTAAAAACATATCATTTTGCAGCGGAAATATAACTTTTTATTAATAAATTAAAACGTGTCAAACCATCACATCTTTTCGTTTACATCTCAAAAAATGTATTAGTACAATAACATTCTCAAAAATATGTATGCCAAACTCAAATCATCCCCTGTAGCTTATTCATCCATGCCTGCACCTCCACAACATCATCAATTACCTGCAAACTATTATGCATACAAAAGTCAGCGACGCTGAGTGAGTTCTAGTTTAATAATAAAATACTTTACATTACGTCAAAACATTTCCTTTACTTTCATATGTGATCATACATCATACATACATCTTGATAATCAATTAGTTATTATCTTTCATCATCGTTCATCATCATTCATCATCATTCATTATTTTCCATCATTAGTTCTTTCATTCGTTAACATCTGTCATTTTATATAGATCCTTCCATATGCTAAACCCCCAACATTGTGCACGAAGTTGGTACTTTATCGGGGCTTGAAAACAAACCCATAATCATTGTGCACGAAGCAGATACGTTGTGCACGAAGCAGATACATTGTGTACGAAGCAAATACATTGTGCACGAAGCAAAATACAGTACCGTGGTAAGCGACAAGGATCCCATCATTCATTACTCCCATTTTCATCATTCATCATCTTTCACTTTGGGTACATAATACTTTACGTACATATACATATCACACCACGTAAAGTCACATCATAATACATAACATGTAACATCATCATCATCACAACAGCCCATAAGCATACATCACATTAAACAAGCATAGATCTCCATAAAACATCAGTACTTAGCAATTAATTCTATTTTCCAAAATTTCAGAAATAATCTAAGTGTTCACAACTTATGAACAAGGCTTACAGCTGATTGCTTAAATTTTATATGTTCACAGCGGACAACCAACTCTCACAGCGGATGAATAAAGTTCACAGTGGACAGCCAACTCTCACAGTGGATGAACAAAGTTCACAGCAGACATCCAACTCTCACAGCGGATGAACAAAGTTCACAGCGGACAGCCAACTCTCACAGCGGATGAACAAAGGTCACAGTGGATTACTTAAAACATTCTAAGTGTCCACAGCAGATAGCTAAGTCCTACAGCAGACAGCCAAGTCCCACAGCGAACAACCATGAAATCTCTAAGTGTCCACAATAGACATGCAAAGTCTACAGCGGACTTGCAAAGTACACAACGGACAGTCTAAATGTCCAAGTGTCCACAGCGGACACTTTATCCATGCACATGTGTCCACAGCAGAAAACATAAAATCTCTAAGTGTCCATAACGGACATGCAAAGTCCACAACAGACAGTCTAAATGCCTAAGTGTCCATAGCGGACACTTTAATAATGTCCAAGTGTCCACAGTGGACAATTAGTGTCCACAGTGGGCAACCTGAATGATCCTTCCAAGTGTCCACAGTGGACATACAAGGCCCACAATGGACAACATATTCCATCTGCAATCCAACATACGCAGTTTCTAGTACCATACCTCATTTTAAGCATATTCTTAGCTTAGATCTATCAGTTACTCACTTAGAACACCATGAACAACCATACAACATCATTGAAATCTGTTAAAAACATTCATCTTCATAAACAGTCGTACTTTTCATGGAAAATCATAGCTTGGTTTAGAAACCTTCTTTTCAGTATGCATAACAGCCCCAAACAAGTAAAAAATGAGTAAAAGAGGGGATCTAGAACTCACCTTAAACAACTTTCGAGTAAAACACCTCAGACCCGAGAGCCAACTTGGAGTTCTAGCACCTAAAACACACGAAACGAGCACTAAACACATGGAACTCGGTCCAGAAGCAGGAACCTGACTGAAACCGAGAAGAAACACCTTAAAATCTTACCTTCTGAAGATCTCTTCCATTTTCTCTCGCTAATACCGGATGAAGCTTCCTTCTCACTTGTAACACCCAGATATATTTTTAAAGACGAGAAAGAAAGAATAAACATGCAGAAAAAGGAAGAAACACAATTTAACCCAAGTTGAGGGGCTAAATGTGTCAAAAAGACAAAAAAATATAAAAAGTTGGTACAAAAGTGGGCATGGCCGCACACACTATCGGCACACCACTTTTCAAGTCGGTTTTAGAGAGAGAAAGCAGAGAGCTCTCGGATAGTGAAGAAGGAAGAAGAAGAATTCGAATTCAAGGTAAGAATTCTTGGTTTTAAGTTGTTCTTGGCCGGCCTATGCCTCGGTTATATGCTTATGTGTGTATGTTATGTTCGGGTGTGTGTTTTTGTAGAGTTTCTAGGTGGTTGAACTCATAGTGCAAACGGGTTCTAGAACCCCCTTTTTACATGTTTTAACTGATTTTGGGGCTGGAAATGCATGTATGTATGTTTTTACGAAATGGGTTTTGTACCCGTATGTATGTGTATGTGTGAATGTGGGTGGGTTACGATTTGGGTGATTTATGATGTTATGATTGTGCCATGTTCATGTTTTGTTCCTTAGAATGTAAGAAATAAGCTTAGAACATGATGAATGATGATTTGGGAGTGATTATGATGTTATTAGTATGTGTTGGTTGCCTATGCGCCCAACGGTTGAATTTGCCTAAGTGTCCCCCATGCACCCAAAACCAATGCGCCCGAATAGTATCCATGCGCCTAGAATAGGCTGAATCTGACTAAGTGTTCCATGCGCCCAAAACTGCCCATGCGCCTAGGTACTCATGCGCCTGCATAGTGCCCATGCGCCTAGAACTTTTTCCATGCGCCTGAGAGGTCATGCGCCTGTATAGTGCTCATGCGCCTATGCCTTAGAATATTTTCTGAAATTTTGGGGAAAATGTAAACTGTAAGCTTTGACTTTGGATGTTCCCGGGGGTAATGTAAGTTGACTTTATGATGTGATGATGCTATGTATGGTATGGTTATGTTTATGTTATGTTCCTTATCATGTATATTATTTCTGTAAAGCAGAAGATAATGAAAAAGGGAACGTAAAGAATGAAAGAATGCATGCATTAATAAATGAATGGATAAGTCTTGCCCCGGTGTTGGTGCCAGGCTATGTGCATTATGGAAGTCTGATAAACTTCGGCCCAGTACCCGCTTTGTGCTTATGTTTGGAGTAAACTTATGCATGGACCTTGGTTGCTTGCCCCGGTGCTGGTGTCAGGCTATGTGCGTTATGGAAGTCTCTTTATCAACTTCGGCCCAATACCTGCTTTGTGCCCCCATTTGGGGTATAGCATACTGGTGGGATCTTTGTCGCTTACTCCGGTGCTGGTGCCAGGCTTTGTGTGCAATGAATGGGGGTCTATTTATAGACTTCGGCCTAGTACCCGCTTTGTGCCCCTGTTTGGGGTATAGCTAATGACATTGATCCGGAAGGAATGAACGAAGGAAGGTTAATGAATGATATGTACAGTATGAAGTAATGAATGGTGATGGAAGATAATAATGATATTATCTATGTGTACGTATGTTATATGATCGCGTATGAAAGTAAAGAATGGTTTTAAACGAAAGTAAAGTATTTTATTTATAATACTAGAACTCATTCAGCAACGCTGACTTTTATGTGTTTCCAGTTGGCAAGTGAATGTTGCTGAGGATGGCACGGGGCAGTTACTTGGATTATTTTGGATGGCATCCATTTCGTATTACGATAATGTTTTTGTGATCTAATGCAAATTATTACATTTTGTAACAGTTAACTACAATGTATTATTTTACAAAAGCAATTATAATTATATGAAATGGTTTTAAATTATTCCGCTGCAATGTTTTAGTAATTGCAAATGTAAATTATATGTTTTAGGTGTGATGATTGTCCAACTGTGAGCGTCCCGGGAATGGGGCCTTACAAGTTGGTATCAGAGCCAAAGTTTTAGTGCAACGAGTTAAAATTTTCAAAAGAAACCTAAACATAAACTGAAAATGGGACAAAGGGGAAGGGATGCCAGTCCGAGTAGCTGCATGCCATCAGGTATTTTCTTAATGCTAACTGGAATTATGTGTGCATGTTACGTGATTTATGTGCTTTTAGTAGATTTAGACACTGATGTAGTCAGGATAGGAAATGCTTGGGGTATGAAGAGTAAAGTAAGTGGCTAATCACAACTGGCCACTGTAATTAGGGACTTACTATACTTGACATAAACTGAGTTGTTACCTTGAATGACCGTGTTGGTGTTTGGATCTTATAGCGTGTTAGAGGATGGTCGGTGGTAGATCTTCTAATGCTTCTCGAGGTGAAGGTTGTGGTGGACGTGGTGCTGGACTGCGTGTCATGAGAAGTAGGGCTAGGGCTGCTGAAATGGCACCCGAAGAGCCCGAGACACATCACACAGGAGGCGGTGATGAGAGTGCCAATCTGAGGACCGCAGTGAAACAGGCGGTCGTCAAGGGATCAACAGGTCATGCAAATGATTCTGCCGTTTGTGGTGACTGAGGTGATTAGAGCGGTGAGGGAGGAGGCTGTAATTGAGGTGAACAAGAAGGATGGTGGAGACCAGAACTGGAATGGAAAGCGGTTTGGACGTGGCGGGGCCACTCCAAAAAACAAGGCTGCGAGGGTGGATGACCAGCGTGTGGTCACATCCAGTGTGGGGATGAAGAGTTGCGGTAATTGCGGGAAGAAGCATACAGGAGAGTGTAGGTGGGGATTAAACCTCTGTTTCAAATATGGGAGGCCTGGTCATGTGGCAAAAGAGTGTGGGGTTATAAGGTGTTATAACTATGGTGGAAGGGGCCACATGAGCAGAGACTGCAAGAAGCTAAGGGGTGAGAGTTCCGGAGCAAAGAAGATGACCGAAACTGAAGGGCAGAAAGCAAGCGCCAGGGCTTTCACGATGACTAGGGAGGAGGTTAGGATGGATCCCGATGTTGTGTCAGGTACGTTTCTAGTAAACCAAACTCTTGCTTCTGTGTTATTTGATTCAGGTGCTAGTAGGAGTTTTATTTCTGCTGCTTTCTGTGCTAAGTTGTCTGTTAATAGTAGAAGTATTGATGAGCCCTTCGATGTAGAAACTGCCATAGGTAAGCCTACCAGGATTGTTGATCTGATAGAAGGTTGTGATATAGAACTAGAAGGTCATAAGTTTCATGCTAAACTGTTTGTGATGACCTTAGGCGGGTTTGATGTAGTCCTAGGAATGGATTGGTTGGTGGACTACGAGGCGAGCATTGTGTGTCGCAAGAAGATGATTAATCTGACAGTGCCTGAAAGGAGTTCGGTGACAATTCACGACAATCGAGTTACGATGATTCCGAAGGTGATTTCGATGGCGGTGGCGGGAAAGTGCATGAGGCGGGGATGTAGTGCCTACTTGGCCCACGTGAGGGATGTAGATACGCTAACACCACAACTGTCAGATGTACCGATTGTGTGTGAGTTCTCAGATGTGTTTCCCGAATATTTACCAGGTGTGCCACCGGACTGCAAGATCGAGTTCCAGATTGACTTGATACCAGGTGCCCAACCTGTTGCTAAGGCACCGTATCGGTTAGCTCCGACCGAGATGAAAGAATTGATGGAGCAACTACAAGAGTTGTTTGATAAGGGGTTCATTAGACCGAGTATCTCTCCTTGGGGTCCTCCGGTCTTATTCGTGAAGAAGAGGGACGGTAGTATGAGGATGCGTATTGACTACTGTGACTTGAATAAGTTGACGGTGAAGAATCGGTACCCGCTACCGAGGATTGATGATTTGTTTGATCAGCTCCAAGGTGCCAGTTGGTTCTCAAGGATAGACCTTCGATCTGGTTACCATCAGTTGAAGGTGAAGGAGCAAGATATTCCTAAAACAGCTTTTCACACGCGTTATTGGAACTACGAGTTTCTCGTTATGTCTTTTGGTCTGACCAACGTGCCAACTGCTTTTATGGACTTGGTGAATCGAGTGTGTCGGCCGATGTTGGACAATCAGTGATTGTGTTTATTGATGATATCCTGATCTATTCGAAGAGCGAGGCGGAGCATGCCGGTCACATTCGAGAGGTGTTGGAGACGTTGAGAAAGGAGAAGTTGTATGCCAAGTTCTCCAAGTGCGTGTTCTGGCTACGCGAGGTTCAGTTTTTGGGTCACGTGGTGAATCCCGAGGGGATTATGATAGAACCGGCAAAGGTGGAAGTGGTGATGCAATGGAAGTCTCCAAAGACGCCATTCGAGATCCGTTGTTTCTTGGGTTCGGTGGGATATTACAGAAGATTCATTCAAGACTTCTCTAAGATAGCTTCTTCATTGACTAAGTTGATCCGTAAGGATGTGAAGTTTGTATGGGTTCAAGATCAAGAGAAGGCCTTTGAGGAGTTAAAAGCATGGTTGACTCAGGCTCCTGTTTTATCATTACCCAAAGGAAGCGAGGACTTAGTGGTCTATTCGGATGATTCTTACTCGGGATTGGGTTGTGTGTTGATGCAGCGAGGAAAGGTTATAGCTTATGTATCCCGACAGTTGAAAGTTCATGAGGTTAATTACCCTACTCATGACTTGGAGCTTGCAGCTGTGGTCTTTGCACTAAAGATTTGGAGGTACTACTTATACGGGACGAAGTGCACAATCTTCACTGACCACAAGAGCTTGAAGTATTTCATTGAGCATAACAATTTGAACATGAGGCAAAGGAGATGGTTGGAGCTCATAAAGGATTATGATTGCGAGATCCATTACCATCCGGGCGAGGCCAAAGTGGTGGCGGATGCCCTTAGCCAAAAAGAGAGACCCGAGCCGATTCGGGTGAAGGCTTATCAGTTGATTATGACCTCTGATATGATGAAGCCGGTCAAGGAGTTTCAAGATGAGGAATTGAAAGAAGATCGTCTTAACTCCGAAAGGATGAGAGGTATGGTTGCGGAATTGGGTTAAAACACTCTTGGTGTTAGAACCCGATTCGGTAGGACGTGGATTCCTCGTTATGGGGATCTATGTGGGAAGATAATGGATGATGCTCATAAGACTCGATACTCCATTCATCCCGGTGCTACAAAGATGTATCAAGATATGAAGAAAGATTATTGGTGGCCGGGTATGAAGCACGATGTAGCGGAGTATGTGAGTAAGTGCCTTACTTGCTTGCAAGTGAAGGCCGAGCATCAGAAGCCGTACGGGAAGATCCAACCATTGGATATACCAAAGTGGAAGTAGGAGCATATCACCATGGACTTTATCACGAAGCTACCACGTACCTCGAAAGGGTATGATGCCATATGGGTGATAGTTGATCGTTTAACAAAGAGTGCTCACTTCCTACCAATCCGCGAGACATATCCATTCGAGAGGTTGGTGGATTTGTTCATTAAAGAGATTGTGACTCGTCATGGTGTGCCCGTGTCTATTGTTTCCGATCGTGACACCCGGTTTACATCTAAATTTTGGAAGAAATTCCATGATGCTATGGAGACGAGGTTACACATTAGCACGGCTTATCATCCACAGACGGATGGTTAGTCAGAGAGAACCATTCAGACGCTAGAAGATATGCTTCGGGCATGCGTCATTGACTTTGGAGGAAGTTGGGATGACCACTTACCGTTAGCTGAGTTCTCGTATAATAATAGTTATCATGCCAGTATTGGTATGCCCCCTTATGAGATGCTATACGGTAGGAGGTGTAGAACACCCGTTTGTTGGGGTGATATTGGATAGAAGGAGTTGGGAAGTATTGAGGTGATCGAGGCTACGACTGAGAAGCTTGAGAAGATCAAAGCCTTTATGAAGGTAGCTAAAGACAGGCAGAAGTCGTATGCCGACAAGAGACGTAGACCGATTGAGTTCAAGGTGGGTGACAGAGTTATGCTGAAGGTCTCACCTTGGAAGGGTATCATTCGGTTTAGAAAGCGGGGCAAGTTGAGCCCGAGGTACATAGGGCCTTTCCGAATCATTGCTCGAGTAGGAGATGTGGCCTATAGATTGGAGTTACCCGATGAGTTAAGTGGAATTCACCCTACATTCCATGTATCTCATCTGCTGAAGTGTTTAGCTGACGAAGATATGGTTGTACCACTGGAAGATATTGAAGTTGATGAAAGGCTCAATTATATGGAGCAACCAGTGGCAATCATTGATCGTAAGGAGAAATGGTTAAGGAATAAAGCGGTTCCTCTTGTGTGTGTATAGTGGAAGCACAGGAAGGGATCCGAGTCTACGTGGGAGACTGAAGAAGAGATAAGGCAGCATTACCCATATTTGTTTGAGGAATAACAGGTTTCGGGGATGAAACCTATATAAGGGGGGTGGACTTGTAACACCCGGATATATTTTTAAAGACGAGAAAGAAAGAATAAACGTGCAAAAAAAGGAAGAAACACAATTTAACCCAAGTTGAGGGGCTAAATGTGTCAAAAAGACAAAAAAAATATAAAAAGTTGGTACAAAAGTGGGCATGGCCGCCCACACTATCTGCACACCACTTTTCAAGTTGGTTTTAGAGAGAGAAAGCAGAGAGCTCTCGGATTGTGAAGAAGGAAGAAGAAGAATTCGAATTCAAGGTAAGAATTCTTGGTTTTAAGTTGTTCTTGGCCGGCCTATGCCTCGGTTATACGCTTATGTGTGTATGTTGTGTTCGGGTGTGTGTTTTTGGTGAGTTTCTAGGTGGTTGAACTCGTAGTGCAAACGGGTTTAAAGGAAGTCATACTCGAAGGCTGCTAAGGTGAGTTCTAGAACCCCCTTTTTACATGTATTAACTGATTTTGGGGTTGGAAATGCATGTATGTATGTTTTTACGAAATAGGTTTTGTACCCGTATGTATGTGTATGTGTGAATGTAGGTGGGTTACGATTTGGGTGATTTATGATGTTATGATTGTGCCATGTTCATGTTTTGTTGCTTAGAATGTAAGAAATAAGCTTAGAACATGATAAATGATGATTTGGGACTGATTATGATGTTATTAGTATGTGTTGGTTGCCCATGCGCCTGGATTTGGCCCATGCGCCCAACGGTTGAATTTGCCTAAGTGTCCCCCATGCGCCCAAAACTCATGCGCTCGAATAGAATCCATGCGCCTAGAATAGGCTGAATCTGACTAAGTGTTCCATGCGCCCAAAACTGCCCACGCGCCTAGGTACTCATGCGCCTGGATAGTGCCCATGCGCCTAGAACTTTTCCCATGGGCCTGAGAGGTCATGCGCTGCATAGTGCTCATGCGCCTATGCCTTAGAATATTTTTTGAAATTTTGGGGAAAATGTAAAGTGTAGGCTTTGACTTGGGATGTTCCCAGGGGTAATGTAAGTTGACTTTATGATGTGATGATGATGTGATGAAGCTATGTATGGTATGGTTATGTTTATGTTATGTTCCTTATTATGTATATTATTTTCGTGGCTTTACGTGGTATGATTATGAAAGTAAATAGAAAGTATTATGTAACGTAAAGCAGAAGATAATGAAAAAGGGAACGTAAAGAATGAAAGAATGCATGCATTAATAAATGAATGGATAAGTCTTGCCCCGGTGCTGGTGCCAGGCTATATGCGTTATGGAAGTCTGATAAACTTCGGCCCAGTACCCGCTTTGTGCTTACGTTTGGGGTAAACTTATGCATGGACCTTGGTTGCTTGCCCCGGTGTTGGTGTCAGGCTATGTGCGTTATGGAAGTCTCTTTATCAACTTCGGCCCAGTACCCGCTTTGTGCCCCTGTTTGGGGTATAGCATACAGGTGGGATCTTTGTCGCTTACCCCGGTGCTGGTGCCAGGCTTTGTGCGCAATGAATGGGGGTCTATTTATAGACTTCGGTCCAATACCCGCTTTGTGCCCTCGTTTGGGGTATAGCTGATGACATTGATCCGGAAGGAATGCACGAAGGAAGGTTAATGAATGATATGTATGGTATGAAGTAATGAATGGTAATGGAAGATAATAATGATATTATCTATGTGTACATATGTTGAATGATCGCGTATGAAAGTAAATAGTGGTTTTAAACGAAAGTAAAGTATTTTATTTATAAAATTAGAACTCACTCAGCAACGCTGACTTTTATGTGTTTCCAGTTGGCAGGTGAATGTTGCTGAGGATGGCACGGGGCAGCTACTTGGATCATTTTGGATGGCATCCATTTCGTATTACTATAATGTTTTTGTGATCTAATGAAAATTATGACATTTTGTAACAGTTAACTACAATGTATTATTTTGCAAAAGCAATTATAATTATATGAAATGGTTTTAAATTATTCCGCTGCAATGTTTTAGTAATTATAAATGTAAATTATATGTTTTAGGTGCGATGATTGTCCAACTGTGAGCGTCCCGGGAACGGGGCCTTACATTTCTCACTCTAGCTGAAAGTTTTGCTTGAGAGAGGTGGGTATGGGCGGCCATTCCTTTTTTGAACCCATTATGGGTCTGTTTGGCCTTTGCACGCTTTTAACCCCTTGCTTTTGAAATAACTTCCTGTTTGCTCCTTTACTTTTCTTTTCTTTTTCTTAAATTTTTGGGTGTTATAACATACATCTAGATAATATCATTATTTATTATCTCTCATCATTGTTCATCATCATTCGTCATTATTCAACATTCGTTAACATCATTAATTTTAATTATTATATAGATCCTGCCATATGCTATACCCGCATGTCATGCAAAAGCCGACACAGTACCGGGGTAAGCTATACCCCCACGTCATGCAAAAGCTGATACTGTGCTGGGGTTTATAAATAAACCCCCACGTCATGCTGAAGCTGACACAGTACTGGGGTAACATTCATTAAGGTCCACTGTCTTTCTTTTATTCCTTTGTGACCACTTGATTATGAAAAATACTTTTAAGATATCCATTACCTTATAATCACATAACATGAAATAGTAAATATTATTCATAACAGCAACCCATAAGAAAAGAATATAACATTAGAAATATTAAATAAGCATAAACTTCCATTAAACCTAATTACTTAGCACTTAAATTCTATTCCTAAAATTTAAGAATAAACCTAAATGTCCATAGCGTATGAATAAGGTATACAACGGATGGCTTAAAACTAAATGTCCATAGCGGACAGCCAAAGTCCACAGTACATGAATAAAACACTAAGTGTGTTCATAGCGGATGACTAAAGTTCACAACGGACAACCATGGTCCACAACAGACAGTCTAAAGTACTTAAGGGTCCACGGCAGATAGTTTATATCCACAACAGACAACATATAATCTCTCTAAGTGCCCACAACGGACATGCAAAGCCCACAACGGACATGCAAAGCCCACAACGGACATGCAAAGCCCATAGCAGACGTGCATGCATACTTAAGTGTCTACAGCAAACATGCATGCATACTTAAGTTTCTACAGCGGACATGCATGCATACTTAAGTGCCTACAGTACACATGCATGCATGCTTAAGTGTCTACAACGGACGTCCAAGTCAACAGCGAACAGTCTAAATGCTTAAGTGTCCATAGCGAACACCTTATCAGTTGTTCAAGTGTCCACAGCGGACAACTAGTGTCCATAACGGACAACAAGTCCAACTCCTGCAATCCTACTTATGTAGTTTCTAGTCCCATACATCATCTTAAGCATATTCTTAACATAGATATACTAGATTCACACTTAAAACATAACAAACATCTACACAACATCATAGAAATCTTTTAAAATATACATCTTTCGTACATAGTAATATTTTCATGAAAAAGGAACATAGTTTGATAAAGAAACTTTCTTTTTAATATGCATAACAGCCCCAAACAAGTAGAAAACAAGTAAAAGAGGGGATATAGAACTCACCTTGAACAGCCTTCAAGTCAAACACCACAAACACGAGAGCAACCTGGAGTTCTAACACCCTAACATAAGAAAACAAGCAAGTAAACACATAGAACTCGGTCCAAAAGCTTGAACCCGATTGAAACCAAGAAGAAAACACCTTGAAATCTTACCTTTAAGAAGATTTCTTCCATTTCTCTCTCTAGAACCCGATAAGAGCTTCTTTCTCTCACTAGCCGAATGTCTTGGTGCGTGGGAGAGAATGTATGGGCGACCATATTTCTTTTTAAACCCCATTATGGCCCGGTTTGGCCCTTGCACACTTTTAACCCTTGCTTTTTGAAATAATAACTCGTTGGCTCCCTTTACTTTTCTTTTCTTCTTCTTTTTCTGAAATTTCTGGGTGTTACAAGTCCACCCCCCTTATATAGGTTTCGTCCCCCAAAACCTGTCACTCATTAAAGAGATCTAGGTAGTGCTATCTCATTTCTTCCTCTGACTCCCAAGTGGCCTCCAAATCTTCAATGCAAAGACCATAGCCACCACTTTAGAGAAGTTTTGGATAAATCTCCTATAGTAACCCGCCAAACCCAAGAAACTACGAATCTCAGATGGCGTCTTTGAAGACTTCCATTGCATCACCGCCTCAACCTTTTTCAGGTCTATCATAATCCCTTCAGGATTAACCACATGACCCCAAAAACTAAACCTCGCGTAACTAGAGCGTACACTTGGAGAACTTGGCGTACAACTTTTCTTCTTTAAGCGTCTCCAGCTCCTCACAGATTTGACCAGCATGCTCTTCTTTGCTCTTCGAATAAATCAGGATGTCATCAATAGACACGATCACTAATTTACCTAGGATAGGCCGACATATCCGATTCATCAAATCCATAAAAGCAGCTGGTGCGCTGGTAAAACCAAAAGACATCATGAGGAACTCGTAGTGTCCATAACGTGTATGAAAGGTTGTTTTAGGAATGTCCTGTCCTTCACTTTCAATTGGTGGTGACCAGATCGGAGGTCTATCCTCGAGAACCAACTGGCACCATGGAGCTAATCGAGCAAGTCATCAATCCTCAGTAACGGGTACCGGTTCTTCACGGTCAACTTGTTCAGCTCGGGGTAGTCGATGCACATCCTTATGCTGTCGTCCTTCTTCTTCACAAATAAGACCGAAACACCCCATGGAGAGATACTCAGTCGAATGAACCCCCTTATCTAACGACTCTTGCAGCTGAGTCATTAATTCCTTCATCTCAGAGGGAGCTAGACGATAGAGCGCCTTAGCAACAGGTTGGGCATTAGGCAACAGATCGATCTGGAACTCGATCTCGCGGTCCAGTGGCACACCTGGTAGATCCTCCGGGATCACATCTGGGAAGTCACACGGGACTGGTACGTCCATCAATCATGGTAATGACGCATCCATATCCATCATGTAGGCTAGATAGGCACCACATCCACGTCTCATACACTTTTCTGCCACAACCATCAAAATTACTTTCTGGATCGTACTAACAATATCATCGTAGATCGTTACCAAACTTCCATCGGGCGTGGTCAATCGAATCATCTTCTTGCAACACACGATGTTTGCCTCGTAGGCTACTAGCCAATCCATCTATAGGAATACACCAAATCCACCTAAGGTCATCACAAATAGTCTAGTAGGAAACCTATGACCTTCTGATTCATCACACAATCCTCTAGGGCATCAGATATCCTATTGGACTTACCAATGGCAGTTTCTACATCGAAGGGCTCATCAATCTTCCTACTCCTAGTGGGTAACTTATCACAAAATGCAGCATAAATAAAACTCCTACTAGCACTGAATAAAAAGCACAGAGGCACAAGTTTGGTTTACTATAAATATACCTCACACAATGTCGGGGTCTACCCTAGCCTCCTCCCGAGTAATAGTGAATGCCCTAGCCTTCACCCTCTACCCTCCTTCTCAGTCCCCTTCTATGCCCCGAAGCTCTCTGCCCTCGACTTCTTGTAGTCTCTGCTCATGTGCCCAGTCTCACCACAGTTGTAAATTTCACCATGTGACAATCCCTTGCCATGTGGCCCTCCTTCCCACACTGAAAGCAGATGTTCGATTCCTACTTACACTCCCCCACGTGGCCTCTCCCACACTTCTTTCATGCCTTCTCCTTCCTTATTATCACCTTCCAATCATCCACTCTCATCTTCTTACCTCTAGCCACAAAACCACCACCGTTATATTGCTTCTCATTCCCATTCCTATCATTTCCCCACTTCTTCTTCACATCCACCACTGCCATCGTCTCTCGCTCGTCATACAGTCTCCCTGCAATATTGACCACCGACCTGAACGTACCTGGCTGAGCGGAGATCAGATGTCTGCAGATATCTACCGGTAAACCCTGGATGTATCTCATTATTTTCCATGACACGGGTGTCACCTGCTCTGGCACCAGTCTCGCCATCTCATTAAACTTAGTTATGTACTGCTGGTGCATCATAGTTCCTGCCTCCAACTGTAGGAACTCTCTCTTGATCTTGTTGAGTTCCCTGTGAGGACAAAACTCCTTGATCACCAGCTTCTTCAGCTCACCCCATCTCATCCTTCCAATCGCCCTGCTACCCTCAGTCTGGACAATATTGTTGCACCAGCATAAGGCCGAATCCACAAACGAGTAGGTAGCAAACTTCACCTTCTGATCCTCTCGGCACTCACTGATATCAAGTACTGCCTCCATCTCCCTCACCCATCGGTGAGCAGCAGCAGCACTCTAATTATTATCAAACGTCGGGGGCTTGCATATCTGGAATGCCCCATAGTTGCACCCCTTTGCAGTTTCCTGCACTGCTTCCTCTTCCTCATCGTCACTGGAGACAACCATCTTAGTATCAGGTTGCTCCCTTTCCGTTTAACTTCCTTCTTCGCCCTCTCGCCTAATGACATTCTCCTTCTCCTGTTTCTCCTTCTTCTCATCTTCCCTGACAGCCCTAATAACCTCGATCACCACAGATGGCAAAATCATCTTCATGACTTGATGGACCTCCTCAACCACCGCCTCCTTCAATGAGGCCCTCAAATTAGCACTCACATCCCCACTGTCATGGTGATGAAGCTCGGGCTCTTCAAGAGTCGTTTCGGTAGTCCTAGCCCTATTCCTTGTGGCATGCGGTCCAACACCACGTCCATCACGACCTCCACCTCGAGAAGCTTTCAAAGATCTACCATCAGCCATCTTTAAACACCATAAGATCCAAACACCAACAGGGTTATTCAAGGTTATAGCTCAGATTATGTCAAGTATAGTAAGTCCCTAATTATAGTAGCTAGTTGTGATTAACCACTTACTTTACTCTTCATTCCCTAAGCATTTCCTATCCAGACAATATCAGTATTCAAATCTAGTAAAGGCATATAAACCACATAACACGCGTACATAATTCCTTTTCCATTAACTTACATAAAACGTTTACATAAAACATATGCCAGCAGGCATGTAGCTACTAGGACTGGCATCCCTTTCCCTTTTGTCCCATTCTTAGTTTAAGTTTAGGTTTTAAAAATATTTTACCCAATTCTCTTAAACTTTGGCTCTGATACCAACTTGTAAGGCCCCGTTCCCAGAATGCTTACAATTGGTCAATCATAGCATAAAACATTTAAAACACATTGTTTTGCAGAGGAAATATATCTTTTCATTAATAATTAAAACCATGTCAAAACGTCATGTCGATTCATTGAAATCTCAAAAATTGTATTAATACAATAATATTCTAAATAAAATGTTGATGCCAGACTCGAATCGTCCCCAACAACTTATGCATCCATGCCTGCACCTCCTCAACATCAATAATTACCTGCCAATAGATATGCATATAAAAAGTCAGTGACACTGAGTGAGTTCTAGTTTGATAATAAAATACTTTACTTTCGGTTAAAATATTTCCTTTACTTTCGTACGTTATCATACATCATACATACATCTAGATAATATCATTATTTATTATCTCCCATCATTGTTCATCATCATTCGTCATCATTCATCATTCGTTAACATCATTAATTTTAGTTTTTATGTATATCCTGCATATGCTATACCCCCACCTCATGCAAATGCCGATACTATTTCAGGGTTTATAAATAAACCTCCACGTCATGCCGAAGCTGATACAGTACCGGGGTAAGCTATACCCCCACGTCATGCAAAAGCCGATATTATGCCGGGGTTTATAAATAAACCCCCACGTCATGCCGAAGCTGACATTGTACTGGGGTAATATTCATTAAGTTCCACTGTCTTTCTTTTATTCCTTTGTAACCACTTGATTATGAATAACATTTTTAAGATATCCATTGCCTTATAATCACATAACATGAAACAGTAAATATTATTCATAACAGCAACCCATAAGAAAAGAATATAACATTAGAAACATTAAACAAGCATAAACTTCCATTAAACATAATTACTTAGCACTTAAATTCTATTCCCAAAATTTCAGAATAAACCTAAATGTTCACAGCGTATGAATAAGGTATACAGCGGATGGCTTAAAAACTAAGTGTCCACAGCAGATACCCAAAGTCCACAGCGGACAGCCAAAGTCCACAACGCATGAATAAAACACTAAGTGTGTTCACAGCGGATAACTAAAGTTCACAGAGGACAGCCAACGGTCCACAGCGGACGACTAAGGTTACTAGTGGATGACTTAAAACATTCTAAGTGTCCACAGCGGATAGCCATAGTCCACAACGGATAGTCTAAAGTACTTAAGGGTCCATAGCGGACAGTTTATGTCCACAGCGAACAATATATAATCTCTCTAAGTGCCCACAGCGGACGTGCATGCATACTTAAGTGTCTATAGCAGACATGCATGCATACTTAAGTGTCTACACCGAACATGCATGCATACTTAAGTGTCTACAGCGGACATGCATGCATACTTAAGTGTCTACAACGGACGTCCAAGTCCACAATGGATAGTCTAAATGCTTAAATGTCCACAGCAGACACCTTATCAGTTCTTCAAGTGTCCACAGCGGATAGCCAGTGTCCATAACGGATAACTAGTCCAACACGTGCAATCCAACTTATGCAGTTTCTAGTCCTATACATCATCTTAAGAGTATTTTTAACATAGGTATACCAGATTCATACTTAAAACATCACAAACATCTACACAATATTATAGTAATCTTTTAAAACATACATCTTTTGTACATAGTCATATTTTCATGAAAAAGGAACATAGTTTAGTAAAGAAACTTTCGTTTCAGTATGCATAACAGCCCCAAACGAGTAGAAAACAAGTAAAAGAGGGGATCTAGAACTCACCTTGAACAGCCTTTAAGTCAAACACCACAAACCCGAGAGCAACCTGGAGTTCTAGCATCCTACACATGAAAACAAGCAACAAATGTTAGACCCTGAAAGGATCATACATGCCAATTCAAGAAGTGGTTGAAGGTTGTTCGGGTTGGAAATCCCTCCAAGTCCAAGAAGAAATGTGGGTGGAAGATCATGAAGAAATGTGGCTGAAGATATAGAAGAAAAAGACTAAGTGTTGGTGATCCGCATTAGTAAATGCGGAAGACCAAAGAACAAATGCGGCCAAGTATTTGTTCATCCGCATTTACTAATGCGTACAAGGAACACAAATGCGGCCAAGTATTTGGCCATCCGCATTTACTAATGCGGATTACCCGGTCAATGCTGAAGACGGTCAGAAGAAATGCTGATAAATACTTCTCATCCGCATTAACTATTACGGATGAACACTTACAAATGCTGATGATATTTTGTACTTAGACTAGTATTCTGATGTATAGTTGTCAGGGTAGTTTAGTCATTTTGTACATACAATGTATCTACCTATAAATAGATCAGTATAACCTAATTTTGCTAAGGGGGAACAAAAACATTAAAAGGTTTCACCAGTAACCCTAGCATACTTTGTGTTTTGTTCACTCTCATCAATATACAAAGCATTTATTAGTATTCTCTCAGTAATTAATGTTCTGTGATTTAGTATTTCCGCGACTTAATCACTGACTCAATCATCATATTTGATCCTAAGTTGAGTCACATCAACTGAGATTCACATCTCGAACCCAGTCAATTGGTATCAGAGCCTTGGCTCTCGAATTCGTGTCAAAATCAGTGCATATCTTGAACGAAAATCGATTGAACTGGTGATTGAGTTATTTATTAGGAAGTGTTACACTTCTAATAAATATACATACTGAAATTACATGAAACATCATCAACCAGTGTTGTGCTTCTGACCGACAACATAAGAAGACTGGTCAACTGTTTGATTCTCAAACAAAAATTAGACTAAAACCTCAAAAATCAAAATCTTGACCCCAAATCAACCTAAAAGCAACTTTTCTGTAACTGTTCATCATATCAAGAATACCAGGACGTTGGACTGTTTGATTATTCTGGACATAAAATCAACTTAATCTTTATTCAAACCATCTAAAATCAATTAATCAAAATGGATTCTACTAACTTCTCTAAACGTGGTCATGCATCTAACCTCTAATGCTTAAACACAAATCTGAGTTTAAGCAGTGGAAAATCAGGTTTAGAAACTACATTACAAGTGTGTATCCCGACTACTGGATTTCCATTTGCAAAGGACCCTACATTCATGTGTCTCTCACTGCTGATCAAGATGCTCAGTATAGAACTGCTAGAATTCCCATTGAGGATCCAAATCTAAATCTTGATGATGAGGAATATAAGAAAATCAAGATAGACCTCAAAGCATACTCCATTCTAACACAAGCTTTGAAAATGGATGTCCTTAAAAGGTTGGAAAAGTATGGAACAGCCAAAGGTGTTTGGGATGCACTTCAAATAATGTGTGAAGGAAGAAGTGAGGTGACAGAGATTAATAAAGATAGACTGGTGAACCAATATGAAACCTTTTACCATACCAAAGGAGAGTCAATCTCCAAGCAGCTGCATCGGTTTGTACAACTGGTGAATGATCTTGAGATCATGGGGGTTACTTATGAAGAAAAAGAAATGAGCAAGAAGATGCTGCACAGCCTCCCTGAAAGCTGGAAAGTACCAGCTTAGACAACATGATTGCTACGATTGAAGCTCTTGAGTTAGATAAAAGAAGAAGAAATCTAAGTCGACCTCAAGTCATTGAAGCATATAAGTTTCCATCTGGAACCCATTCTGTTGAGAATGCCTTTGTGACTGAAGAAGATGATTTTCTCTCCTTAAGAGATCAAGCAAGAACTACTAGATTCTTTGCTGTTCCACAACAACATAAATCATCATCTACTACTCAACCCACGGCAACACCCACTAGCTTGCCCAGTGAGCACAGATCTGAAGAGCAAAAGGCAACTTACAATGCCTTTGTTGCTTGTTTTGAAGCATATCTTGGGGGCAGACTCACTTCAGCTCATCTAATTTAGGAAGATCTGGAAGAAATGGATCCTGATGATGTTGAAGAAATGTACTTGCAATGGCAAATGGCCATGATTGCAATAAGAGCCAAGAAATTCTTTCGAAAAGGGAAGAAATTAAGTCTGAATGAAAACACAAAGCTTGGATGTGACAAATCCAAAGAAAAGTGTTTTAACTGTGGAATGACTGGCGATTTCTCTCTAGAATGTAATGCTCCTAGAAGAAGCAACAACAACAACCAAAGAACCTCACATAGTCGGTCATCATCTCAATCAAATTTAAGCTTTCAGTCAAGTAATCAACCCTAGGTCATCATCTCAAAATCAGCACATATAAATTCATCAAAGACTACCTCAATTGACTCATCAAGCTCAAGGAACTAGCCAACCAACCTCTAATGCACTTGTTATCAGATAAGATGGAGTGTGTGATGGGAGTCTATATGCAGAGGAAGTCCAATCTCTATACCAGAATCATGCTCTAATGGCTCACATCAATGATGGCCCAACTCCAATGCCATCTGAGGTAAAATCTAATCTATGTTCTAATAAATGTATTCAAGAAGTACAGGGATATAGAGAGAGCATAATCACAAGTTGGCTATTAAAATGAAAGAAGAAAAGGTCAAAACTGAAATGTTAAAACAAGAAATGAAAAGTTTTGAAATCAAAATCAAATCCATTCTTTTAGATATGGAAAAACTCCATGGAGAAAAGTACACTCTTACAGCTGAGAATGAGAGGTTAACTGAATTGTTAACAAAAACAAAAACTGAGCAACCAGCTACTGAAGTGAAACTTGAAAAGTTTCTATTTTCTTTTGCCAAGCTGCAAGAGTTACTCTATTCACAAAAAGAGCCAAAGAGTATGACTGGGATAGGATACAACTCTTGCCCTCCTTCATTAAATGACAACTATATGGTTATGCTTGAGTCACTCACACAATTTGATTCAATTGGACCTAAAGTTATTAAAACTAAAACAATGATTTCTCAAATAACAAATCCTCAAAACAAGCCAAGTGTTTACATTGAAACCAATAAGGATAAAATCAAATTAGGTCACCCAATCAAAATCAAAGAGTGCTCTTACAAACCTGTAGTTGTCAAAAAACCAAAAAGCCCAGTCAAAGCTATTGTGCCATTTGTGAAATTCATTCCTGAAAATCTCAAGGTGGAAAAGAATGGTGAATTTCCTGTGAGATTTTCTGCTGAAAGCAGATCTGATAGTGAGATCAAATCTACAAAAAATTCAAGCAAATCAGAACAGGTTTCATAGAGATTCAAAAACAAAGCTAAGGGTTCTTCATCATCCAAAGGGAAATCCTCCTTGATTCAAAAATCAAAAGTAAAAACTGATTCACCATCATCATCTAAAAACAAACAAGGGGTTGGTTTTGATATTTTCAATAAATAGCATGTGGACCAATTTGAAAGGGAGTTAAATAAAGGCAAAAAGAGGCAAAATCAGTCTCAAAAAATCAAGCAAAGCAGAATTGTGAAACAATCTGCTACCACCAAGAAAACTGAAGTTGCTTCTTTGTCGAAAACCAAATTTGAGAATAATCTAAAATCTTCTAAGTCAAATGAAGTATCCATTTCAAAATCAAAGGACAAACAAATTTATTGTGACATTTGTGACATGCTTAATCATAATACAAATGAGTGTTATTTTAATCAATATTGCTCCATCTGTGACATGAACAATCATTCAACAAAAAAACTATTATTTCAACAAGTATTGTTTTGTATGTGATGACAAATCACAATACATCTGATTGTTTCTTTAAGTAAAAAGGTTTGAGAATTCCTCAAAAGAAGCCTATTTCACTAATTTCATCTGACAATGTCAAAAGTAGAAGTCTATCACACATGAAACAATCATGGTGTTCTCATTCAAGATATAAAACTAAATGGATTTCTGAAAAACAAAAAAGTTCCAAATTTCTACATAAAAACCAGGATCAAAAAGTTGAATACTCTTCTGACAGCTTAGTTGAAATTGATGAAATCAAACCAAAAAGAACTCCATAGAAAATCATCAAAGCCTCTTCTTCTAAACCACAACCAAGAAGAAAGTATCAAGAGGTTACTGTAATGTATAGAATCGGACAACCCAAGACCATCATGGCTTGGGTTCCACATTCTAACTAGTTTTTTTATGCTTGTAGGGTCGTCCATACAGGTCCAACAGCTTATGGTATGTGGACAGTGGATGCTCCCGACACATGACTGGAGACAGTTTCCTCCTTCATGACTTCAAGCATATTCAAGGAACTACTATGACATTTGGTGGAGATTCACAAGGTGGTAGAATTACTGGGGAAGGATCTGTGACAAATGGACTACTGAGTTTTGACAAAGTGAACTACTGCAAGCAACTGAACTTCAATCTGCTCAGCGTGTCTCAGATCTGTGACAAGAAATATTCCACTCATTTCAAAGACACTCATTGCTACATTATGAAACCAGGATTTCAAATTCCTAAAGATTGGGTTGTCTTGAAGACTTCCAGAAAGAATAATACCTATGTCTTGAACCTTAATTATGCTCATCCTTTAGAAGAAACAAGTCTTTTGTCTAAAGCATCTTTTGATGAGTCACAGCTTTGGCATAGACGTTTGGGACACACGAATTTCAAAAACATGATCAGATTGGTCAAAGGAAACCATGCACTTGGTTTACCTCAAAAAGAATTTCATTTTGTTGACCATTGTTCTGCATGTCTCAAAGGAAAACAACATAAGTCCTCCCGTAAGTCAAAGCTGGTGAACATAAACAATTCTCCACTGAAGTTACTTCATATGGATCTCCTTGGTCCAACTCATGTCATGAGTATTGGAAAAAAGCATTATTATTTGGTGATCATAGATGACTTTTCACGGTTCACATGGGTCTTCTTTCTACTTCATAAAAACGAAGTGTACCAAATAATAAAAGTTTTTATCATAAAAATGGAAAATCAAATTAATATAAAGGTAAAATCAATTAGAAGTGATAATGGGACAGAATTCAAAAATGAAGAGCTAAGTTCATTTTGCACACTAAAAGGCATTGCTCATCAATTCAGTGCATCTAGGACTCCTCAACAAAATGGGGTAGCTGAAAGAAGAAATAGAACACTGATTGAAGCATCACGAACAATGCTAGCCAATGCCAAACTGCCAATTACCTTTTGGGCAGAAGCTGTCAACACATCGTGCTTTGTGCAAAATCAAACTTTGATAAACAAAGAAAGCAACAATTTCTTTTTCATAGAAAACCATTTGTTGGATTTTTGAAGTCATTTGGTTGTCCTGTCTTAATATTAAACACCCGAGACCATTTAGGAAAGTTCGCTCCTAAGTCTGACGAGGGATTCTTTGTAGGTTATTCTTCTGTCTCAAAGGCTTTTAAAGTGTTTAATCCTAGATTAAATATTATTGATGAATCAACCAATGTTCAATTTAATGAGTATTCCTTTCCCAAGTCAATAAATGGTCCTGATTGGTTGTTTGATATTGACTCATTTACTGGATCTTTTGATCAGTTCCACTTGTCAAATGCAGGAAACTTACAATCGGCTGGATCTTCTGGAATAGTAGAGAGAAGAAATGACATTCCTATGATTCCTCCTTTTTCTTCTAGAATAGTTCCATTACAAGCTAATACTGTCAGACAAGCTGCACAACATCAAAGTGTTTCAACTGAGGCTGGTCCTAGTTTAATGCCCACTCCTTCAGCCGAACCATCCACTGAAGTGAGAAATCCAGAATCAGCAACTGTACCAGTTGAAATTGAAGGAAATGAAAATGATGAAAGTCTTCAAAGTGCTGCTGAAGCTGATGAAGCATTTGATTACTTTCACCATTCACCAACATCACAACCTAAAGATGCCTCTCACCAAGATGATCTAAATGTCTCCAATCTTGATGTATCCATTGCTAGCAATTTGATTCCAATTACCAGGATACATAAGAATCATCTAGTGTCCACCATCATTGGTGATCTAGATGAGCGGGTGACCAGAAGCAAGTCAAGTATTGCAAACATCTGTTTGTTTTCTTGCTTTTTATGTCAAACAGTACCCAAGAATATTAAAGAGGCTCTTCAAGACAACAGCTGGATTAAGGCAATGCAGGAAGAATTGCTCCAGTTCAAGAAACAAGAGGTATGGCAACTGGTAGACCTTCTCGAAGGACAATACCCTATCAGTACCAGATGGCTGTACAAAAACAAGATAGATGGCAGGGGCATTGTCATCGGAAACAAGGCAAGATTAATTGCACAGGGCTACACTCAAGAAGAAGGAATAGACTATGATGAAGTGTTTGCTCCATTTGTGAGATTGAAAGCCATAAGAATCTTTATTGCTTACTCTGCATCTATGAAATTCATGATGTATCAAATGGATGTAAAGTGTACATTTCTGTATGTGAGTCAACCACCAGGTTTTGAGGAACCGGATTTCCCTCACAGGGTGTACAAGCTAGACAAAGCTTTGTATGGTTTACATCAAGCCCCTCGAAAGTGGTACGAGACTCTATCATCTTTCCTTCTTAATCACAGATATGAAAGAGGAAAGATTGATCAGACTTTATTTAGAAAGAAGAAAGGTCATGAACTGTTGTTAGTCCAAATCTATGTGGATGATATTATTTTTGGCTCATCAAACAAGCAAGTAAGTAAAGATTTTGAAAATCTCATACACTCTAAGTTCCAGATGAGTGCTATGGGAGAACTCACTTTCTTCTTAGGATTGCAAGTACAACAGACAACAGATGGAATCTTTATAAATCAATCAAAATATGTGGAATCAATTTTGAAGAAGTTTCATTTTGCATACTGTCAGTCTATTAGAACTCCTGTGGATACTAAAGTGAAGATTGGTCCAGACTCAGATGACAATTTAGTGGATCAGACTTTCTATCGATCAATGATAGGGTCACTTATGTATCTTACATCTAGTAGACCTGACATTATGTTTGGTGTATGTGTTTGTGCTACATATCAGGTAGATCCCAAGGAATCTCATGTGAATGCAGTGAAGAGGATATTCAGATATCTCAAGGGCAAGCATGCACCTGGATTATGGTATCCAAAGGAAGGAGATTTCAATCTCTATGCATACACAGACAGTGACTATGGGGGATGCAACTTCAATTGAAAGTCCACTTCTGGTAGTGCAAGTAATAGACAAATGTATCTGTGTCAACAGCAGAAGCCGAGTACATAGCAGCATCAGCATGTTGCTCTCAAGTTCTCTGGATTCAAAACCAGATGCTTGATTATGGTTTTAACTTCTTGCACACACCAATTCACATTAACAACACAGCCACCATGTTTATTTCAAATAATCCTGTTCAGCACTCAAAAACCAAACACATTGAATTTAGATATCACTTTTTGAGAGATTGTGCTGAAAAGGGGTTAATCAAGTTGATTCAGGTTCACACGGACAATCAGTTAGTTGATTTTTTCACTAAGGCATTTGACCCTAGTTGGTTTGAATTCTTAGTCCAATCAACTGGCATGATTAACCATGAGTAAATAATCAAAATTTCCCAAAAAAAAAATATAATATTATAAAAATAAAAAAGAAGTTATTTTGTTGAAGTATATGTTATGTACTCCAAATGGGAAATGATATAATTACAGTCATTATATCATTCACTTTGCTTATTTCAAAATCTTGAAAGACTGACATGACTTATATGATATACGGGTAGGCTCATCTTGGAAAAGAAAATACATGCTGTGATAAACTAAAGCTCATATTCAGCTGTGAAGCTATCATCTCAAGGTGTAAGTAAATATTTAGCTTATCCAAGTGTGTGTATGTGTAGTAACCTAAACACACCAGGTAGTAATACTTTCTGAATCTCATTCACCAACATCAGTTTCTCCTCTATTTTGCTAAGCAAAGATCTGGAGAAACAGGCACATAGTGCTGATGTCATGATCCAAAAAGATTCCTAATAAAGAACACATCCAACCTGGATGAATTAATAAAGAATACATTCCTTGTGATTGAACAAAAAGAATTCCAAAGCGGATCACCTTTCAAAGTGAAGTGAAAAAGAATCCCAATGTGGATCAAATAAATATAAGGATCAAAACAAAAAAATCCCAATGAGGATTCCCCTTCCTCAAATCAAAATGAGATTTCATAATTTAAACGACCTGGTTATGTAAGTTGTAAAAAAGTTCTACCATGCATGTCATGCGGATGGTTGATCTTGCCATACCTTTGAGTGTGAGGTACATATTGAATATTTAACCCATTCAAAACATGATAAAGATCACATGCATTAAAATATCAACCAAGCATGAGTTTAAGAGGACAAACATACCTACAATCTCTATGTTCATGATTATGTCTATTTTACTAACAATTACTTGCACTTGTGAAAGGTAAGATTGAGATGATCCCAATTAAGGTATACATCCTCTTCATGTACAGATAAGAAAAACAATTTAAAAATTACAAAAATATTTCCCTTTCAATTTAAAAATTCTTTAAAGTTTCTATCCCATCTGGATATAAACTTTAGGGGGAGTAATTAAAATTTTAAAAGAAAATATTCTCAAAAACATAAAATTTGCAACATCTTTTCTTCAATATAAAATTAGAAAAATGACTGTGTTGGTGTGGAAGTTATACCATAAGTATATCAGTGTATACAGATGTTTGGAAGCACAAAGTCCAGAATCAGTCAAATCTGGGAAACTTGTATTATACAGGATGTACAAGTCAATCCAAGCAAGAATTGACAATCCAAGCAACAGTCAAAACTTCATAAAATCAAAGTAACAGACTCATCTTCATAAAAACCAGAACATCAGTGCAAAAAAGTCAGAATCATCCTCTGCAAAAACATTAATTTTTGACTTCAAAATTAATGCGGGTAAGAGTATTGGTTAATGCGGGTGAAGGTAACCCAGACATATAACCAATGCGGGTAACTATTTTTTGAGCAAGTGTAACTAATGCGGACAAATATTTGTTCTTCCGCATTTATTACAGTAAATGCAAACAACTGAAAGCATTCGCATTTGCTACAGTAGTGAAATGCGCCCAACTTAAAGCATTCGCATTTGCTACAGTAGTGAAATGCGCACAACTTAAAGCATTAGCATTTGCTACAGTAGAGAAATGTGCACAAATAAAAGCACCCGCATTTGCTACAGTATCAAAATTAAAACATGCGCATTTGTTCACACTTGCAAAATTTGTATTAGTCGTTAAATGTATTATTTAAACACATTAATAAGAGTCATTTAATACTTTTCAAACTTGAGTGAACTTATAGTGCGACGAGCGTTTTTCTTACTGTTCTTCATCATCATCCAAACAACCTCAGATCTTGTGTTTCTATTGTTCATCCAAATCCATTCCATCTCTAATTTGATCTTTGGCCAAAGCAGGATCAAAACAAGGTGATTTTCGATGGATTTGTAAAACTTCAAATGTCGAACCTGTAATGAACATAGAACCCTAGTTTTAAGAAACTTCATAAAATTGACCAGGAATTGTGGATTTAAATGGCATTCTCAAGTTCATTGAAATAGATGTTAATGTGAATAACAAAGAACAACCATTTTTCAAACCCTAAATTAATCAGGATGAATAGGGGAATCGTACCGTGAAAATATGGAAATCAAATCCAATGATTAAACATTAAACGATGTTTGAAACAGTAAAGATGATCAAAAATAAGCATAAAAGATAACTTCAATGATTTTTCATCACAAAATCAAAATTAGGTCAAACTCTTAATAAAACAGTAACCTTTGAACCTTCATTTTGACTTGAAAATGTCAAAATAAGAAAAGTCAAACATGATTCTTGTCATATGATATGATAATTGTTAGAATATTGCTAACACATGTGTATCTATTGCAGAATCTATGGCAAACTTGACATGGAGCAAGCTCCACAATGTCAGTGGATTTCTTGATCCTGATGTGACATCCGGTAATTTTCCGTTACCAAACTTCGTTAGTTCCGTTAAGTCTTGCATACACGTGTCGGGAGCACACACTAGTTGTCGTCAAATGTTGGTGACTTAATAATAATTAATAATGATAAACTAATTATAATTTAACTGGTTATGTGATTATCAAGTTGTGCTTATGTGATTATGTGATTTAAATGCTTATAGTGAACTTTATCACGTAAAGTGGAAACGTGTGTGTTTAATCCGTATGTTTTGTATCTAGTGAAGATAATGCATATGATTATTATTGTTAGTTTATATGCTTATTATTCTAGTTAAAAACGCTTTAAAAGAGTATTTAAAAGTCTAATTTTTATAAAATACAAAATGCAAGGGTTTAAAGGGTAATTATGCAAAATTAAATAGTATTAAAACACAAAACTCTAACCCTAATAGCCCATCGGCCGCGACCTGCACTCCCTCTCCCTCTCCTCTTCGAATTCGACCAAGAACAAGTGAGTAAGCCTCGGATTGGATCGATTTCAAGGGTTAGAAAACACTAGAAGCATCAAAGCTTGTTCCTTTTGGCGATTTTAAGGTTAATTTCGTGTTTCTTTCATGTATTTTGTTCTAGCCGAAAGTTTTGTGCGATTTGGAAGAATTGGAGGCCGAATGTTGCTTGTTTGTTGATGTTAATGTGTTTGTTAGATAGAATGCATGCTAATTAACGTCAAGTATGTAATAAAGTTTGGATTTTGGTTGTTTGTTCATATGATTTTCTTTGGCCGAGAGTTTGAAGCGATTTTGGATCGAAGTGATGTTGAATGTTGGTTGTTTAATGTTGTAATGATGCTAGTTAGGTGGTATGCATATTAGTTAACGTCTATTTTGCGTGAAAGCTTCGATTTTGATTTATGGTTCATAGGTTACTAAGAATAGTAGCTTTATTTTGCATGAATTGATGATTTGATGATGTATGAATTTTATGGATGTGTTTGTGATGATGATTAGATGCTAGGTTGATGATATGAACAATTGAAAAACAAGAAGATGTCTTATAGTTCATACATTGCTAAAAATAGTAACTTTTGGTGTTGGACGTTGATGAATCATGATGATTAAGTGTTGTTGATCATGTTTAGATGTTGTCATGGACTTGAATTGGTATGTAAATGATGAATCCATGAATGTCTTGGGTGTTTGATGAAATTGGGATGTACTTTCCCAAAAGGGAAACTTTATTTGTGCAAATTCTTTAATTGGATGATTTGAGCATGTTTGGGATATTAGGATCATGCTAGTGTGTTCATGGATGGTTTCTAAGGTGATTAAATGTGTTGTTTAGGTTATAGGGATGTTGATTTGGTTTGTTACCTGTTTTGGCCTATTGTGATTCGCATGACTTGTATGATATCTAGTTGTATGATGATCTAGGTGGTACATGTGGTTAATGATGTGCTATATGTAATCAAGTGGTATGTTGATCATGTATGATATGCTATTGTGTTAGTATTAACGAATTATCACCTATAATGTCACCAACGGGTCAACTGGGTCAAATGTGTCTTGTCTTTCTAAAACCTTGAGTCCCTTGGGTTGTAGAGCACTTAGGGTTTCATATTGATTCTGTGTACACGTACTTATGTACTCATGTGTTCTAGGTGACCTTTGAAGGTTGTCTTTCCCCTCTTTCTTTCAAGTTAAGCTCTAAGTTAATTCTTGCGCGCATCAGGTGAGTTCTTGCCCCACTCATTTTACCTAATCTCTTTTGGGGGAGATAGCATACTGTTGATCACAAACGCTTTTATATATGAGTGTGTATAATATTGATATAGTGCTGTTTACCATGGAAAGTCCTCACACTTTCGGATTGTTAATATTGACTAGCGGGGAAATTTTTGGTAGTACTACTGGGTCTGACGAGCCCCACCTGTGTGACTCGAGGTCATACGAGTGCAATTTTGTCCTAACATATATTCATCACGACCTGGTAAGTCGTGACGGGAGGCAACAAACGTAACACAGTCAGCTTCGATCGCGAAATCACTATTATTAATATTTTTATGTTAATAGACTAGCTATCTATTGCAATACACTACTTATGCTCTGGAAACTGTTGATTGGTTTATATTTTAATGCAAACTCTTGAACTCACCAACCATGTGTTGACTTGTTTAGTATGCTATTCTCAGGTTAAGGTTGCCAGTTGCCTAGGAGCACGCACGTCAGCATTGTTGAGTTGTCTACCTTTGCCTTGTTTACAAATTTGGGATTATTTTCATATTAAATAATTGTGTTTGGGGCGCGTATGTTTTGCGTATTCTCTTTACATACTACTTGTTTTGGGTTTTCTTGTTTTAAAAATGCTTCCGCAGTATTTTAAACGTTAACTCTGGTTCTGTTTATTTATCATATAGAGTCGTTCTTGGTAACTAATGACTGAGATCCTGGTATGTCACGCGCCTCGCGGTAAAATCCTGCACGCGGATTTTGAGGGTGTGACAGATTGGTATCAGAGCCATTGGTTATAGGGAACTAGGTTGCATACACACACTAGACTATAACCGCACAGTTGTTAGTTACTCATCGCTTACTCTCCTTACTGTATACTCATTGGCATACGCAACACGTACTTCGCAGCATGGCATCGTCGTCCAGAAATTTAGGCAAGAGACCTGCACGATCTGAGTCACCTCCTACTTCTCCCGTACTGGATAGGGGATTTAATGGCCTCAACATCCTTATCCTCCTGGTGAGATAGACTGGGATCAGCCTTTCATACCTCCTGAGCTCGATCCTCCGCGGAACTGGGATTTCTACCCCACTTACATAAACCGTATGGCTTATAGAGAGCGCGTACCACCAGTAGCACCTACACGACCTAGGACTAGGTCATCAACCGCCTCTACTTTACCTACACTCCCTACCTTGAGCATCCCTCTGGAGCAGGCATTTGCAGCCCTAGTAGCCACACTGGACACAGAGCGACAACGGATTAGAGGACTCACTGATGAGAACTCTGCATTACGATCTGAAATGCGTCAGCTGCGTTTCAAGGTAGAGACGCTTCAGGAGCGACTCTCGATGGCCATTGGTGGACATCATACTCTGGCAGGCAACGTGGTAGCACTTAGTGGGCGCATGGACGCACAGGATCACCATAACGTTGTGATCGATGATAGGTTTGCTGATTTAGAGGCACAACTAGCAGCACTTCAGGTTGTTGAAGCCCCTGGACCTTTGGGGAAGACCCTAATAAGGAAGAACCAGAAGAAGATCCGAGGAAGAACTGGATGAAGTCCAGAAGTTGGAGGCTTTCTGGCACGATTTGGCAACGCTTTGCCCAGGCATGATCAATCCGCCGATCAAATGAATTGAGCTTTATCAGCGTGGCTTGGTTTCGGAGATACAAAGCATGGTGACTGTTGTGAACCTCACCACTATCCAGCAGGTTATTCGATTGGCTCACAAGTTTACTGACCAAGCAGTGGAGAAGGGAAAGCTACCCAAACAGGGCGCTATGGTAAGCGTGCCTGACAATAAACGCAACTGGGACAACTCTGGCAATAAGGGATCTTTGTCAAACAACCAATCTCAGCAACATCAACAGCAACAACAGCACACTCAGCAACATCAGCATCACCGAAATTCCAATCAGCCATCCTCGACATCGCAGGGACAAGGAGGCTATGTGGGGAAAAGTCCTAAGTGCAATCGATGCAACTACCATCATACCGGCAGGTGTGACAACTTCCGATGCCAACGCTGTGGTAAAGTTGGGCATGCGGCCAAAGACTGCCAGGGTGAACTGATGAAGAAGCCTCACCAATCACAAGAAACTCCGAAAGGTTGTTTTGAGTGCGGAAAAGAAGGCCATTACAAACGCAACTGTCCCCAACTTAAGAGGAATGGTAATGGCAACAACAACAATGGAAACACCAGCAATAATAACAATGGCAACAACAATAACAACAACAATGGTAATGACAACAACAATGGAGGCAATAACAACAATGGAGCCAAAGGAAGAGCCTTCGTCATTGGCTCAGGTGAGGCCCTAAACGACCCTACAACAGTAACTGGTAAATTTTCGGTTAATGGTTGTTTTGCTACCGTATTATTCGATACCGGAGCCGATAGAAGTTTCGTGTCCACTAGGTTCTGTAGTCTTTTAAGTGATATGCCCTCAGCCTTAGAAACTAAATACACCGTGGAGTTAGCTGACGGTACACAGATTCACGTAACGCATATTCTTAGAGACTGCAAGATAGAGCTTGCTGGTCATACATTCACCATAGATCTCATGCCTATTACGTTAGGAAGCTTTGATGTGGTAGTAGGCATGGATTGGCTTTCCGATAAACAAGCGGAAGTCATATGCCACGAGAAGATCATACGGATTCCCATTGGTGAAGAAGTCCTTACGGTCAGAGGTGATAGGAGTAGTGCGGTGATAGGCATCATCTCGTTTATGAAAGCACAGAAGTTGTTACGAAAGGGTCGACTGGCCATATTAGCACTCGTCACAGATAAACAGGTCGAGGAAAAGAAGATAGAGGATATCCCCGTAGTTCGTGAGTTTCCCGAGGTGTTTCCGGAAGACCTGCCTGGATTACCGCCTCATCGTCAAGTTGAATTCCAGATTGAGTTGACTCCAGGAGCCGCTCCAATTGCGAGAGCACCGTACCGATTAGCTCCGAACGAACTGCAGGAATTATCCGCCCAACTACAAGAGTTGTTGGATAAAGGGTTTATCCGACCGAGTTCGTCACCCTGGGGAGCACCAGTTCTATTTGTGAAGAAGAAGGATGGTACATTTCGAATGTGCATTGACTATAGGGAACTGAACAAGGTTACTATCAAGAATAGATATCCCTTATCTTGTATTGATGATTTGTTTGATCAACTGCAAGGATCAAGCTATTACTCTAAGATTGATCTGAGGTCTGGGTATCATCAGCTTAGAGTTCGAGAAGAGGACATCTCGAAGACTGCTTTCCGTACACGATATGGTCACTATGAATTTTTGGTCATGCCATTTGGGTTGACGAATGCACCAGCAGTATTCATGGACCTCATGAATGGCGTGTGCAAACCCTATCTTGATCAGTTTGTTATCGTCTTTATTGATGACATACTGATATACTCAAGGACCGAGGAAGAACATGGAGAGCACTTACGTTTGATCTTAGAATTACTTAGAAAGGAACAACTGTACGCAAAGTTTTCTAAGTGTGATTTCTAGATACGTGAGGTACAATTCTTGGGTCACATTGTCAACGAGAAGGGAATACATGTTGATCCTACTAAGATTGAAGCGATAAAGAATTGGTCAGTTCCTAAGACACCGAGTGAGATACGACAATTCCTTGGATTAGCGGGATATTATCGACGATTCATTGAAGGATTCTCTAAGATTGCACAACCTCTCACAGCCTTGACTCACAAGGGAACAACATACAAATAGGGTGAGAATCAGGAAACTGCTTTTCAGTTGCTGAAGCATAAATTGTGTAGCGCACCAATATTAGCGTTACCGGATGGTAGTGATGACTTCGTAGTCTACTGCGATGCGTCTATTCAAGGACTTGGATGCGTCTTGATGCAGCGGGATAAAGTGATAGCTTACGCCTCTAGACAGTTGAAGATTCATGAGAAGAACTATACCACCCATGACTTGGAACTGGGTGCGGTAGTGTTTGCCTTGAAGATCTGGAGACATTACTTGTACGGTACCAAATGCACCATCTACACTGATCACAAGAGTCTTCAGCATATATTTGAGCAAAAGGAATTGAACATGAGGCAAAGGCGCTGGATAGAGTTATTGAATGACTATGATTGTGCTATCAAGTATCACCCGGGAAAAGCAAATGTAGTTGCTGATGCACTGAGTAGGAAAGAAACTACTAAGCCACGACGTGTGCGAGCTCTGCAACTAACGATTAGTACGTAGTTACCTGAACAAATCCGAGAGGCTCAGACAGAAGCTCTGAAAGCAGAAAACATTAGGTCTGAATCGTTAAGGGGTATGGAAAAACAATTGGAAGTAAAAGCGGATGAAATTCGTTACTTCATGGATAGACTATGGGTACCTCTACACGGAAATCTGAGAGACTTTGTCATGATTGAGGCTCACAAGTCCAAGTATTCTATACATCCTGGATCTGACAATATGTATCACGATCTGAAGGCGCACTATTGGTGGCCTAATATGAAAGCGGATGTAGCTACTTATGTGAGCAAGTGTCTGACCTGCTCGAAGGTTAAAGTGGAGTATCAGAAACCATCTGGTCTACTACAACAACCCGAGATACCTATGTGGAAGTGGGATCAGATATCAATGGATTTTATTACTAAGTTACCTCGCACTTCTACGGGTTGTGATACAATATGGGTTATCGTGGATCGATTAACAAAATCTGCTCATTTCCTAGCGATAAAGGAAACAGACAAGATGGAGAAATTAACTCGACTCTATTTGAAGGAGATCGTTTCGAGGCATGGAGTACCAATCTCGATCATTTCTGATCGCGATTCTCGTTTCACTTCAAACTTCTGGCAATCACTGCAGATCTTTGGGTACGTGATTGGATATGAGTACTGCTTATCATCCACAGACTGATGGTCAAAGCGAGCGTACTATACAGACTTTGGAGAACATGTTACGTGCTTGTGTGATTGACTTCGGGAATAACTGGGAAGTTCACCTACCATTGGTGGAATTTTCTTACAACAACAGTTATCACACTAGCATAAAGGCGGCACCTTTTGAAGCTTTATATGGGAGAAAGTGTAGATCACCATTTTGCTTGGATGAAATTGGTGATAGTCAATTAACGGGTCCTGAGTTAATACACGAGACAACTGAGAAGATTGTCCAGATAAGAAACCGCATGGCTGCAGCGCGAGACAGACAGAAAAGCTATGCTGATAAGCGACGGAAACCCTTAGAATTTCAGATAGGTGACAAGGTTTTATTAAAGGTCTCACCATGGAAAGGCGTAGTTCGGTTTGGTAAGCGAGGAAAGCTAAATCCGAGATACGTTGGACCATTTGAGATAGTGGAAAGAATTGGCCCAGTGGCCTATCGACTAGCCTTACCTGATTCATTGAGTGGAATCCATGATGTATTCCATGTTTCAAATCTAAAGAAATGCTTAACGGATGAAACGATGGTCGTACCACTGGAAGAAGTTCAAGTAGACAAACAGTTATGCTTCATTAAGGAACCTGTCGAAGTGATGGATCGTGAGGTGAAAACGCTTAAGCAAAGCTAGATACCCATTGTCAAAGTTCGTTGGAACTCGAGACGTGGACCAGAATTCATGTGGGAACGTGAAGACCAAATGAAGCTTAAGTATCCTCAACTATTCGAAAAGACAATGCCAGCAGGCGAAGGTACTGATTAAATTTCGGGACGAAATTTCTTTCAACATGGGGATGATGTGACAACTCATCCAAAACTCACACGATTTTGATTTCCTTGTGCCAATGCAGTAGACCAGTGATGGAACACTCACCATGTAACGCAATTTTCGGGACGAAAATTCTTTCAACATGGGGATAATGTGACATCCGGTAATTTTCCGTTACCAAACTTCGTTAGTTCCGTTAAGTCTTGCATACACGTGTCGGGAGCACACACTAGTTGTCGTTAAACGTTGGTGACTTAATAATAATTAATAATGATAAGCTAATTATAATTTAACTGGTTACGTGATTATCAAGTTGTGCTTATGTGATTATGTGATTTAAATGCTTATTGTGAACTTTATCGCGTAAAGTGGAAACGTGTGTGTTTAATCCGTATGTTTTGTATCTAGTGAAGATAATGCATATGATTATTATTGTTAGTTTATATGCTTATTATTCTAGTTAAAAACGCTTTAAAAGAGTATTTAAAAGTCTAATTTTTATAAAATACAAAATGCAAGGGTTTAAAGGGTAATTATGCAAAATTAAATAGGATTAAAACACAAAACTCTAACCCTAATAACCCATCGGCCGCGACCTGCACTCCCTCTCCCTCTCCTCTTCGAATTCGACCAAGAACAAGTGAGTAAGCCTCGGATTGGATCGATTTCAAGGGTTAGAAGACACTAGAAGCATCAAAGCTTGTTCCTTTTTGCGATTTTAAGGTTAATTTCGTGTTTCTTTCATGTATTTTGTTCTAGCCAAAAGTTTTGTGCGATTTGGATGAATTGGAGGCCGAATGTTGCTTGTTTGTTGATGTTAATGTGTTTGTTAGATAGAATGCATGCTAATTAACATCGATTATGTAATAAAGTTTGGATTTTGGTTGTTTGTTCATATGATTATCTTTGGCCGAGAGTTTGAAGTGATTTTGGATCTAAGTGATGTTGAATGTTGGTTGTTTAATGTTGTAATGATGCTAGTTAGGTGGTATGCATATTAGTTAACGTCGATTTTGCGTGAAAGCTTCGATTTTGATTTATGGTTCATAGGTTACTAAGAATAGTAACTTTATTTTGCATGAATTGATGATTTGATGATGTATGAATGTTATGGATGTGTTTGTGATGATGATTAGATGCTATGTTGATGATATGAACAATTGAAAAACAAGAAGATGTCTTATAGTTCATACATTGCTAAAAATAGTAACTTTTGGTGTTGGATGTTGATGAATCATGATGATTAAGTGTTGTTGATCATGTTTAGATGTTGTCATGGACTTGAATTGGTATGTAAATGATGAATCCATGAATGTCTTGGGTGTTTGATGAAATTGGGATGTACTTTCCCAAAAGGGAAACTTTATTTGTGCAAATTCTTTAATTGGATGATTTGAGCATGTTTGGGATATTAGGATCATGCTAGTGTGTTCATGGATGGTTTCTAAGGTGATTAAATGTGTTGTTTAGGTTATAGGGATGTTGATTTGGTTTGTTACCTGTTTTGGCCTGTTGTGATTCGCATGACTTGTATGATATCTAGTTGTATGATAATCTAGGTGGTACATGTGGTTAATGATGTGCTATATGTAATCAAGTGGTATGTTGATCATGTATGATATGCTATTGTGTTAGTATTAACGAATTATCACCTATAATGTCACCAACGGGTCAACTGGGTCAAATGTGTCTTGTCTTTCTAAAACCTTGAGTCCCTTGGGTTGTAGAGCACTTAGGGTTTCATATTGATTCTGTGTACACGTACTTATGTACTCATGTGTTCTAGGTGACCTTTGAAGGTTGTCTTTCCCCTCTTTCTTTCAAGTTAAGCTCTAAGTTAATTCTTACGCGCATCAGGTGAGTTCTTGCCCCACTCATTTTACCTAATCTCTTTTGGGGGAGATCGCATACTGTTGATCACAAACGCTTTTATATATGAGTGTGTATAATACTGATATAGTGCTGTTTACCATGGAAAGTCCTCACACTTTCGGATTGTTAATATTGACTAGCGGGGAAATTTTGGGTAGTACTACTGGGTCTGACGAGCCCCACCTGTGTGACTCGAGGTCATACGAGTGCAATTTTGTCCTAACATATATTCGTCACGACCTGGTAAGTCGTGACGGGAGGCAACAAACATAACGCAGTCAGCTTCGATCGCGAAATCACTATGATTAATATTTTTATGTTAATAGACTAGCTATCTATTGCAATACACTACTTATGCTCTGGAAACTGTTGATTGGTTTATATTTTAATGCAAACTCTTGAACTCACCAACCATGTGTTGACTTGTTTAGTATGCTATTCTCAAGTTAAGGTTGCCAGTTGCCTAGGAGCACGCACGTCAGCATTGTTGAGTTGTCTACATTTCCCTTGTTTACAAATTTGGGATTATTTTCAAATTAAATAATTGTGTTTGGGGAGCGTATGTTTTGCGCATTCTCTTTACATACTACTTGTTTTGGGTTTTCTGGTTTTAAAAACGCATCCGCAGTATTTTAAACGTTAAATCTGGTTCTGTTTATTTATCATATAGAGTCGTTCTTGGTAACTAATGACTGAGATCCTGGTATGTCACGCGCCTCGCGGTAAAACCCCGCACGCGGATTTTGAGGGTGTGACACTTGATGTGCCCGAATCTGTAGGATTAAGTGACATGATCAGATTCATCTCTACAAAAAGAGTGGCACATGCTATCACTATTAGACCCATCATTTATGAGAACCTCATTAGATCTTTCTAGGGAATAGCTGAAGTAACTGAGATTGATGGTGTAAAGACTATTTCAGGAAAAATTACTGATGATCATACATTGGTAATCTCTGAACAAACTGTAAGACAGTGTCTACAGTTTGAAGATGATGCCAATGCTCCCCAAGAACTTGAAGAAGATGACATCATAACATTCTTTGCCAACACCGATTATGAAGGCGGATTTGAAGGAAAACAGATTGTCAAGGGGTTAGTTGATCTGCAGTGGAGATTCCTCATTCATTTATTCCAACACTACTTGTCCAAGAGGAAGACTGGGTGGAATGATATCCCCATTACTACTTCATCAACCATCTGTGCCTTATGCACTAACAGACCATTCAACATGTCTGCTTATGTGTTTAATGGCCTGACCTCAAACATCCAAGAAGGAAGGAGGCATATGTTTCTGATGTACCCAAGGTTCATTCAGTGCTTCATCAATGAAGCTTTTCCTGAACTTATACCAGAGGGGCCTGTTATGGTCATTCCTCACTATAATGCCAAATCATATAAGTACATCAAGAAGAGAAATCATAGGAACTTTTACAGTGGAATTTTCTTTCCATTACTTCCATGGATGTTACATCAGATAAACCCAGAAGAAGTTCATGAAGAAGCTACTGAAGAAGATGTTCCTGATGTTGAGGAACAAGCACATGATGATGTGCCAGCTGATGAACATGAGATTATTGAAGATCAACCAGCTACTCATGATCAACACACTGTTGAAGAGCAAGCTGAGGCAGTTGAAGAAGAACTGAGGCAAGTGTCACCACAAGTTGATGAAGGTGGTGATCTTCACACTATGCCTTTAGTTCAAGAACAAGAAATACCATCACCTTTCAGAACATCACCTGCTCACTCACTTCCATTATCTCCTATCCAAGCTCATCATGTATCTCCAATCATTTCTTCTCCTGATGCTGTAGCTGCAGCTGTTAAGTCTGGTGAATCTGCCAGCTCATCAGATGAGTCTGAATCATCTTCGGATGATGAGGATAACCATCCTGACACTCAAAGGCATGAGAGACAAATACTCTCAAAGTCAGGTCATTCTGAAAGCTTTGCTGAATCTAAGGTTAACCGTCCTGATGAGAAAGATGAGATGATTCTTGATTTACTACAAAAGATTGCCAGAATGGAGAAAGTATTAGAGAGAAGATCTGGTATAATAAATGATAGAATACTTGAACTGGATGAAAAAGAAAAAGAACTCAAAGAACTAACGGCCAAATATGAGTCTGAAAAGGAAGAAAAAGATAAGGAGATTGATAAACTCAAAGCTGCCCTTGATCAAGCAAAAGAAGAAATCAATGGTCATTTGGATACTGCCACCATCCAAACCATTGCGATGGAAGAACAAAAGAACCTTATTGATATCCAAACTGATATCATAGATGATCTTAACAAAGAGATAGAAGCTCTAAAGAAATGGCAAGGGAAGTGACTGATAAAGATGATGAGGAAACTAATAAAGAAATGGATGATGAATCTGAAACAGAAAAAGAGACTACCAAAGATGAAACCTTACAACAAGCTGAATCTAGTGAGGTTGTGATTGAAGAAGAAAGATTAGCAATGGTTGTGCATTCTGATCCATCCACGCATTCTGATCCATCTACTGATGAAAGAGTAAATGAAGAATCTATGATGAAAGAACTGATTGAAGATTTGGATATGTATTCATCTAGTGAATTCATTATTGATGAAGACTTTTGGGATTTCATCAAAGATCTCAGAACCCCAGTGGAGCCTATAGTTGTAATTCCTCTAAATCCTGTTCCAATAAAAGAAGAGTTGAGCTTACAGCTTGTTCCTATAGTCACTTTTACTGTTAAACAACAGGAACTGATCAGAAAGCTATGTGAAGAGCTGAAAGAAAAAGAGATTGCTGAAAAAAAGAAAGAAGTTAAAAAGCTTGATCTAGAAAAGAAGAAACAAGAATTTGAAGCCTCAGTTCCATCTTCATCTGGTCCCAGATTGTACATGGATTCCAGAAAAAGGAAATACTTATCTGAAAAGGCCAAATGCAAACTGCCAATGATAGAAGAGGAACCATCCATTAAGAAACAAAAAGATGATCCAATAAGCCTTGCTGCTATTGCTGAATTTTTAGAGGAGCATGATAAGGCTAAGGAAGAATTAAAGAAGAAAATTGATGTGATTGTGTTAGAAGAAGGAGAAATAGAAGGAGGTTATGATGAAGGATTGATTGATGGCCCTTTAACCAGGGATAGTTCTGCAAAGGTTGAGTCATCTGTTGATGACATGGTGGAGAAAGCTCAAGCTGATGATCTCATGATAAAGCAATGTATCTAATCAACCATGGGTACGATGCAGATGAAGTTTTTGGGATGACATATGAGGGTATGGTTGAAGAAGTAAATAAGATGCAAAAACTACTTGACCCTACATATGTTACTAAGTATTAAAAGAAGACTACCATTTCCCCAATTACTATTAGTGCTGCTAAGTCTCAACAGCAGCAAGAATCACAATCGGCTTATCCTGATCCCTATAGCATGACTGACAGGGAAATGAAGGATTATTTAGCTACTCAAGGGTTTTCCAAAAGAAAGCTTGGTAACATGAAATCAAACTCCCTCAGAGCTGCAATTTTGAAATTAGTCAAAGAAAAGAAAGATAGACTAATCTATTGAAGAAGAGGTGATAGGGAGAAAACAAAGATCAAGAAATTCAGCACAAGATGTCCAACTCACTACCAAGGACCATGATGTCTTGGCACCCATGCTACACAGAAATCCAGAATGATTTATTGAACCCTCCCAACTGAAGCTATAGGAAGGGTTAACTACTTCTGAGATGATTGGGTATGTCTACTCCAAAAGGCAAAACTGATGTCAAAATTATAGCCTGGAAGTATGACAGTGATTATAACATGTTCATGGTAAAAAGGATCTCAGGGCTAGTTCAATTCTTCACAGAGTACACTGCTCTTATGAACTCCATAAAGATTCATGATCTGAAAGAACTGGCTGATCTAGAGTTGATAAATCATCACGCCATGTATAGAGGATATGAATTTGAATACATTCTGATGATGTTCAAGAAAACCAACAACTTCAAATCTCTGAAAGCTATCTGTTTGAGAAAAGACAGATCATTCAGAAAACCTCTGGAAAAGAAGAAAAAGAAAGAAGCTGAAGAGTTGGTATTTCCTGAAGTGAATATAAAGCCAACTGAATCATTAAAAAGGAAGATGGTAGCTGGATCCCAAAAGACAAAACCAATCTCTAATGTGTTTTATGATGAAAATCGGTGATTGAAAGAAAATAGGGAGGAAAGGAAAGATCAGATATTAGGCTGTTTAATGGATATGAGGTGAGATTGTTGGATGAATCCTATGTCCACTAAATATTTACAAGCCACTTTAGAGAACTCAATAACAAGCTAGGAAAAGATGATATGAATTTCTTTCTGAAATGCATCAAAATTTTGAAGATGGCTTATGATATAATTAACAAGAAGAAAGAAATAGGAAAGAGAAAGAAAGGTCCCTCTCCAATTGGTTAACATTGTGAAGTTAGAGGTAGATACTGATGGCTTTTTACTGATTCATAGAGATGGCCTTTCCACTGTGTCAGTGTGGGAACCAATCTCTTTGAGACAAATGCCCATTGATGCCATTTATAATATGAGCCAAATAAAGATACATGTCCTTAGCCGAGACAAGATGAATGAGGCTAGAGACTTCTCCAACATGATTAAGGCTATTTTGGATCCTTCTTTGGCAAAACCTCCACTTTCTGCAGCTACTGCATCAACACCATCCCCATCAACAGTCCAAGCAAGACAAGTTCAACCTTATGAAGAACCACCAGAATCATCACAACCTCCACCACCCTCAAACTCTTAAAGTTCATAGGCTGTATATCCTGCAAGGAAGTATTGTTAGACCCTCAAAAGATCATACATGCCAATTCAAGAAGTGGTTGAAGGTTGTTCTGCTTGGAAATCCCTCCAAGTCCAAGAAGAAATATGGATGGAAGATCATGAAGAAATGCGGCTGAAGATAGAGAAGAAAAAGACTAAGTGTTGGTCATCCGCATTAGTAAATGCAGAAGACCAAAGAACAAATGCGGCTAAGTATTTGTTCATCCGCATTTACTAATACGGACAAGGAACACAAATCCAGCCAATGCTAAAGACAGACAGAAGAAATGCTGATGAAGACTTCTCATCCATATTAACTAATTCGGATGAACACTTACAAATGCTGATGATATTTTGTACTTAGACTAGTATTCTGATGTATAGTTGTCAGGGTAGTTTAGTCATTTTATACAGGCAATGTATCTGCCTATAAATAGATCAGTATAACCTAATTTTGCTAAAGGGGAACAAAAACATTAAAAGGTTTCACCAGCAATCCTAGCACACTTTGTATCTTGTTCACTCTCATCAATATACAAAGCATTTATTAGTATTCTTTCAGTAATTAATGTTCTGTGATTTAGTATTTCCGCTACTTAATCATTGACTCAATCATCATATTAGATCCTAAGTTGAGTCATATCAACTGAGATTCACATCTCTAACCCAGTCAACTAAACACATGGAACTCGGTCCAGAAGCTTGAACATGACTGAAACCGAGAGGAAACACCTTAAAATCTTACATTTAAGAAGATTTCTTCCACTTCTCTCTCTAGAACTAGATGAGAGATTCTTTCTCTCACCAGCCGAATGTCTTGGTGCATGGGAGACAAAGTATGGGCCACCATATTTATTTTTAAACCCCATTATGGGCTGGTTTGGCCCTTGTATACTTTTAACCCTTGCTTTTCGAAAAAATAACTCGTCTGCTCCTTTTACTTTTCTTTTCTTCTTCTTTTTCTAAAATTTCCAGGTGTTACAGGATTAATATAAGTCAATGCAGATAAGGCTATTTGTTAAACTCCGCTCATTCTAGAACTAGAAGTTGAAGAAAGCTCATTCTATCCCCTTGGGTTAATGGACGGGTTGTCATGTGAATAAATGGGTTGGGAACATGAATGGAATTTAAAGATATAATTTCCTATGAATTTGAGAACATTTAACCATTGCAGATCACTATGGGTTGCAAAGGGAAACCATAAGGGATGACCAAGAAAGGAGGTTTGGGTTTTGGATGCAAGGTCCCATAGGGGACTGCCAAGGATAATGATAATTGTTGGACCCTGAAAGGATCATACATGCCAACTCAAGAGGTGGTAAAAGGATGTTCTGGTTGGTAGAATCTACACAAGTCCAAGAAGTAATGTGGATGAAGACATAGAAGAAAAAGACCAAGTGTCGGCTGTCCGCATTAGTCAATGCGAATGAGCAAAGAACAAATACGGCCAAGTATTTGTTCATCCGCATTTACTAATACGGATAAGTAGAACCAAAATCGACTACGTTTTTGGTCATCCGCATTAACCAAGCGGATACATACTTAATGTTGATGCACAACTGAAGAAATGCTGATAAAGATTATCACATCTACATTAACTAATGCTGATGTTCATTACAAATGCTGATCAACATTTTGTACTTAGACTAGTATTCTAATGTCTAGTTGTTAGGGTAGTTTAGTCATTTTGTATAGGAATTGTATTAGCCTATAAATATAATAGTATACACTTTATTAAGGGTTGATTATAAGCTTTTGTTTTGTGCTACAAACCCTAGCACACTTTGTATCTTGTTTACCAATATCAATATACCAAGCATTTATTAGTATTTTCAACATTAAATGTTCTTTGATTCTGTATTTCCGCTACTTAATCATTGACTCAATCATCATATTCGATCCTAGTTGAGTCATATCAACTGAGTTTCACATCTCGGACCCAGTCAATTGGTATCAGAGTCTCAGCTCTTGAATTCGTCTCAGAATCAGCACAAACTCTGAACGAAAATCGATTGAACTATTGATTGGGTTGTTTATTTTCATGTTTCAGACTTCTAATAAACATTGTTACTGAAAATACTTGGAGCTTCATCAACCGTCGATGTTCTTCTGATCGACAAACTCAAGAACACTGTTCGATTGTCGATTCTCAATAAAATTAGACAAAAACCACTCATAATCACTAAATATTGACCAAAAATCAACCTAAAAACAACTTTACTGCTGCTACTGTCACCAAATCTAGACAAAAAACTCTTGACTTTGGACTGTTTGAACATTCTGAACATAAAAATCAATTTAATCCATATTCAAACCACATAAAATCAAGTTTATTCTAATGGATTCTGTTAACTTTTCTGAACATGGTCATGCATCTAAACCTCCAATGCTTAAAGACATGTTTGAGTTTAAGAAGTGGAAAATAAGGTTTAGAAACTACATTATAGGTGTGGATCCCGACTACTAGATATCCATTTGCAAAGGACCCTACATTCTTGTGTCTCTCAATGCTGATTAAGCTACACAGTACAGAACTGCTAGAATTCCTATTAAGGATCCTAATCTAAATCTTGATGATGAGGAATAAAAGAAAATCAAGATAGATCTCAAAGCATACTCCATTCTAACTTAGGCTTTGAAAATGGATGTACTTAAAAGACTAGAAAAGTATGGAACAACTAAAGGTGTTTGGGATGCACTACAGATTATGTGTGAAGGAAGCAGTGAGGTGACATAAATAAACAAAGACAAACTCATGAACCAATATGAAACCTTTCATCATACCAAGGGTGAATCAATCTCCAAGCAGCTACATCATTTTGTATAGTTGGTGAATGATATGGAAATCATGGGGTTAACATATAAAGAGAAGGAGATGAACAAGAAGATGCTGCACAGTTTGCCAAAAAACTAGAAGAAGAATGTTACAATGCTGAAGAACACTCTTGACTTGGAGAGCACTAGCTTAGACATCATGATTGCTAAGATTGAAACTCTTGAGTTAAATAAGAGGAGCAGAAATCTTAGTGGACCTCAAGTCATTAAGGCATATAAGTTTCCATCAGAAACTCATTCTGTTGAAAATGCCTTTGTGACAGAAAAAGATGATTTCCTATCTTCCAAAAATCAAGCAAGAACAACTGGATTCATTGCTGCTTCACAACAAAACAAGCAATCATCTTCAACTCCATCTACTGCAACACCCACATGCATGGCTAGTGATCAAAGATCTGAAGAGCAAAAGGCAACTTATAATTCCTTTATTGCTAGTTTTGAGGCATATCTAGGAGGAAGACTTACTACAGCACATCTGATTCAGGAAGATCTGGAAGAAATAGATCTAGATGATGTTGAAGAAATGGACTTACAATGGCTGATGGCCATGATTGCAATGATTGCCAAGAAATTCTTCCAAATATGAAAGAAGCTTAGTGTGAATGAGAACACAAAACTTGGATATGACAAATCCAAGGTCAAGTGTTTTAATTATGGTGTGACTGGCCATTTCTCTAGGGAATGCAATGCTCCTAAAAGAAGTAGCAACAATTACCAAAGAACTTCACATGGCCGGCCATCATCTCAATCCAATTCAAGCTTTCAATCAAGCAATCAACATCAAAATCAACATCAAAATCAACACCAACAACCTCATCACAGTCAACCCAAACTGACTCATCAAGCACAGGGAAGCAACCAACCAACCTCTAATGCACTTGTCATCAGACAAGATGGAGTTTGTGACTGGAGCCTATATGCAAAGGAAGTCAAGCCTCAATTTCACAATCATGCTCTCATGGCTCATATTAATGATGGTCCAACTCCAATGCCAACTGAGGTAAAATCCAATCTCTGTAGTGATAAATGCATTTAAGAAGTACAGGGATACAATGAACATAATCACAAGTTTGCTCTTAAAATCAAAGAAGAAAAAGTCAAATCTAAAATGTTAAAACAAGAGATGAAAAGTTTTGAAATTAAAATCAAATAACTTCTTTCACATATTGAAAAGCTGCATGGTGAAAAGTACACTCTAACAGCTGAGAATGAGAAGGTAACTGAATTGTTAACGAAAACCAAAGCTGAGCAATCAGCTACCGAAGTGAGACGTGAAAGCTACAAGAGCAACTTGACTCACAGAAAGAGCCAAAGGATATGAATAGGATAGGATACAATTCTTGTCCACCTCCATACAATGACAACTATACGGTTATGCCTAAGGCACTCACTCATTCTAATTCAACTGAACCTAAAGTTATTGAAACTAAAACAATGGTTTCACAAATAACTAATCCTGAAAACAAACCGAGTGTTTATATTTAAACCAATGAGGATAAACTCAAGTTGGGTCACCTAATCAAAATCAAAGAGTGCTCATACAAGCCTATAATTGTCAAGAAAACAAAAAGCCCAGTCAAAGCCATTGTGTCATTTATGAAATTCTTTCCTGAATCTCACATGGTGGTGAAGAAAACTGAGTTATCTGTGAAATCCTCTTCTTAAACCATATCTGATTATGAGATTAAATCTCCAAAAAATTCAAGCAAATCAGAAAAGGTTTCACTGAAATCCAAAGGTAAAGCAATAACTTTTCCATCATCCAAAGGGAAATCATCCATGATTCAAAAATCAAATGTAAAAACTAAGTTTCAATCATCATCAAAGTACAAACAAGGGGTACTTTGACATTTGCAACAAAGAGGATGTAGACCAACTTGAAAGGGAGTCAAGTAAGGGTAAAAAGAAGAAAAAACAGTCTCAAAAGATCAAGCCAAGTAGAATTGTGAAACAATCTACTGAGACTAAGAATACTAAAATTTCTTCTTCATTGGACACAAATTCTGAGGCTAATCTAAAATCTGTTCAATCAAATAAAGCCTCCATATCAAAATCAAAATACAAACAAATGTACTATAATAATTGTGACATGTCTAATCACAACACAGATGAGTGTTATTTTTAATCAATATTGCTCCATCGGTGACATGAACAATCATTCTACTAAAAACTGCTCTTTCAACAAATATTGCTCTGTATGTGATATGACAAATCAGAATACATCTGATTATTTCTTTAAACAGAAAGGCTTGAGAATCCCATAAAACAAGCCCATTTCACCAATTTCAACTGAAAAGGTCAAACACAAAAGTCAATCACACATTAAACAAACACGGGTTTCAACTTCTGATGATGACTTTTGTTGGTTCTTCTGATCGATATAACAGTGCAATTGATGTGTAAACAAGGAATTCCCACTGAATCAACACCATAATATCAATAACATAATGAACAATTTGAGAATCTAAGCAATAATAATCAATCAAGGGCTCAAAAATAATGATAAATGAACTTCCAGCTGACACACACAATTGCAACAAAGATATTTTAGTATTAGGGTTTTGCAAAAACTTCGATTACATAGATAAAACATTACAATATATAAGCTAGGGTAAATTCGCCGCTGGCTAGCGAAACTGTTTGACCATCAACTAGATTCACCCGGCAGTGAACTACTGTTTCGTCGGGTGACCTAGGACAGCTGACTCCGGGTGAAACTATAGTTTCGCCCGTAGTTTTGCTGGGTCAACAAAAACTATAAGAATGCAAATTACAAGGAAATGAACTAACATTTAACCTATTATATACATATCAAAATACTCCTATAAATAATGGTGAGTCCAACCTATACTGGATCATCAATTCTCCTCCTAGGTTGGACCTCACTCTTGATCTTCTTGTTCATCTCTCACTTCCTCCGTAGCTTTATCTGATGTCTCTTGATTAGCTCTTGTTGTACTTTCTTCTTCTGCCCTTACACTTGCCTTTTCAAATTTTCTTGTAAGCTCCTGCATATCCATCCTTAATTCTTCAGCTTGTAATACTTTCTTACCAAGCTCCCTGACCTTAGCCCTCACACCTCGAGCGTTGTTAGCCACATTCATGAAGAGACTGGCTTCAGTTCTTGTTTTAGCTCCAGCTCTAGCTTTTATATGATTCTCGCAAAGCACCACTAAATCTTCATCACAGAATGAAAACACTTCCATAGGATCAAATAACTTAATCTCTTCACCACCTTTCAATCTAATAACAGCTTCCCCTATATTATTGTCGTAGAACCACTTTTCAAAATTTTGAAGTCTTGGGGGAAGTGGATTAGGCACTTTCACTCTGTTAACTATTTTGGCCGGCTTCAGCTTTAAGACAATCCTACTTTTTCCAGTAACCCAATCCAGATCTTTATTTGTTCTCCTTCTTTCTGTTTTCATGTATCCAAAACCTTCAAAATTATCTTTCATTCCCATCTTTATCTCCATCTCTAAAAGCATTGCTCTCTCACTCAAAGCATTACCGGCGAATCTATAGATTCACTTGGCAAAACAACAAGCGAAACTTAGTTTCGCTGGAGCCTAACACTTCAAAAAATTTTAAAATTTTGAAAAATAGTTCTTGTATTTACAAACCTTTTAATGAAAAACATTCTTCATCCCATAATAACGACACAGACAAAAAACGGAAGATTAAAATAAAGTAAAAATAAATAAAATAAAATAAAGCACGAAGTAAATGAAAAACTTAAGAATAAAAGGATATAGACACTTCTTTTTCAAGAAGTTGATCCAGAGAGTCAAGGATTGGCGGGATTGCTGATATGTTTGCCCTTTTAAGCCCATGCCTTATTCTTTGCAACGTGTAATCTGCAGCTATCTTTATCATGTTTTGGTTTAATTTCAGAGACTCTGATGATGTAGTTTCTACTGACATTTGGCAAAGTGCTTATCCTGTCATCATGGTTTATTGAGCAATATGATTAACTCTGCTTGAATTTCTTTTGAGTTTACAACAATGAATCTTAATTTAATTTAAGAATCATTATGCCTTTATTTGGGAACAGATGATGAGAGCTCCAGATCTATACTTACATATATCAGAGAAGATGATCATCTTAACTTGCTGATGAGAGCTTCAGGTCTATACTTACGTATAACAGAGAAGATCATCAGAACGTGCTGATGAGAGCTCCAGGTCTATACTCACGTATAACAGAGGAGATCATCACTCTAGGTCAATGTTCATACATAGTAGAGGAAATAAGCATGAGATATATCTCTGAAGAGCTAACGATGGGGAGATTTTGGAAATGTCAAAGCATGTTAAAGCAGAGATTTGAAACTCTCAACCCATTTTTGACAGGTCTTGTAACTTTGTGTAGGCCGATATGTCAAGGAAATGATCCTTATCACCGAGTTCTTTAAGCTTTAATTAAGCTACACGATCACTGTTTACTTGGTTTTCAGGCTGAGTCTACCATGCATATTCCAACACAAAGTTGTTGACCTCCTTCAAACTTCTTTTGCTTGAAGTTCCTGAAAAGACAAAATTAGAAAAGTTAAATCTTTATTCTCCCCCAAAATTTCTTTTTAGTAGCCATGAAACATAAATTTCCTTTTTCAAATATTGTAAAAGTTCAAAGATGTGAAGACATATGGGACTCAGAAGTTTATCAATAAAAGTTTATATATAAAAACACAAAAATAGTTATTTACAGTTATATACACACTATGTAAATAAAAAAGGTTTTAAAATGATATTAAACCCAACATTGAGATCAATTCATAAAAACGAGGTTTATCGAATGTTTTTGTGAAAAGATCCGCTCTTTGATTTTTTGTGTCAATTGGAATAATATCTATAAAACCCTTTTCCTAAGCGTCCCGAATGGCATGAATTCTCGTTTCAATGTGCTCGGTGCGAGTGTGATGAATTGGATTTTTTGCAATTCCAATAGCAGCTTCATTATCATAGAAAAGTGGTCTATGAAGCAAATTGATTCCATAATCCATCATCTGATGTTGTATCCAAAGCACTTGGCAGTAGCAACTGGAGGCGGCAACATATTTAGCCTCTCCTGTAGATAGAGATACTATTATTTGCTTCTTGCTTTGCCATGAAACAAGACAATTCCCAAGATATTGACATCCGGCAGTGACAGATTTCCTGTTGATCCTGCAACCACCATGATCACTATCAGAATACGCATGTAAATCAAAGTTTCCTCCTTTTGGGTACCAAAGACCTAAACGGGAGGAACCCTTTAAGTAACGAAAGATGCGTTTAATAGCTTTTTCATGGGATTCTTTTAGGTTGGCTTGAAAATGGGCACAGTAGCACACGGTAAATGTAATATCAGGACGGCTAGCCGTGAGATACATGAGAGATCCAATCATAGAACGATAGCGACGAGCATCCACGGATTTTCCATTATCATCTAGAGTTAAATAGGTTTGAGCAGTGAATGGAGTGAGTTCTGGAGAAGAATTATCCATCTTGAACTTTTTGAAAATCTCCGAAACGTACTTTTCTTGGTGAATCAGAATACCAGAAGGTTTTTGTTCAACCTGCAATCCCAAGAAATAGCACAGCTCCCCCATCATGCTCATTTCGAAATGATCCTTCATTACTTCTTCAAATTCTCTGCATAGTTTCTCATTTGTTGACCCAAAAATGATGTCATCAACGTACACTTGAACAATAAACATTTCACCATTAACTTCCTTCTTGAATAGATTCATGTCTATAGTTCCACGAGAGAAACCCTTGCTGACCAGATATTGTGTCAAGGTTTCATACCAGATGCGAGGTGCTTGATGTAATCTGTATAAGGATTTATCAAGTTTATATACTTTGTCAGGAAGATATGGATCCTCAAAACCTGGAGGTTGACAAACATAAATCTCCTCATCAATGTTCCCATAGAGAAATGCATACTTTAAGTCCATCTCAAAAACTTTAAAGTTTTTGTGAGCTGCGTGAGCAAGAAAGATCCTGATGGCTTCGATGTGAGCAATTGGAGCAAACACTTCAGTGTAGTCAACGCCCTCCTCCTGAGCAAAAGCCTAAACAACCAACCTGGATTTGTTTCATATAATAACCCCTTGATCATCTGGTTTGTTCCGGTATACCCATTTAGTACCAATAGGGAACTTGTTTGGAGGAAGATCAACTAATTGCCAAACATTCAGTTTCCTGAACTGTCGAAGCTCCATCTGCATAGATTCAACCCAACTTGGGTCTTGAAGCGCTGCTGAAATATTTTTAGGAATGATTTGAGATAAGAAACATGCATAGAGACATTCATTTATCAATCCAGATTGACTCCGTGTCCTCACGCCATCGGTACTGGAACCAATGATATAATCATGTGGGTGGTCTTTTAACAATTTGAAGTTGGTGTTAAGGGTTAAACGACTGGAAGAAGATGAGGATGTGGTTTGTGATGGTTATGAAGGGGAAGTTGGTTGTGATAGAGGAATCTGTCATGGTTGAAGTACAGATGTACTATCAAGTGGAGGTTGGGGATAAGGGTCAATTGGTGGTTATGGTTGAGGTTTAGGTGGAAGAGGTTCGGTTGGTGGAATGATTTGCACATTGGTTTGAGGAACAACATCATTATCAACAACTGGAAGGTTGAAAGATTTGAAGACAGTATTTGAGGCATAAAACCATGCTGGGTCAGATCCCATGTTTGGTGAATTAGACTCTTGCCAATCAACATAGAATGATTCTTGCACAATACGCATTCTTTTGTTGTAGGCCCGATACGCCTTTTGTGAGGAAGAATAGCCAACGAAGAAACATTCATCAGAAACTGCACCAAACTTTGACTTTCGAGATTGAGTGTTTAGCAAAGTACATGAGCAACCAAATAGGAAAGAGAATTTAATCAAGGGTTTCCGTTTATGAAGAAGCTCATAGGGAGTCTTCATTTTGTCTTTCACAATGAGAACCCTGTTAGGTGCATAAGAAGCACAATTGACAGCTTCTGCCTAGAAAATAACTGGAAGCTTTAACTCAATCAGCATAGTTCTTGCTGCTTCAACGAGGGTTCGATTCTTCCTTTCAGCAACACCATTTTGTTGAGGTGTCCTAGCAGCACTAAACTATAAGGCCCCATTCCCGAGAACCCCACAGTTGGTCAATCACAACCTTATTTAGATCAAAACATATTAAGATTTATTAAGCAAATAAAATATTGCAGCGGAATAATTCATCGAAAACCATTTCATGCTTTAATAAATACATTTGCCAAGTAATACATCGTCGTTTAAAAGATTACAAAATATCACTTAGTTGTATTACAAAACAACATCATTATCATGCATAAAATGATGCCAGTCTTTGCCCGCTAAGTAGCTTCACCCTCGTGCCATCCTCAGCAACAAGCTACCTGCCAACTGAAAATGCATAAAAGTCAGCATTGCTGAGTGAGTTCTAGTTTTATAAGTAAAATATTTTACCTTTAGTAAAAACCTTTCCTTTACTTTCATTCGTGATCACACAACATACGTACATTTTGATAATATCATTATTATCTTTTATCATCATTCATAATCGTTCATTTCATACTTTTTCATTATCTTTCACTTCTATCTAGATCCTGTCATAAGCTATACCCCATCATTAGGCACGAAGCAACCTCAGTCTTGGGGTTAAGTGACAAGGATCTTGTTTCGTACGTATGGATCAGTCACCAAGACTGACCCCCCTGTGTGTACACCCTCATGGGTTAGCCAAGATCGCACGTTACATTTCACACAGTTGAGCTAACAACTCTTCATTGAGTTATGAACCTCTTTAAATTTGCTTGCAAGACTTTCATTCATTCGTTATGTTCCACGTTTCATTATCTTCAATCTTTTGCTTCTTTTATGATAATACTTTACGTATAAGAGCATTAACACACCACGTAAAGTCACGTAATAATACGTAATAAGGAACATCAACAACAGGCCACAAACATGCATAACATGAACAAATATAACCCACCAAAACATTCCAGAGCTTAACCATTAATTTCTATTTCCCAAATTTCAAAAAAAATTCTAAGGCAACTTAGGCGTATGAGCACAATGTGGGTGCCTGGGCACTATGCAGGCGCACGGACAGTTGGGTGCATGGGACACTTGGGAACATGGGGAAAAACTTAGGTGCATGGAAAAAACTTAGGCGCATGGGTACTATGCAGGCGCATGAGTACTATGCAGGCGCACGGATACTTGGGCGCACGGGAAACTTAGGCACATGGGTAGACACTTAGGCGCATGGGCAGTTTGGGCGCATGGGCAAACACTTAGGTGCATGGGCAGTTTGGGCGCATGGGCACTATGCCAGTTCTAACATATACTAATTTCAGTTCCCGATCATCATCCTAACATATTCCTAGCCCAAATCTAGCATACTAAGCTCATAAAACAAGCATACAACCATATAATTGAGTCAAACATTCACAAACACACATACCCAGATAAAACAGGGGAACACATATGGTTCCCACATACTGAAAGTTGCAAAAATAATAATCTACATGCATTTCAGCCCCAAAACAAGTTTAAAACAGAAAAACCGGGGACCTAGAACTAACCTATAGCAGCCTTCGACTAAAACTCCTCCAAACATGAGAGCACTTGGAGTTGAAACACCTAAACATACCAAAAAACACCCAACCGAACACAGAGGAACACATAAAAGTCAGTCCACAAGCTGAAACCGAACAAAACACGCAAAAAACTAACCTTCAAGCCAATTCTTCTTCTTCTTTTCTCTAAAACTGATGGAAAAACTCTGTCTTTTCTTTTTGCAATTGAAGCAGTTGGTAAGCAGAGGTGTGGGTGGCCATACCCACCTTTTAAACATAATAATAATAAAGTTTGCCTCTTGCACAACTTTAACCCCTTAACTTGGGTTATTTCACCTTTCTTTCTTTATTCTTCCTTTTACTTTTTTTTTTTTTGTAACTTTCCGGGTGTTACAAATCCACCCCCTTTATATAGGTTTCGTCCCTGAAACCTGTCACTGTATAATGTTGTCTCATCTCTTCCTACGTCACCCACATAGACTCGGATCCCTTTCTGTGCCTCCACTGTACTCGCACCAGTAGAACCACTTTATTCCGCAGCCTCTACTCTTTTCTGTCAATGATGGCCACCGGTTGCTCCATATAATTGAGTCGTTCATCTACCTCAATATCCTCTAGTGGCACAATCATATCCTCATCGGCTAAGCACTTTCTTAGATGAGATATATGGAATGTTGGATGAATTCCACTTAACTCATCGGGTAGCTCCAACCTGTAGGCCACCTCTCCTACTCGAGCAATGATTTTGAAAGGTCCTATATACCTCGGGCTCAGCTTACCCTGCTTTCTGAACCAAATGATCCCCTTCCAAGGTGAAACCTTCAGCATAACTTTATCACCCACTTTGAATTCAATCGGTCTATGCCTCTTGTCAGCATACGATTTTTGCCTATCTTTTGCCGCCTTCATAAAGGCCTTGATCTTCTCCAACTTTTTAGTCATAGCCCCAATCACTTCAATGCTCCCCAACTCCTTCTGTCCGATGTCACCCCAACATACGGGAGTTCTACACTTCCTACCGTATAGCATCTCATATGGTGGCATACCAATGCTTGCATGATAACTGTTGTTGTATGAGAATTCAGGTAACGGTAAACTTCTTCCAAAATCAATGACGCATGCTCGAAGCATATCCTCAAGCATTTGTATAGTTCTCTCTGACTGACCATCCGTCTGAGGATGATAAGCCATACTGATGTGCAACCTCGTCGCCATCGCGTCATGAAATCTCTTCCAAAACTTGGATGTAAACCTAGTGTCACGGTCAGACACGATAGACACTGGTACACCATGATGCGTCATAATCTCTTTGATGAATAGATCCACCAACCTCTCAGATGAATATTTCTCGCGGATCAGTAGAAAGTGAGCACTCTTCGTCAAACGGTCAACTATCACCCATATAGCATATAACCCCCTTGCCGTATGTAGTAACTTCATAACGAAGTCCATGGTGATGTGCTCCTATTTCCACTTGGGTATATCCAAAGGTTGGATCTTCCCGTATGGCTTCTGATGCTCTACCTTCACTTGCAAGCAAGTAAGGCACTTGCTCACATACTCCGCTACATCACGCTTCATACCCGGCCACCGGTAATCTTTCTTCATATCCTGATACATCTTCATAGCAACCAGGATGAATTGAGTATCGAGTCTTGTGAGCTTCATCCATGATTCGCCCTCATAGGTCTCCATATCGAGGGATCCATATCCGCCCAAAGTGGGTTCTAACTCAGAGAGTGTTTTCACCCAACTCCGAGACTAGACCTCTCATCCTTTCAGAGTTAAGGTGATCTTCTTTCAACACCTCATCTTGGAACCCCTTAACCTGTGTCATCACATCGGAGGTCATCACCAACTGTTAAGCTTTCACCCAGATTGGCTCGGGTCTTTCCTTTTGGCTAAGGGAATCCGCCACTACGTTGGCCCTGCCCAGATGGTAGTGGATCTCACAATCATACTCCTTGATCAACTCTAACCACCTCCTTTGCCTCATATTGAGATCCTTCTACTCAAAGAAGTATTTCAAGCTCTTATGGTCAGTGAAGATAGTGCACTTCATCCTGTACAAGTAGTGCCTCCAAATCTTCAATGCAAAGACCACATCTGCTAGCTCTAGGTCATGAGTAGGGTAATTAGCCTTATGGATTTTCAACTGTCGGGACGCATAGGCTATAACCCTTCCCCGTTGCATCAACACGCAACCTAATCCTGAATAAGAAGCATTTGAGTAGACCACCAAGTCTTCATTCTCTTCGGGTAATGTCAAGACAAAAGCTTGAGTCAATCTTGTCTTTAACTCCTCAAAAAGCATTCTCATGTTCCAGACCCCATACAAACTTCACATCCTTGTGGGCCAGTTTGGTCAATGGTGAGACTATCTTAGAAACGTCTTGAATGAATAAATATAATAGCCCGCCAAACCCAAGAAACTACGGATCTTGGATGGCATCTTTGGAGTCTTCCACTACATCACCGCCTCCACCTTTGTCGGGTCTACCATGATCCCTTTGGAATTTACAACATGACCCAAAAACTGAACCTCGCGCAACCAGAAAGCGCACTTGGAGAACTTAGCATACAACTTCTCTCTTCTAAGTGTCTCTAATACCTCACGAATGTGACCGGCATGCTCTTCTTCACTCTTCGAATAAATCAGGATATCATCAATAAACACAATCATTGATTTATCTAACATCAGGCAACACACCCGGTTCATCAAATCCATAATGGCAGCCGGCACATTAGTTAGACCAAAAGACATAATGAGAAACTAGTAGTGTCCGTATCGCGTCCGAAACGCGGTCATCGGAATATCCTGCTCTTTCACCTTCAACTGATGGTAACAAGATCAGAGATCTATCATCGAGAACCAACTGGCACCTTGGAGCTGATCAAATAAGTCATCAATTCTGGGTAGTGGATATCGGTTCTTCACCGTCAACTTGTTTAACTCACGGTAGTCGATGCACATCCTCATACTACCATCCATCTTATTTACAAACAAGACCGAAGCACCCCAAGGAGAGATACTTGGTCTAATGAACCCTTTGTCCAACAACTATTGCAACTGAACCATCCGTTCCTTCATCTCAGACGGAGCCAATCGATACGGTGCCTTAGCAACAGGTTGAGCATCGGGTATCAAGTCGATCTGGAACTCGATCTTGCGGTCTGATGGCACACCTGGTAAATCTTCTGAGAACACGTCTGGAAAGTCACACACAACTGGTACATCAGAAAATTTTGGTACTGACGCACCCACATCCTTCACGTAAGCCAGATAGGCACTACATCCACGCTTCGTGCACTTCTCTGCCACCACCATCGAAATCACCTTCGGAACCGTAGTAACTCGATCACCGTAGATCATCACCGAACTCCCATCAGGCGCAGTCAATAGGATGATTTTCTTGCGACACGTAATATTTGCCTCATAGGTTGCTAACCAGTCCATCCCTAGAACCACATCGAATCCGCCTAGGGGAATCACGAATAATTTAGCAGAGAACCTATGGCCTTCCAACTCTATGTCACAATTCTCTATCAGATCGGAAATCCTGGTAGACTTACCAATGGCAGTTTCTACATCAAAGGGCTCATCAATCTTTCTACTCCTAACAGGCAACTTAGCACAGAAGGCAACAGAAATAAAACTCTTACTAGCACCAGAATCAAATAGTATAGAGGCACAAGTTTGGTTTATGAGGAACATACCTGACACGACTTCGGGGTCCACCCTAGCCTCCTCCTGGTTCATCGTAAATGCTGTGGCTTTTGCCTTTGGTCCCTCATTCTCAACCCTTTTCTTCACCTTGGAGCTCTCGGCCCTTGGCCTCTTGCAATCCCTGCTCTGATGGCCCTTTTCACTACAGTTATAACATCTTACAACCCCACACTCTCTTGCCATATGATCGGGCTTCCCACACTTTAAGTAGAGATTCAATCCCCACTTACACTCCCCTGAATGTTCTTTCCCCCTTACCATACCGCTTAGTCCCTGTACCTACCGACACTACCCTTCGATCATCCACCCTTGCCCTCTTGTTATTTGGAGTGAAACCACCATGACCAAACCGCTTTCCATTCCAGTTCCTGACATCACCACCCTTTTTATTCACCTCCACCAATGCCACTTCTTCTCTCTCATCATATAACCTCCCTGCCAGATCCACCACCGACCTAAACGTACTCGGCCGGGCGGCGATCATGTGCCTGTGGATGTCAGCCGGCAAACCCTGAATATACATATTGATCTTCCTTGACACCGGCGTCACCTGATCCGGCACCAGCCTTGCCATCTCATTGAACTTAGTAGTGTACTGCTGGTGTGTCATAGTTCCCGCCTCCAGCTGTAGGAACTCTCTCTAAATCTTTGTCAGGATCCTTGTGAGGATAAAACTCCTCGATCACCATCTTCTTCAGTTCACTCCACCTCATCCTCAAAACAGCCCTGCTGCCCTCGGCCTGGACAATATTGTCCCACCAGCATAAGGTCGAGTCCACGAATGAGTGGGTAGCAAACTTCGCCTTCTGATCCTCTCGGCACTCACTGATATCGAGCACTGCCTCCATCTCCCTCACCCATCGGTGAGCAACAACAGCATTACCATTACCATCAAAAGTCAGGGGCTTGCATCTTTGAAATGCCCATAACTACACCCCTTGGCAGTTTCCTGTACCTCTTCCTCTTCTTCTTCATCACTGGAGACAACCATCTCAGTTTCTGGTTGTTCCCCTTCACCTGAACCTCTCCCAATGGTCCTCCTCCTCTCCTCCTTCTCTTTCTTTTCATCCTCCCTCAAAGCACGAATAACCTCGGTCGCATCACCTGATGAACTTCCTCCATAACTGCCTCTTTCACAGAGGCTCTTAGATTAGCACTCTCATCACCACCTTCCTGGTGATGAAGTTCGGGCTCTGCAGGAGCTGTCTTAGCAGCCTTAGCCTTGTTTCTTGTGACACGTGGTCCAGCACCACGACCACCCGGTACACCTCCTAGAGAAGCCTTTGAAGATTTACCACCCACCATCCTCTAAACACTATAAGATTCAAACGCCAACACGGTCATTCAAGGTAATAGCTCAGATTATGTCCAGTATAGTAACTCCCTAATTACAGTGGCAAGTTGTGATTAGACACTTACTTTACTCTTCATCCCCCAAGCATTGCCTATCCTGACTACATTAGTATCCAAATCTACTAAGAGCACATAAATCAGGTAGCACGCGCATATAATACCGGTTAACCTTAAGAAAATAAATTATCTGATGGCACGTAGCTACTTGGGCTGGCATCCCTCCATTCGGTGCCATTCTTAGTTTAAGTTTAGGTTTTGAAAATATTTTCCCATTTCTCTTAAACTTTGGCTCTGATACCAACTTGTAAGGCCCCGTTCCCGGGATGCTTACAATTGGTCAATCATAGCATAAAACATTTAAAACACATTGTTTGCAGCGGAAATATATCTTTTCATTAATAATTAAAACCATGTCAAAACGTCATGTCGATTCGTTGACATCTCAAAAATTGTATTAATACAATAACATTCTAAATAAAATGTGGATGCCATACTTGAATCATCCCCAGTAGCTTATGCATCCATGCCTGCACCTCCTCAGCATCAACAATTACCTGCCAACAGATATGCATATAAAAAGTCAGCGACGCTGAGTTAGTTCTAGTTTGATAATAAAATACTTTACTTTCATTTAAAAAAAATTCTTTACTTTGTACGTGATCATACATCATACATACATCTAGATAATATCATTATTTATTATCTCCCATCATTGTTCATCATTATTCGTAATCATTCATCATTCGGTAACATCATTAATTTTAATCTTTATGTAGATCCTACATATGCTATACCCCCACCTCAAAAAAAAGCCTATACTATGCCGGGGTTTATAAATAAACCCCCACGTCATGCCGAAGCTGACACAATACCGGGGTAAGTTATATCCCCACATCATGCAAAAGCCGATACTGTGCCGGGGTTTATAAATAAACCCCCACGTCATGCCGAAGCTGACACAGTACTGGGGTAATATTCATTAAGTTCCACTGTCTTTCTTTTATTCCTTTGTGACCACTTGCTTATGAGTAATACTTTTAAGATATCCATTGCCTTATAATCACATAACATGAAATAGTAATGTAAGGCCCAGTTCCCGAAAACCTCACAGTTGGTCAACCACAACATATTTACATAAAATTACGTACATTTAATTAAAACATCGCAGCGGATTAGATTACCAAAAACCATTCATTGCATTAATTTTTAATGTTGCCAAATAATACATCAATGTATAATAGGAGTTACAAAAGAAACGTTTAGTTTCATTACAAAACAACATAATTATCATGAACAAATAGATCCCAGTCTTGCCCGCCAAGTAGCTTTCCCTCGCGTGCCATCCTCAGCGATGAGTTTGCCAACTGAAAATTCATAAAAGTTAGCGTTGCTGAGTGAGTTCTAGTTTTTAGAATTTAAAATGTCTTGTTTAGATATATATAAATATCATTTTCTTAAAATACTTCCTTTTCATAAATCCGTTACTTCCATACATGATCACACATCATACGTACAACAAGATAATATTCATTATTATCTTTCATCATTCATCTCATTCATTTCGTACTTCTATCATTATCTTTCACTTTCTACCAGAGCAATGTGCAATACCCCGAACATTATGCACGAAGCTGGTACTGGGCCTAAGATTTATAAATAGACCCCAAACATTGTGCACGAAGCTGACTCCAGTACTTGGGGCAATCAACAAGGGTCCCGTCAGTCTCAAAGATTGACCCTGCATGCATCCTCATGGGGTAGTTAACCCGCGCACAGTTCAGCTGACAACCCGTGGCTGTGAACCTCCTTTCATTTTGCTTGCAAGGCTTTCATTCATTTGTTAAGTTCCACTTTTCACTAACATTAATCTTTCACTTCATTTATGATAATACTTAACGTATACGAGCATAAACACACCACGTAAAGTCACGTAATAATACGTAATATGGAACATAAGAACAAGCCATAATCATGCATAACATCAACACATATAACCATCAAAACATTCTAGAGCTTAAACCTTAAAATTTCTATTTCCCAAAATCTCAGAAATTTTCTAAGGCATTTAGGCGCATGAGCACTATGCAGGCGCATGAGCACTATGCGGGCGGACCAACACTTAGGCACATGGAAACACTTAGGCGCTTGAACTAACACTTAGGCATATGAGCAATTTTCTGGGCGCATGGATACTATTAGGGCGTATGAGGTACACTTAGGCATTTGGGCAGTGGGCGCATGGGGTGGAACTCAGTCTTTTTGGCTAAGTATCAGGCGCATGAGCCTACCACTTAGGCGCATGGGCAAAAATCCAGGCGTATGAGCACTTAAGGTCTGAGCTAAATTTCAGGTGCATGAGCCCTGTTTGGGCGCATGTGTAGCAGCCATACGTGTTTCTAAATTATTTCCAGTCCCAAACATCATTCTAACATGCTCATAACTTAAATCTATCATTCTAAGCTCCTAAAACAAGCATAAATCCAAGAAATACAACCAACCAAACACAACAAACATACGGTTATCATACATACAAGTTGTAAAACATTTTTACATGCATTTTCAGCCCCAAAGAAGTTTAAAAACACAAAACCGGGGATCTAGAACTCACCAGTTGTAGCCTTCAAGCAAAACTCCATCGAACTTGAGGGCACAAAGAGTTCAAACAACCTAAACACACCAAAAACACATAACCAAGCATAAAAACACATAAGAATCGGTCCACAAGCTGAAAATTCAGCTGAAACCGAACAAAAAATACAAGAAAAATACCTACATTTGAAAATATCAGCTTCTTCTTCTTGAAAAACCCGAGAGAACTACTCTTCCTTCTTCTTTCTTGTTTCCAGCCGAAAGTGGGTGTAGAAAAAGCAGATGCATGGGCGACCATACCCTTTTAAACATAATATAATAGTGTTTTGCACCTTGTACACTTTACCCCCCTCCATTTGTGTCCATTATCTTTTCTTTCAAGATACTTTTCTTTTCCTTTCTTTTTATTAAATTTTTCGGGTGTTACAAGTAAATATTATTCATAACAACAACCCATAAGAAAAGAATATAACATGAGAAACATTAAACAAGCATAAACTTCCATTAAACATAATTACTTAGCACTTAAATTCTATTCCCAAAATTTCAGAATAAACCTAAATGTCCACAGCGTATGAATAAGGTATACAACGGATGGCTTAAAAACTAAGTGTCCACAGCAAACAGCCAAAGTCCACAGCGGACAGCCAAAGTCCACAACGCATGAATAAAACACTAAGTGTGTTCAAAGTGGATGACTAAAGTTCACAGAGGATAGCCAAGGGTCTATAGCGGATGAACAAGGTTCATAGCGGATGACTTAAAACATTCTAAATGTCCACAGCGGACGGCCATAGTCCACAACAGACAGTCTAAAGTACTTAAGGGTCCACAGCGGATAGTTTATGTCCATAGCGGACAATATATAATCTCTCTAAGTGCCCACAACGGACATGCAAAGCCCACAGTGGATGTGCATGCATACTTAAGTGTTTATAGCAGACATGCATGCATACTTAAGTTTCTACACCTGGACATGCATGCATACTTAAGTGTCTACAGCGGACATGCATGCATACTTAAGTGTCTACAACGGACGTCCAAGTCCACAGCGGATAGTCTAAATGCTTAAGTGTCTACAGCGGACACCTTATCAGTTGTTCAAGTGTCCACATCGGACAGCCAGTTCCACAACGAACAACAAGTCCAACACTTGCAATCCAACTTATGCAGTTTCTAGTCCCATACATCATCTTAAGCGTATTCTTAACATAGATTTACTAGATTCACACTTAAAACATAACAAACAACTACACAACATTATAGAAATCTTTTAAAACATACATCTTTTGTACATAGTCATATTTTCATGAAAAAGGAACATAGTTTGGTAAAGAAACTTTCTTTTCAGTATGCATAACAGCTCCAAATGAGTAGAAAACAAGTAAAAGAGGGGATCTAGAACTCACCTTGAACAACCTTTAAGTCAAACACCACAAACCAAAGAGCAACCTGAGTTCTAGCATCCTAACATATGAAAACAAGCAACTAATGTTAGACCCTAAAAGGATCATACATGCTAATTCAAGAAGTGGTTGAAGGTTGTTCTGGTTGGAAATCCTTCCAAGTCCAAGAAGAAATACGGGTGGAAGATCATGAAGAAAGCGACTGAGGATATAGAATAAAAAGGCTAAGTGTTGGTTATCCACATTAGTAAATGCGGAAGACCAAAGAACAAATGCGGCCAAGTATTTGTTCATCCGCATTTATTAATGCGGACAAGGAACACAAATGCTGCCAAGTATTTGGTCATCCGCATTTACTAATGCAGATGACCCAGTCAATGCTGAAGACAGATAGAAGAAATGCTGATTAAGACTTCTCATCCGCATTAACTAATGCGGATGAACACTTACAAATGCTGATGATATTTTGTACTTAGACTAGTATTCTGATGTATAGTTGTCAGGGTAGTTTAGTCATTTTGTACAAGCAATGTATCTTCCTGTAAATAGATCAGTATAACCTAATTTTGCTAAAGGGGAACAAAAACATTAAAAGGTTTCACCAGCAACCCTAGCACACTTTGTATCTTGTTCACTCTTATCAATATACAAAGCATTTATTAGTATTCTTTTAGTAATTAATGTTCTATGATTTAGTATTTCCGCGACTTAATCATTGACTCAATCATCGTATTCGATCCTAAGTTGAGTCACATCAATAAAGATTCATATCTCGAACCCAGTCAATTGGTATCAGAGCCTTGGCTCTTGAATTCGTGTCAAAATCAGTGCAGATCTTGAACGAAAATCGATTGAACTGTTGATTGAGTTATTTATTAGCAAGTGTTACACTTCTAATAAATATACATACTGATATTACGTGAAATATCATCAACCAGTGTTGTGCTTCTGACCGACAACATAAGAAGACTGCTCACCTGATTAATTCTCAAACAAAAATCAGACTAAAACCTCAAAAATCAAAATCTTGACCCTAAATCAACCTAAAAGCAACTATTATGTGAACTGTTCATCATATCAAGAGTACCAGGACGTTGGACTGTTTGAATATTCTGGACATAAAATCAGAAGAGCTAACGAGAAGCATCAATTCAGAGACAAGGTGATGGGGAGATTTTGGAAATGTCAAAGCATGTCAAAGCAGATATTTGAAACTCTCAACCAATTTTTGATAGGTCTTGTAACTTTGTGCAGGCCGAGATGTCAAGGAAATGATCCTTATCACCGAGTTCTATAAGCTTTAATTAAGCTACACGATCACTATTTACTTCATTTTCAGGCTGAGCCTACCATGCATATCCCAACACAAAGCTGTTGACCTCCTTCAAACTTCTTTTGCTTGAAGTTCATAAAAAGACAAAATTAAAAAAGTTAAATCTTTATTCTCCCCCGAAATTTCTTTTTAGCAGCCATGAAACAAAAATTATCGTTTTTCAAATATTATAAAAGATCAACATGTGAAGACATATGGGAATCAGAGGTTTATCAATAAAAGTTTATATATAAAAAAACAAAAATAGTTATTTACAGTTATATACACACTATGTAAAGAAAAGAGGTTTTAAAATGATATTAAACCCAACATTGAGATCAATTCATAAAAACGAGGTTTATCAAATGTTTTTGTGAAAAGATCCGCTCTTTGATTTTTTGTGTCAATTGGAATAATATCTATAAAACCCTTTTTCTGAGCGTCCCAAATGGCATGAATTCTCATTTCAATGTGCTTAGTGCGAGTGTGATGAATTGGATTTTTTGCAATTCTAATAGCATCTTCATTATCACAACAAAGTGGTGTATGAAGGAAATTGATTACATAATCCATCATCTGATGTTGTATCCAAAGCACTTGGCAGCAGTAACTGGAGGCAGCAACATATTTAGCCTCTCTTGTAGATAGAGATACTGTTGTTTGCTTCTTGCTTTGCCATGAAAGAAGACAATCCCCTAGATATTGACATCCGGCGGTGATGGATTTCCTGTTGATCCTGCAACCACCATGATCACTGTCTGAATACGCATGTAAATCAAAGATTCCTCCTTTTGGGTACTAAAGACCTAAACGGGAGGAACCCTTTAAGTAACGAAAGATACGTTTAATAGCTTTTTCATAGGATTCTCTTAGGTTGGCTTGAAAATGGGCACAGTAGCACACGGAAAATGTAATATCAGGACGGTTAGCCGTGAGATACATGAGAGATCCGATCATAGAACGATAGCGATGAGCATCCACGGATTTCCCAGTATCATCTGGAGTTAAACATGTTTGAGCAGTGAATGGAGTGAGTTATGGAGAAATCCATCTTGAACTTTTTGAGAAAGTCTAGAACGTACTTTTCATGGTGAATCAGAATACCAGAAGGTTTTTGTTCAACCTGCAATCCTAAGAAAAAGCACAGCTTGCCTATCATGCTCATTTCAAAGTGATCCTTCATTACTTCTTCAAATTCTCCGCATAGTTTCTCATTCGTTGACCCGAAAATGATGTCATCAACATACACTTGAACAATCAACATTTCACCATCAACTTCCTTCTTGAATAGATTCATGTATATAGTTCCACGAGAGAAACCGTTGTTGAGCAGATATTATGTCAACGTTTCATACCAGATGCGAGGTGCTTGATGTAATCCGTATAAGGATTTATCAAGTTTATATACTTTGTCAAGAAAATCTGGATCCTCGAAACCTGGAGGTTGAAAAACATAAATCTCCTTATCAATGTTCCGTAGAGAAATGCACACTTCACGTCCATCTAAAAACCTTTAAAGTTTTTATGAGCTGCATAAGCAAGAAAGATTCTGATGGCTTCGATGCGAGCAACTGCAGCAAACACCTCAGTGTAGTCAATGCCCTCCTCTTGAGCAAAACCCTAAACAACCAAACTAGATTTGTTTCGTATAATAACTCATCGATCATCTGGTTTGTTCCGGTATACCCATTTAGTACCAATAGGGAACTTGTTTGGAGGAAGATCAACTAATTGCCAAACTTTTAGTTTCCTGAACTGCTAAAGCTCCATCTGCATAGATTCAACCCAACTTGGGTCTTGAAGTGCTGCTGAGGTATTTTTGGGAACGATTTGAGACAAGAAACATGCATAGAGCATTCATTTATCAATCCAGATTGAGTCCATGTCCTCACGCCATCGGTAATGGAACCAATGATGTAATCATATGGGTGGTCTTTTAAGGATTTGAAGTTGGTATTAAGGGTTAAAGGATTGGAAGAGGATGAGGATGTGGTTTGTGATAGCTGTGAAGGGGAAGTTGGTTGTGATAGAGGAATCTGTTGTGGTTGAGGTGTAGGTGGATTATCAAGTGGAAGTTGAGGATAAGGGTCAATTGGTTGTTATGGATGAGGTTTAGGTGGAAGAGGTTTGGTTGGAGGAATGATTTGCATATTGGTTTGAGGATCAACATCATCATCAACAACTGGAAGGTTGAAAGATTTGAAGACAGTATTTGAGTCATAAAACCATGCTGGGTCAGATCCCATGTTTGGTGAATTAGACTCTTGCTAATCAACATAGAATAATTCCTGCACAATACGTGTTCTTTTGTTGTAGACCCGATACGCCTTTTGTGAGGAAGAATAGCTAACGAAGAAACATTCATTAGAAACTACACCAAACTTTGACTTCTGAGCTTGAGTGTTTAGCAAAGTACATGAGCAACCAAATAGGGGAGAGAAGTTAATCAAATGTTTCTGTTTATGAAGAAGCTCATAAGGAGTCTTTATTTTGTCTTTCACGATGAGAACCCTGTTAAGTACATCAGAAGCACAATTGACAGTTTTTGCCCTGAAAATAATTGGAAGCTTTGACTCAATCAGTATAGTTCTTACTGCTTCAATGAGGGTTTGATTCTTCCTTTCAGTAACACCATTTTGTTGAGGTGTCCTAGCAGCACTGAACTGTCTGAGAATCCCTTTGCTTGCACAGAAGGAGTCAAAGATATGGTTTCTGAATTCAGTACCATTATCACTTCGGATGGACATTACATTCTTTTTGTTGACGTCTTTAATTGAGAGAATTAGCTTTTGAAGCTCTTCTACAGTATCTCCCTTGTGTGCTAGAAATCTTACCTAAGAATATCTCAAATAATCATCTGTAACAACCAAAGAATAAGATTTTTAGCAATAGATTTAACACTTATAGGACTAAATAAATCAGTATGTAACAATTCAAGGGGTTTTGAAATTGTGTTTTCAAGCTTAAGCTTGTGTGGCTTTTTGTGTTGTTTTCCTTGAGCACAGGCCATGCATTTTTCTAGCACTAAAAAATCTTTAAGTGGTTGCCCCCTCACAAGATTGTTCTTAACCAATTTATTTATATTTTTGAAATTAACATGTCTTAATCGTTTATGCCATAGTAAAGATTCAGAAGATGAAGCTTTGGACAAAAGACATGTCACAGTGGAGGTAGATTCTTATGATCCCATATCCAGAAGATAAGTACCATTCTTTCTTGGAGCACGCATGATCACTAAATCTTCTAGAATAATAAACTCTGGTTTGAGAAACAAGCATTCATTTGACATAAACAGCACTGGTATATCTTTATCACAGATTTATGATACACTTAACAGATTGAATGCTAATTCCGGGACATAGTTCACTTTCTCCAGAGTTCAGGAACCATTTGAGACTTCTCCCTGACCAATCATCTTTCCCCCCTTCTTGTCTCTAGCAAAAGCGACATATCCTCCATTTATTATGCGATAATTTGTGAGTAGGTCCTTTAACCCAGTCATATGCCTTGAACATCCACTATCAACATGCCAGAAGCTATTGATAGCTCTTCTGGAATGTTCCTGGCATAAGAAAAAATTGTTAAGACTTGGAAATTAGGACCCAAGTCTTAACTGACTTAGGTCTCGGAACAGAGGACTTTTTACAGAAAAAATTATTTACGAAATGATTTAATCTACTTCCTAAGAAATTACTATTTACATTTCTATTAACAAATGCAGGGCAAGTTTTAATAACATGATCATCCTTTCCACATCTAAAACACCGGGACTTTAAACCATTCGTATTACGTTTTGAAATAGGCGCTTGATCAGTTAATATTTCTTCCTCACATTCAGACATGCATGAATCAGAATTGCTATAAGATTCATATGATTCTTTTAATATTTCTTTTATGACCTTTATTTTAGCAAATTCTGATTCATTTACCTTAATATTTATAACATTTGAGGAAGTTGTCTCCATTTCTTTAGGGTGAGAAATCCGAATTGGTATAAAAGATGGGATATGATGAGAAAGAAACTTTTCAAAATAAATTGAGTTGGTATGTCTATCTAAAGCTTTACTTAAACAACCATCATTTCTATTAACACGATCATTTGAAACATCATGGTTTGATTCATGGACATCTGACGATAAATAAGATGGACTAGAACTAGAACTACATATGCTATTGTTTGTAACAGACATTTGGGAAACAAATCTACTTAAACTATTGTCTATTGAAGACTTTTTGGAATCTGAAATTTTAGAACTAGAGCTGCCCAGACCACTACTTGCACCATAATCATATTCCTCTCGAATCTCCTTATGATTCACTCCTTCTAAAACTGCATACAAACTGTTAGTATCTTTAAGAATTAATTCAGTAGTTGGATGAGGTACATTGTAACACCCGAAACTTCGTTAAAAAATAAAGGAACGAAAAAGTATCTTGAAAGAAAGAAAAGGGACAAAAGTGAAGGGGGGCTAAGTGTAAAAAGTACAAAAACCCAATATTTTATTATATTTTGGGCATGGCCGCCCACTACTTGTTTCCACAACCTGCTTTTCGACTGAAAAAGAAGAAAGAAGAAGAAGAAGCTTGTCTCTCTCAGTTTTTCAAGAAGAAAAGGATGAAATTCGCAATTGGTGAGTGTTTTATGTGTTCTTGGTTCGGTTTTGTTGGGTTTTCATCCTTAAAACCGGTTTTATGTGTTTTATGTGTTTGGTTGTTTATTTTGGTGTGTTTTGTAGGTGTTTGAACTCTTATGAACTCAAGTTTAAAGGAGTTTTACTTGTTGGCTGTATAGGTGAGTTCTAGACCCCGGTTTTTATGTGTTTTAAACTTTTTAGGGCTGAAAATGCATTTTTAAAAATGTTTTACAACTGTTTTATGTGTACCGTATGTATTTGTGTATGTATGCTTGTGTTTTATGGTTGTATGTGTGTTGTTGATGTTTAGAATGATAGGAATAAGCTTCGAACAGGTTAATATGCAGATTGGGTTTGAAAATAAGTCTGAAAAATGCATATCTGTTGGTCATGCGCCCAAATAGGGCTCATGCGCCTGAAATTTTGACTTAGAAAACTCAAGTGAAGCTCATGCGCCCCAATAGTTCCCATGCACCTGGAATTTTTGCCAAAATAGCCTAAGTACCAGCCCATGCACCTAAACAGTACCCCATGCGCCTGGTTTTGCTCATGCGCCTAAGTGTTGATACTCCCGCATAGTACTGATGCGCCCATATAGTGCTCATGCGCCTAAAGACTTAGAAAAATTTCTGAAATTTGGGAAATTAGAAATTTCAGGGTTTGACCCTGGATTGATTTGATGGTTGTATTTGTTCATTCCATGCATGTTTATTATTCTGGTGTTTCATATTATGTATTATTGTGTGGCTTTACGTGGTGTGTTTATGATCGTATACGTAAAGTATTATCATAAACGAAGCGAAAAGATTAATGTTAATAAAAAGTGGAACATAAGAAATGAATGAAAGTCTTGCAAGCAAAATGATTAAGGAGGTTCATAACTCATTAAGAGTTGCTAGCTCAACTGTGTGTAGTATAGCGTGCAATTTTGGCTAATCCTTAAGGGTTCACACACAGGGGGATCTGTCTTGGTGATTGATCCATACGTACGAAACGGGGTCCTTGTCACTTAACCCTGAGAATGAGGTGACTTTGTGCCCAACGATGGGGTAAAGTTATGACAGGATCTAGAAACAGTAAAAGATAATGAAAAAGTACAAAACAAACGAATACATGAGATAATGAAAGATAATCAAGTTTATACCTTGATGTATGTATGATGAATGCTCACGTGCAAAAGTGAAAGTAGTATTTTAAAGAAAAAGATATTTTCATATATATATATATATATATATATATATATATATATATATATATATATATATATATATATATATATATATATATATATACGTAAGGTATTTTGATGTTTTAAAAATAGAACTCACTCAGCAACGCTGACTTTTATGCATTTTCAGTTGGCAGGTAATTATTGCTGAGGATGGCACGTGGGGAAAGCTACTCGTCGGGGCAAGACTGGCATCCATTCAATCTTAATGATATTGTTGTTTTGTAATGCAATTAAAAAGATCTTCTGTAACTTAAGAAACAATGATGTATTGCTTAGCAACCGTAATTATTAACGAAATGAATGGTTTTTGCTAACTTAATCCGCTGCTTAATCTTATGAAATGTATAATGCCTTATATATATAATGCTATGATTGACCAACTGTGAGGTCTCCGGGAACATGGCCTTACATACATGCATAGGAGAACAACAATAAGTGCTTGGTGGAGGATAAACATGAGTGGTTTCTTCGCTTCCCAAACCTGTCTTAATTCTAGCCCCTTGTTGTTTTTTGCAAACCTCCTCATGTTTTATCCCTAAAATTGTCCACTTTTCAAGTTTAGTTTTTAATTTGCTTGTTTCAAATTCAGCAAGTGCTACATGTTCAGTTAAAGCATTTATTTCAACGTTTCTTTCCAAAAGATTTCTTTTTAAATGCACATTTCTTTTAATGCTTCATTTAACTTGACAAAATATTTAGACTCATTTGTCTTAAGTTCCTTATTAATTTGTTTTAATTCTTTTTCATTTTCTAATAATAGTCTGTTATCTTTATATACCCAAATAAATGAATTTTGTATGGAGGAGAACACATGTCTTGAATTATCTCATAAGGAAGACCCATAACTACCTTTTCAGCAGCCAGGGCCTTTTCACACTGGCAGACCAGAGTGTTCTTCCTGCATTCTTCTTCCTCAACTGCTTTCTTCCTAATCTCCTCAGCTTCACCTTCCTCCTTCTTTTCTTCTTTACAGACGTCCTGTTTCACTCCACATACTTCACAAACTGTCACTTTCTCTTCAACATTCTCACAATCGCTTTTTTCTTCTTTAGCTTTGCCAGTCTTCACCTCTTTAGCTTGAACCTGTTGCTCATCACTTTTACCAATAGCTTCTTCTTGAATCTCACTCTTGAATTCCCTGAAAGGATCAAAGTCCTCAACAGAATCCACATAACTATTCACCACCTCGGCCACTAGCACATGATTGATTTCTTCTTTAGTGTCCTTAATCTCAGCACTCTAATCAAAGTTTGAAGTGAGTGCTATTTCCTTCTCGGTCTTTGCTTCTTCCTTGTTGATGGGCAGTATAACTTTAGAAGTTCCAGAAGTTCCTAGTTCAGTGATGATAGGAGATGGACATTCTCTTTTAAAGTGCCCCAGTTGTTTGCAATTAAAGCATCTCAATTTTGACTTATCAAAGCCAAGCTTAGAGTTCTGGTTTTGACTTCCAAAGCTCCTCCTACCAGTTAGTTCCATGAATCTTCTTGCGCATAGTGTGAGCATGGTCATCTGCCATTGGATATTAGTTTCCTCTAAGTCATCAGGATATACCTGATACATGTCTTCAACTGTCATTCCTTTTCCATTTAGCTCCCCCGCAACCAGAGCTTCATAGCTGTGTACAAACATTCCGAATAATGCCATTGTATCAGATAGAATTTGAGCAGTGATAGATGACTTTGAGCTTAAACCAACACTTTTAGATCCACCACTGGACTTGTTTGATATGCCATATCCTGTAGAACCACCATAAGCTGAACCATACATAGACGAGTTTGCAGCGGATGACATTAATGCAGCATTTTGTGGATATACTATGGCCGGCATCATGGATTGGTTGCATTCCCTCCTTTTCAAATCCAAATCAAAAGATTTCAATTTGTTGATTACATCCATAAGTGTGTAATCAACAAAGTTTATTTCCTGCTTCAATATCCTAACTTGCAAGCTCTATTGCGATGGGAGTGAGTCCAAGAGCTTAGTAACTTGTTCATGATTACCCAGATGTTCATCATACTACTTTAAGGTGCTTGAGATAGACAAAAATCGATTTGTAATATCAGTAAAGCTTTTATTCTTGTGTCTTACAAATGAATTAAACTTCTTTTCAGCTTGAGCTTTCCTATCCTTCAAATCCTCATTTCCATCACACGAAGAATCATATAAAGATTTTGCATTCTTGTGTTTAGCAAAGCGGTTATAGATGTCTTGAGATAAACATAAAGTTAAAGCTCCAAAAGCTTTCTGATCACGATCGATTAGCTTGAGGTCTCTTTCGATTAAGGTAGATGGATCAGTGTTGGGTGAGGTAACTTGACCAACAGTGACAGTTGGGCTGTGTGGACCATTTACTATTGATTCCCATTGATTATGATCAATGTAGTAAAAGAAGGCTTTTAAACATCATTTTCAGTCCTGAAAATTATCACCGTTTATAAGCCTCGGTGGGGAGAAACATTCTCCAAGTTAGAAATGGTGATATTGGTGGATGTTATTCTTTAAACAGTATTAATTTTGCTAAAAAATCTAGATTCGCTGGTAAATTCGCTGACAACTTCACTCGTAGATTCGTTTCTAAATTCGCTGACAACTTCGCTACTAGATTTGCTGGCAAGCAAACAATAGTTTCGCCCGAATTAGTGATCAGAAACTCTAGTTTCGGCTATAGTTTTGCTGAGACTAGTAGAACTTTCATTCTAAGACAATTTCGACAGCACTTTCACTTGCTATGGCAATCAAGGAAGGTGAACTTTCGTTTAAAAGCCTTCTTTTACTACATTCATCTTAATGAATTTGAGATCTGATGATTTCAATAGCTTCCCACACCCAAAATGCCCAATCCTCAATCAATTTCCATGTCAAAAACGAACAAATCAGATCAATAATGGATGGAACAGATCAATAGTTTCGCCCGAATTAGTGATCAGAAACTCTAGTTTCGGCTATAGTTTTGCTGAGACTAGTAGAACTTTCATTCTCAGACAATTTCGGCAGCACTTTCGGTTGCTATGGCAATCAAGGAAGGTGAACTTTCGTTCAAAAGAGCTATTTTCGCTGAAGCAAAGACACCAGAACCAAACACCATGAATTTTGTAAATTCGCTGAAACACGTGACAGTTTCGCTGGAAGATATCTAAATTCGCCCGACGAATATGAAAACCTTTTTTAGTACAAAATCAATCCAAACTCATCCAAATCTTAATGAATTTGAGATCTGATGATTTCAATAGCTTCCCACACCCAAAATGCCCAATCCTTAATCAATTTCCATGTCAAAAACGAACAAATCAGATCAATAATGGATGGAACAGTAACCTTTTTTGAAAATACACAAAACCAATCAATCAAGAGCACAAAGGCTCTGATACCATATTGTTGGTCCTTCTGATCGATATGACAGTAAAATTGATGTGTAAATAAGGAATTCCCACTGGATCAACACCACAATATCAATAACATAATGAACAATTTGAGAATCTAAACAATAATAATCAATCAATGGCTCAAAAATAATGATAAATGAACTTCCAGCCGACACACACAGTTGCAACAAAGATATTTTGGTATTAGGGTTTTGCAAAAACTTCGCTTGCAAAGATAAAACATTAAAATATATAAGCTAGGCTAAATTTGCTGATAGTTTCGCTGGCTAGCGAAACTGTCTGACCATCAACTAGATTCACCCGGTAGTGAACTACAGTTTCGCCGGGTGACCTAGGACAGCTGACTCCGGGAGAAACTATAGTTTCGCCCGTAGTTTCGCTGGGTCAACAAAAACTATAAGAATGCAAATTACAAGGAAATGAACTAACATTTAACCTATTACATACATATCAAAATACTCCTATCAATAATGGTGAGTCCAACCTATACTGGATCATCAACTTTTATGATCAATGGTAATTAAAGAGTGTCAAAAGGAATCTCAATAATAATATGAAACAATCACTTGGTTCTCACCCAAAAATTAAAATAAAAGTGATTTCTAAAAATAAAAAACATGCCCAATTTCTACGTAGAAATAGGGATGAAAGATTTGACTACTCTTGAGACAGCTCAGTTGAAATTGATCAAATAAAATTGAAAAGAACTCCATAGAAATTCTTCAAAGCATCAACCTTTAAATCACAAACTAGAGGCAAGTATCAAAATGTTATAGTAATGGATAGAAACGGACAACCCAAAACCATCATGGCTTGGGTTCTACATTCTAACTTGTTCTTTTATGCTTGTAGGGTCATCCATATAGGTCCAACAACTTATGGTATATGGATAGTGGATGCTCTCGACACATGACTGGAGATAGTTCCCTCCTTCATGACTTCAAGCATATACAAGGAACTACTATAGCGTTTGGTGGAAACTCGCAAGGTGGCAGAATTACTTGGGAAGGGTCTGTAACAAATGGAATGCTGAGCTTTGACAAAGTGAACTACTATGAGCAGCTAAATTTCAATCTCCTTAGCGTGTCTCAGATCTGTGACAAGAAATATTCCACACATTTCACAGACACTCATTACTACATTTTGATACCAGGATTTCAAATTCCTGAAGAATATGTTGTCTTGAAGACTCCGAGAAAGAATAATAGCTATGTCTTGAACTTTAATTTTGCACAACCAATAGAAGAAACATGTCTTTTGTCTAAAGCATCATTTGATGAGTCAAAACTTTGGCATAGACGTTTGGGACACACAAATTTCAAAAACATGAACAGATTAGTTAAAGGAAATCATGTGATTGGTTTACCTTAAAAGGAATTTCATTTTATTGGCCATTGTTCTGCATGTCTCAAAGGCAAACAACATAAATCTTCCCATAAGTCAAAGCTTGTGAACACAATCAATACTCCATTGAAGTTACTTCATATGGATCTATTTGGACCAACTCATGTCATGAGTATTGGCAAGAAATAGTATTGTTTGGTGATCATTGATGACTTTTCACGATTCACATGGGTCTTCTTCCTACTTTATAAAAATGAAACACCCCAAATAATAAAAGATTTTATCATTAAAATTGAAAATCAACTCGATCAAAAGGTAAAATCATTCAGAAGTGATAACTGGATAGAGTTTCAAAATGAAAATCTAAGTTCATTTTGCATACAAAAAAGGCATTGCTCATCAATTCAGTGCAGCTAGAACTCCTCAACAAAACAGGGTAGCTGAAAGGAGAAACAGAACACTGATTGAAGCAGTAAGAACAATGCTAGCAGATGCTATGCTACCAATTACCTTTTGGGCTGAAGCTGTCAACACATCGTGTTTTGTGCAAAATCAAACTTTGATTGTTAAAGAAAACAACAGAACACCTTATGAACTTCTTTTTTATAGAAAACCTTTCAATGGATTTTTAAAGTCATTTGGTTGTTCTGTCTTAATATTAAACAATCGAGATCATTTAGGAAAGTTTGCTCCTAAGTCTGATGAGGGATTCTTTGTAGGTTATTCCTTTGTCTCAAAGGCTTTTAGAGTGTTTAATCCTAGATTAAACATTATTGATGAATCAACAAATGTTAAATTCATTGAGAACTCTTTTCCTAAGTCTATTAATGGTACAACTGGTTGTTTGATATTGACTCTTTTACAAGATCTTTTGATTAATTTCACTTGTCAAATACAAGTAACCTACAATCAGCTGGATCTTGTGGAACAATAGAGATAAGGGATGACTTTCCAATGATTCCTCTATATTTTACAAAATCAACTTGCTAATCAACCTAAAGAAGAAGCTCCATTACAAGCTGATTCTGTTAGACAAGAAGTACAAAATCAAAATGTCTCAACTGAGGCCACTCCTCGTTCACTGCCCACTCCTTCAGCCAAACCGTCTACTGAAGACAGAAATCCAGAACAAGCTACTGTGCCAGTTGAAACTAAAGTGGATGCGAATGATTAAAGTCTTTAAAGTGCTACTAATACTGAAGCTGAAGCTGGTGAAGCATTTGATTACTTTCATAATTGTCCTACATCACAACCTGAAGGTGCCTCTCACTAAGATGACCTAAATGTCTCCAACCTTGATGTAACAATTGCTGGCAACTCAATTCCAACGACCAGGATACATAATAATCATCCAGTGTCAAGCATCATTGGTGAATTAGATGAGCGGGTGACAAAAGGCAAGTCAAGTATAGCAAGCATCTGTTTATTTTCTTGCTTTTTGTGTCAAACTGTACCCAAGAATATAAATGAGACTCTTCATGACAACAGCTGGATCGAGGCAATGCATGAAGAATTTGTTGGAAATGATTTGCCCAAGACACATATTGAATTGATATGACTAGTATGTTATGATCCAAGTCGGGTTATACCCAATCACAAGCTAGACAAACACCTACAATATTTGTTTTATGATATGATCATGTATATAAATATTAACACATAAAGTATTTAGAAATTGGGTTTCTAAATATTTGCACTTATGTTGTAGATACATTATATGGATAATTTATTTTAAGAACGTATTCTGTATTGTTATTCAAATGGTTGAACAACAATATAAGTCTTTTGTCCACAATTCTTAATTACACATCCAAATTTATTAATGCGGATGTCTTTGAGGAAATGTGGATGAAGATTACTCATCCACATTTACTAAAGCGGATGAAGGTTCCTCATCCTCATTTATTAATGCAAATGTGCATTTGTTGAAATGTTGATGGAAACTGTTCGTCCGCATTTACTAATACGGATGTGCATATGTGGAAATGCTATGGAAATTGTTCGTCCACATTTACTAATGCGGATAAGCATTTGAGGAAATGATGATGAAACAACTCATTCACATTTATAAATACGGATGTACATTTAGGAAATGCGGATGTAGTTTCCTCATCCGCATTTACAAATGCGGATGTACATTTGGGAAATGCTGATAGAATTTCTTCATCCCTATTTACAAATACGGTAGGAGGTTATTCATCCGCATTTACCAATGCGGATGAATGTTTGAGAAATATGGATGGGAAAGGGGCTGGGCCCCGCCCACTTTTCTCTCTCTCCTAGTCTGAAATTTCAAATTAATAGGACATGCAATATATGATTGCAATCAACCACACTCTCTGATTACTTATAGCACACTCAAAAGGGTGCAAGTCTGTTTCCTATTTTTTTCTCGATCGATCGAAGATAAAAATAGAGAACACAGACTCGTTCAAGTGTGAAAATCTAGCAACCGGGTGTTTGTTGGAAGCTTGAGGGTAGACAAGCTTGAGGCCTCCTTCTTTGGAAGCTACCATTCACTGATTATCTTCCTGTAACCCATTCAAGAGGTAGTCTTCTAAACACTCTATGGTTGTTTGTAAGCATGTTTTTCATATAACGATCTATTACGGGTTTTAACAGATATATAAAATGGTTTATATATATTAACTGTAACAAGTTTTAATCTCTTAATTCTGCTACATTTTTCATTTTATATGGATAAAATGACTCTGATTAACTTGTTCAAATCCTAACAATGGCATCAAGTGCCGGTTATATGGATACATGCTTCATCTTGACTGAAATCTCGGTTTCTTGCCGTTGATTCACCAACAGACCGAGAATTCTGGTCAATGTTTCCCCTGAATTTTTCAAGATTCTACTTTACATGCATACTGTAATCTTGAAAAATTTAATAATTTGGATGATTTAGTTGTTTGGACAAGAATCATGATATTCGGTTTGTTTATACATTAACCGAAAATCAGTGGTTCAAGGAGAAGCTCTCAGGTTTTTGCTTACATATTTGGATATGTATTTTGTTGTTCATAACCTAGCCAAGACCTTGTGTTTGGATGTGTTATGATTTATGTTTAATTATTCAAGGGTTGTAATAATTAAATGTATTTGGCCTTCATCTTGACTACGTAATTTATTTATTTTTCATTTGGTATGTAAAATAAATAGATTAGTTGCATTTTACTTTTACTAGAAAAAATGTATTTAGGATATATTTTTGTAAAAAAAAGATGCAACAAGATTATGTTTTTGGTTTAGGCCGATTTTGAGCCCAAAGGGCTTTATAGCTCTTAATGGGATTTAAGCCCAATAACCAAAAACATATTTTGAAGGCACAAAGGAGTTTGGTGCAGAAATTTAAGCCCATTTGGAAGCCCAAATCGAATGGAATAATCATAACACAAAGTGGACGCTTGAAGCATTTGGACGCGGGATCAAGTGGCAGTTCACCGACACAAGTGTTGTGTCAATTTTACCCTTAAGAAAGACCTAATTAACTCACTTGTTTCAGTCAATAAGTGATGTTAAATTAGTTGGGTATGGTTATGAACTTGTTGTTGTATGTCTTGCTTGTGTGGTTGATTTAATCTAATTGTTTTTGTGATATTTGGATATGCACTTTTAAATAATTTAAAATCAACATCAAGCTTCAAACGGTTCTTTTGGAAACATTAACATAGGTAATAAAATGGTTTTATTAAAGGTTAACGTTTTCGCAATAAAATTGGGTTTTATTAAAAGAGCCTTGAAAGTTGGTTTCACTAATGTACCATGCATTTGAATGCATGCAAATGTAAGGTACAAAATGTTTTCATAACTAGAATTAATGGAATCAAAATCCCTTTTAAACAAGTTTAACAGCAACCTTTTATACAACACTCAAATCACTTGGGAACTCTTTTTGGGATAAAGGTCACCTAACCATATTTAGGGAACTTATGTGTTTGAGGCGGGGTTAACATATTTGTGGGATAAAGGTCACCTAACCATTTGTATGTGTAAACTCACATGTGTGTGTAAGTAGGACGACTTGAATTGGAAACCATGTGAATAGGGTCACCGAAGCATGGCGTACAATAGTGTTGATGGGATTAAACATGCCAACTAAACATAACGATGTTTAATCGATCCCATAAAACTAGAAGTTGCAAAGGGTTGCAATTGTCAAATGTTGACTACCTTGTTAATTTAAAAAATGGGTTAAAGGTCACCTAACCACTTGTATGTGTAAACTCACACGTGTGTGTAAGTAGGACAACTTGAATTGGAAACCATGTGAATAGGGTCACCGAAGCATGGCGTACAATGGTGTTGATGGGATTAAACATGCCAACTAAACATAACGATGTTTAACCAATCCCATAAAACTAGAAGTTGCAAAGGGTTGCAATTGTCAAATGTTGACTACCTTGTTAATTTAAAAAATAGGACAAAGGTCACCAAACCATTATTTAAATGTAACGTTGGATTCTAGATTTCAATTATTAATTGTCTATGAGACATGAAAGGGTATTAATAATTAAAATTTCATTTTTTTAAATACTAAAATTGAACTTTGTTAATATTGTAGAAATGGCCGCAAACAACAACGCTACCTCCCCGACTATCCATAACCTGTCACTAAGAACTATCCTAGAAAAGGATCATCTCAACCATAATAATTACATGGATTGGTTTCGAAACATGAGATTGTTCTCAAGCAAGAAAACAAATCATATGTGTTGGACGATCCTATTCCCGATGAACCCAACATTGATGATGTTGATGCCTACGATGATTGGGTTATGAACATTAAGGATTCAATGCATGTTTCCTGTCTCATGTTGGGAACCATGATTCCCAATCTTCAAAAGGATTTTGAGCATCATGGGGCATACAACATGATTACCCAGTTGAAGGAAATGTTCCTTCAACAAGCGAGGGTAGAGCGCTTCGAAACGATTTGAGCGCTTAATGCATGTCGAATGGAAGAAACCCAATCGGTGTCATGTTATGTGATGAAGATAAAAGCCACATTGATCGCCTCGAGGGGCTGAACTATCCCGTCTCAAAAGAGCTGGCCACGGATTTGATCCTTAATGGTCTAACCAAGAAGTTTGAGACATTTATCATGAATTTTAACATGAATGGATGGGACAAGAGGATTAGGGAAGTTCATGCAATGCTCAAAAAAGCCGAAGCAGGGATGGGTAAAAGGGTTTTACCGGTTTTCACGATCAATGAGGGTGGCAACAAAAAAAGGCTTCACCCCGAACCCAAGGCAAATGTTGCCAAAGGCAAGGGATACGTCAAAGGAAAGGGTAAGGGAAAGACTAAAGCAAGACCACCAAAACCGAAGCTTAAGAAGCCAAAGGTTACGGAGAACGATCCATGCTTTGAGTGTGGTGAGATAGGACATTGGAAGAGGAATTGTCCAATCTATCTCGAAGAGTTGAGGAACAAGAGGGATGTTGGGCAGACCTCAGGTACAACTTTCATGATCCATATTGAACTTAATGTTATTTCTACAAACACATGGGTATTGGATACCGGATGTGAAACTCATATTTGCATTCTGTTGTAGGGGTTCAAAAGAAATAAGCATTTTAAGAAGGGAGATACTAGTCTCTACATGGGCAACGGAGCAAAAGTTGATGTCGAAGCCTAAGAAGACTATATCTTGAAGCTTCCAAGTGGTTTGGAAGTTATTTTGAAGAATATTTTGTATGTTCCTAGTTTGACTAGTAATATAGTTTCTGTTTCCCTTCTAAAACAATATGGTTATGTATTATAGTTTGTAAACAATGGTATTTGTGTTTTTGTAGATGATACATATTATTTTAAGGCTATGCCTTCTAATGGTATTTATGAATTGGTTCATGATGACTCATTCTTTAATAACTTATTATACCAATCAAGCACTAAGAAACTTAAAATGGGTTTAAGTCACCAAGAAACTTAAAATGGGTTTAAGTAAATCATATCTTTGGCATTGTCGTCTTAGTCACATAAACAAGAATCGCATTCAAACACTTCAAAAGAATGGTCTTTTGGAAGCAAATGAAGAGGGATCATTTGATAAGTGTGAATCTTGTTTACAAGGAAAGATGACCAAGGAACCCTTTAGTGGCACTAACCAAAGGGCAAAAGATTTATTAGGAATCATACATTCAGATGTATGTGGTCCTTTTAAAGCAATGACAAGGAATGGTGAAAGATACTTCATTACCTTCATCGATGATTATAGTAGTTATGGTTATGTGTACTTGTTAAGACAAAAAGATGAAGCTTTTGAAATGTTCATGTTGGTCCACTCGATCGATATAACAGTGCAATTGATTAATAAACACAAACATATCCCACTGAAAACACAAATATCAATGATACTTGTGTAAAATATAGGTCAAACATAATAAAATATTGAGGAACAATGTTGAACACGTTAAGAACACTCAATAACCCTTGTTTGATCTGAATTGATTGCTAAAGATATTACAAATATGAAAAGACCCTCAATCAATGGCTCTTCCAAGCTTACTAAACACACTAATGACTCTAGCTATATATAGTCTAATGGTAATTAGACTTAATGACAATTAGCCCCCTAGACTATCATTAAAACATAAAAATAACTTAAACATAAATAAATATATTTTGTTGACACAAAATATATTTATTAACAATAAACTCCTAGTCATTTATATCTTCAACGTCTCTTCTCGGTTCTTCATCTCGAACGCGTATGTTTGACTTTTCCGATGACTTTGACAGTGACGTTGACATTTGTTGACTTTGACTGTGTTGATAATATAGACTATCCTTTTCAGGCCCAACAGTTCAAAATTGTCAAAAATGAAGTAGAAAATCAACTCAGCAAAACAATCAAAGTTCTTCGTTCAGATAGAGGAGGTGAATACCTTAGTGATTCCTTTCAAGATCATCTCAGGATTTGTGGGATTGTCTCACAACTTACTCCAACCAGAACACCATAACATAATGGTGTGTTTGAGATGAGAAACCGAACCCTATTGTATATGGTTCGATCTATGATGGCTAGAAGCACACTGCCTCTATCATTTTGGGGTTTTGCAATACTCTCCGTGGCTTGTATTCTGAATATGGCCCCAAACAAGAAAGTGGATAAGACACCTTTTGAAATATGGCATGGAAGAGTTCCATCGTTATCATATTTAAAAGTGTGGGGTTGTGAAGCTTATGTTAAGCAGAACACCCTAAACAAGTTAGAAAGCCGATCCACTAAGTGTATCTTTGTAGGATATCCTAAATATTCAATGGGATATTACTTCTACAATCCAACAGAGCAAAAGGTATTTATTGCTCGAAAGGCTGAGTTTTTGGAAACTAAGTTCTTTATGGAAGGAACTACCAATTGAACAGTGGAACTTGATGAGGATCGAGAACCACAAGCTGATACACATTTGGTTGATATTAGCAATCAACAAGAGGTTGTTGATAATGATCAAGTGGTTGATCAATACACATAAAACGTTCGCAGATCTGGTAGAAATAGCTATCCACCCGAAAAATATGGATTTTTCATGAATGGATGCTATGTAGTTGACTCGAATGAACCAACTACATACCATGATGCAATGTCCAATTCTGATTGTGACAAGTGGCTTGAAGCCATGAACGTAGAGATGCAATCCATGTATGACAACCAGGTGTGGGAATCGGTTGTGCCATCGCTTAACTCCAAACCAGTTGGATGTAAGTGGGTTTTCAAGAAGAAAACCGATATGCATGGAAACTTGTATACTTATAAAGCAAGACTTGTAGCAAAAGGTTTCACTCAAACCCAAGGGGTTGATTATGATGAGACCTTCTTGCCTGTGGCAATGCTAAAGTCAGTTAGGATTTTATTTGCCATAGCTGCATATTATGACTATGAGATTTGGAAAATGGATGTCAAAAATGCTTTCCTTAATGGACATCTCGAAGAGAATGTCTATATGGTTCAGCCCGATGGTTTTGTCGATCCACAACATCCTAATAAAGTATGCAAGTTATAGAAATCAATCTATAGATTGAAACAAGCATTGAGAAGATGGAATCAATGTTTTGATGAAGAGACCTTGAAATTTGGATTCATCAAGAACGCTGATGAAGCTTGTGTGTATAAGATGGCTAGTGGGAGCATCATCACATTCCTAGTATTGTATGTTGATGATATACTACTGTTTGGAAATGACATTCAAACCATAGAAGGTGTTAAAAACCTGGATTGGAAGTTGTTTTTCCATTAAAGATCTTAGTGAAGCCGCCTATATTTTGGGAATAAAGATCTATAGGGATAGATCAAGGCGGTTGATAGGTTTAAACCAAAGTGCATACATTGATAAAATCTTGAAAAGGTTCAAGATGGAGAACTGTAAGAAAGGTTTGGTACCTATTCAAAGTGGGACAATATTCAGTGCATCTCAATGTCCAAGCTCAAAGGATGAGCAAGAAAGGATGAAGGAAGTCCCATATGCATCTGCTATAGGATCCATCATGTATGCAATGATATGCACTAGACCGGACGTCTCATGCACTTTAAGCATGACGAGTACATATCAGCAGATTCCAGCTAATAGCCATTGGATGGATGTTAAGAGTATATTGAAATACCTTAGGAGAACTAAGGATATGTTTCTAATATACGGGTCTAGTGAAGAGGAACTCGTTGAAAAGGGTTACATGGATTCGAGTTTCTAAACTGATCGAGATGATTCTCGATCACAATCGGGGTATGTCTTCATTATAAATGGAGGGGCAGTGTCCTGGAAGAGTTCAAAGTAGGATAAGATAGCATTGTCCACTACAGAATCGAAATACATCGCCGCTTCATTGGCAGCACAAGAAGCTGCATGGTTAAAGAAATTTATTGCTTACCTAGGGGTAGTCTCTACCATTCAAGATCCCCTAGAGATCTTTTGTGACAACGAGGGTACGCTTGCTCAAATCAAGGAACCCCGTGCACATCAAAAGACAAGGCACATTGAGCGAAGATTCAACTACATAAGGTATGAATTTGAAAAAGGAAAGATATGTATTTGCAAAGTTCACACCGATCAAAATATTACGATTCCACTCACAAAGCTCCTTGAAAGGCCAAAGCATGACAGTCATACTTGTGCCTTAGGACTTCGATATTCTAGTGATTGGATTTGATCTATTTAGTATTTAAACAATGGAACAATTGTTATTTTGACTCATTTATATATAATTATGATACTATGAGTTATGTTCCATTTTAGCATGTTTAAATCCATGAATATGTTTGTTAATCTAAATGTCCATAGTCGGTCATATTTGTGGGAACAAATATGAAGGTAAGACTATTATGAACTTGGATTGGTGGATATTCATAAGGTATGAATATAGAGCAAGAGATTGCTACCAAAGTTCATAGATATTTGTGGGATACAAATATTGGACTGACCCGCTCTCAAATGTTACTGCATGAAATTATGTAATTGATCATAAGCAAATTTGAGTAAAGGTGAATATCATAGTATCCTCCGACCTGAGATACATATTGGGTTTTGATATTCACCAAATATTATACTTTGATCTAGTTCTTTGCTATTCTAAAATATGGACAGTACATAAGGCTAGTTTCAGGTGTGATACAAGGTGATTGTGAGAAACGTATGTTGTTAAGATAGGATTTGTTCCTCTTAATCATTGAGAGTAAGATGTCTAAGGCTTGATAAAGTTAAATCAAAAGGGAATGATCATTCTGTGTCTCTGGATTTAACATGACATCTGTAACAAAAGGATAAATGATAGATTCACGTAAATCATTTTCAAGTAAGGGACTTGAAGAAGATGATGTTATTGAATGGCACTTTGTTATGCGTATTGGGGGTAGTAAACCATTGTTAGGAGGTATTTACTACCTGCATCAATCCTCTATGTATCTTGTGCAAGTGGGAGATTGCTGCAAACGGTCTGCCCAAGACACATATTGAATTGATGTAGCTAGTACGTTATGATCCAAGTCGGGTCATACCCAATAACAAGCTAGACAAAAACCTACAATATTTTTTTTATGATATGATCATGTAAGTAAATATTGACACTTGAAGTATTTAGAAATTGAATATAGAAATGAAGAACAAACGAGTAAATAAACTTCCAAATCTATTGATCTCTGATTCGATTACAAAGCAGTAGTACAAATCAGGAGAAGGAAAATCTCTCTATCAAAGTGTTAACTATTACAAAGCAATACTTCTATTTATAAACAAAAATAAGTTCTCGCGCGAAAACATCACTTCTCACGCGACTAGTAGTTGTCACGCGAGAAGCAGTTTTCACGTGATAACTCTAGGTTTTCTCATGACTTGATCTTGCTCTTCATCTTGATTTGATTTCCCTAGCCTCTTAGGTTCAATCCCTACAATCTCCCCCTAGGCTCGATAAATCAATGCTTTTAGAAGTCCACGTCTGCAACCTGATAACTGCCCCCATATGCATACATCTTGATGTCCAGGGCCTTCGTAATCATCCAACCGAACTGTTCCGCTATGAAGTGTACAGATTCATCAGCTACAATTGGACGTGCCTGCAGCTTCATCACATCTTCTTTACCAAACTGTAGTAGATCCATAGGGTCGATGATACTGAACTCTTTATCTTCACACTTAATCACTACATGACCACTATCCTTTTCACAACTCCACCCCTTTAGCTTAGAGAAGCTGTTAATTGGCATAGGAGCATGAATAAGAATCTTCTTAGCATATCTTGGATGTCTATAAACCCTTATCTTCATTGGCTTATTCGTGTTTGGGTCCATCCTGGTCTCATCTTCAATAACTTTGGATTTGGTTGTCTTAAAGTCTTTGAAGTTGGTTCGGCTTTGCCTATAAATCATATTACGTATCCAGTTCGCCTTACTATAGTTAGTAGGGTTAAAGAAAGGAACACGACCCATAGCATATAAATTTGATGCTCTGAGCATATGAAAGTCGTGTTCGTCTTTGAAATACTCTATGGCTCCGCCCTTTCTCTTCACAATATGCATCTTCTTCTCTTGATCGTAAGCCCAACTAATGATAGGTTCTGAGTTTCCGTACCTTGTGAAAGGTTTGGAATGCCTCAGCGTATGAATATAAGTTGGTGGAGGAGGAGCACTAACTGTTAGGTTACCGACCTAAAGCACAACACTTTGGCCTGTAACATCTACTATCTCATCAGTCATCTGTGTGTTGTTCGACTCCCCCATGATCTCACGTTCTTCAATCAAAGTATCAGAAAATAAGTCTTTGAGACTATTTCTGAATATATCAGTATACTCAAAACCCTCTTACAAATCATCAAAAGCACCCAACTCTTCATCCATCTCCTTAGCATTTAGACTTTTCTGGAATGTATAGAACTCTTTCTCATAAGCAGCTTCTATCTCAGGGTCTAGTAGAGTGTAATCAACTGAATCATCGGGACTTGGTCCGGAGCCATTTTTAGTGCTTGATGTTCTGGCATCACCTGTAGCTGTAGAACCAATTTCACCACCCTGATCATCATCATCATTTTCCCCATCATCATCATCATTTCCCTCATTACCATCATCACCATTATCATCATCGTCATCATCCTTATCATCATCACCATCCTCAGATGAATCATAATCAATAAAATCTAATCCTTCATCTTCATCATCAACTGGGTTTGGGATAGGCATCATCTGTTTAGCCTCAACAAACACCTCTCCAGTAAAAACTACAGGCTGGTCCTCAGTAGTCATATGTACATCACTAGATGGTGGCTCTTGACCAACTTCAGCAGTCTCTGTTGTCCTCTCTTGAACAACAAGATCAACAGGATACTCTGTAGGAATGATCGGGTCTATCATAGGTTCTGGATCAGCAGTTTGGTGTTTGCTACTTTCTCCAACTTTAGTGGTTCCTTGATTAGTAAACTGAGATGAACCACCTGAAGCAAAGTCCCGAAAATTCTGCTCCAGAATCTGAACATAGCTGAATAAGAAAGTTTGCTGATGTTTGAGATTCTTGATCCGTTCATCTCTATCCAACAACTGCCTCTGCAGATCATCTATAACTTTTATCATCTCCACATCTCTCCCTCAAGATTATGTACCCATTCTTCCAATGTAATATATGTAGATGAACTAGTTAACATACTAGCACCTTGTCTAAACTCAGGAGGTGTACGTATAAAGTCTTCCATGCTAATCGTCTCATCTACCATCTGTTCTCTAGGAGTGGTCCTCAAAATGTCATCAGTGAAAGTGGGCAACTCGGATGGAGTTTCAGTTGGTGTTGCCTCACTTACTGTGACAGGAGTCTCTGTAGCAGTAGCCTCCTCTATAATCAGCTTAGTGGTCACCTGCGTCCGATGTTTCCTTAACACACCACGTCCTCTACCCCTACCACGAGGACTTTCACCTGCTCTCCTTGCCATCCTCTTTCTTGTTCCCCTAGTCACAGGAGTTTCTTCAGGAATAAAATCATAATCACATTCCTCAGTAGTGCGTTTGGCTGGTATTTAATGCACACAGGGACATTCCTATAACACGTACGGTACGTTTCCAATTTGATCGTTGTCGGTCTCACTCCCACTATTGGTAAACCATGAATCTATCTCAGCATCAACTTCATACCTAGTAGCACCTTGAGAACTCTCAGGTACTTTTGGTGCAGTACTTGCTGATGGACCGGCTGTATCAGCTTCAGCAGCCTTACCAGTAGATGTAGATGCACCAGATGTGACTTCTCTTTGGTCATAAGGAGTATCAGTCTCTTGCAGTCTATCTTTAGCTTGAAAATCATCTACAAATCGACCCAACTTAGAGAAATGTGAACCATCCCATTCATTCCCACGTGCACCCATTAGATATGTGAATATATCCTTCTTCATTGTCATGACCACATATGTAGGTGAATCAGACATAGCTAGCTCAAGGTGAGTAACATTCACTATCATCTGTATAAAACGAGGGTACATGATAAACTTCTTCCCACTACAGTATTGATGTTCTTCTGCATCTCAGAAAATATTGCCTTGGATATGCTATAAGGTAAATCATTAATGAGTGATATCAGTAGGGATCCGAACACCACACTCAAACTATCCATTCCTGCTTTAAGATTGCTAAGGCAATGGATGACAACATGAATCAAGTACTTCCAAAAGGGTGGAAGATACTTCTTCTCCAGAGATGGGTATCTATGACTGTAACCCATACATGTCAAACAATCCTTGACAGCATCATCATCAATCTTTACCAGTGCATTAGGTACATCCTCAAGCAATAGCACACTATTGATTACATCAGCTTTAATCACTACCCTTTTTCCCTTAACCACAACAGTAATACAAGGTTCTCCGTCCTCGTCTATCTCATTGACAGCTATTTGCCAAAACTAATCAAAAACATCAATATAAATGGTGGGACTAGTAGATATGGCATAATGAATAAGAGATGTCTTTAGCCCCTCGATAAGTGATTGGAATAATGCTTTGTCTTTAAAAACATCATAGAGATAAGCTATGGCATTATGGTTTTTGTTAAAAACCAATGGACGAGCCATCTGAAACATTAAGCATGAATATCAGTACACAAGGAATAATTCAGAAAAGAAAAATCAACACTTAGAAAAAATTTTGAATTTTGAACTTCTAGCACGAAAACTCCAAGTTCTCGCGCGAAAACTACACATTTCAAATTCATGCGACAAGTCTCAACTCATGCGACAAGTCCAAATTATCGCATGAATTTAAACTTGACCAGAAGTCAACTTCTCATGCGACAAGTTTAACCTTATGCGAATAGTTTTGAAAGTTTTTGCATCTGTTCATATGCACAGGACCTTTCGCATGCAAAAAGTCTGTTCCACTTCAAATTTTCAATCCGTCAATTTCTAAGAGTTTCATTTATTAAAACATGTTTCATAGGTGTTGACCAAGTTATTATTAAGGTTTATGATGAATAATTTGTCCAATTTTAACGTATTTTAAGTCCTAAAGTTTCGGTCTAGTTCAAATACATTCAAATCAACGTTATAAACATCAATATACCATAAGGTATGGTTAGAAATCAATTGGCGACCACAACAAACAATGTTTTCTATTTTGACAGAGTTTCTACACTTAGAATTTTGAGAGTAAAAATTTCAGAATATAGTATGCGAATACTTGACTTCACTGTACTTTATATAGCACTCTGACTTCTTGCGTGAGAAGTCAGAGTTTTCGCATGATGAACTTTTTTCATAAAGTTGAACCTTTCGCATCAGTTAATTCATCCGCATTTGTTTTCAAACTTTTCGCATGAAGTGAACTTTTTGCGTGATATGAACCTTTCTCGCGATAAGTTCAATTTTATTTGAAAATTTTAACTTTTTAATTTTTTTAAGTTTTGAATTTTAAAGATTTTATTGAGCCTTATGATTTGTTATGAAAAATGATTATGTTTAGCTAAGTGTTTACAATCATTCGAACACCCTTGATTTTGAACGTTTTGTAAAACGAAAACTAAAATACGTAAACAAAATATACTTTTAACAAAAATCAATTTGAGACAAAAACTATTCTAATTAACTTTAATATTTTTGATAAATTCTTAAGTATAGGATCATACGTCTTAGAAATTGATCATTACCATCATCCAGCTTTATTATAAACAGAACTGGTTATGTTGATTGTCAATTTATTATATTCAATTTAAACATAGATTTCAAGTTTACTTAGACACATAAGCTGTGATTTTATCAAGTTTTGATTAAATTATATGTCTTTAGTGTGTCCCACAATCAAAAATCCTGTAGAACCTTATCCAACTTCAAGACACTTTTGAGATTTCAAGTCACCCCAATTTGACTTAAATCTTTCACTTCTGATCAGCTTTTTAAGAACAAATTTTCTAATATAATATCTATTATGAGCATAACTAGCTTGAGAAATATTTCTGAACACAGAATATTAACAAGTTTTAGGACTTATTTAACAGCCAGTTGGACTTATGTTTTTGCCCTCGCAAGATGTTTAGGACTTACATGCCAAGTCAGACTTACATGCCCCATCTTTTGATTTTGCCTCCTGTGTTAGAACATATTCTTAAAAAGAAAAATATTTATCATATAGTATGTATGTCTTTGACATATCCTTTATTAATGTACTCATTGGCATCTTTTATTCCTATATGGCCTTTTTGGCTTCTTTTTGCTCATTTTGTTTGTTTTTCTCTTTTGTATTTTGTTTTCATTTGTATATGTATATTTTTTGTGATTTTATACATATATATATACAATATCTGAAAGAAGCTGAATCAAAAAGTAACTGGCTTGAGTATGACCAGATTATAACTCTCAGTTTGTTTTAGCATGGAATCAGAGTTACCACAAAACCTTGATGAGTTACCCATTTTAGTCATAGAAAGTTACTTTTAGTGCATCATAGAACATAGTGCTTTTCATACTTGAAAATCCAGTCTATCAACATATAAAACATAATCCAAGTCAGTTTCTTGTAAGCCTTAGGATCCAACGATTCAAAATCAAGAAATGTAATATCATTTCCTATGTCACTTGAAAACTTAATTTTCTCAAATTTTATAACCAAAATCTTTTTGTAATTTTCTTCTATCTTTTTACTCCCCCTAAGAACAAAATATTTTTGTATTTTCAAATTTTCTCCCCCTAAAATTATGATTATCTAAACAGAAAAATAACAATTTTAACAAACAAAGAAAAAATATTTTTGAAAAAGGTGTAAGAATAAGTGTTAACCAAAGTTAATCATGCCCAAAGGTTTAACTAAAAAGTCAAATCTGGAATGATCAAACGCCTTAGTGAACAAATCAGCAATGTTGTCATATATAGAAATTGACTCTAAATGGATAAGTTTCCTTTCAAAACAGTCACGGATGAAATGCATTCGGATGTCGATGTGTTTAGTCTTAGTATGTTGAATAGGATTCTTCACAATGTTCAAAACTACAGTATTATCACAAAAGATTTTAGTATCATAAATATTAAGGCCATAATCAAGAAGTTGTTGTTGAATCCAAATGATTTGTGAACAACAGCTTGATGCAGCCACATATTCAGCCTCTGCAGTCGAAGTGGATACTGTCTGCTGCTTCTTGCATTGCCAAGAAATCAACCTATTGCTAATAAATTGACAACCGCCAGTAGTAGACTTTCTTTCCAAGTTACATCCTGCATAATCACTGTCAGTATAAGCAAATAAATTGAAATTAGAATTTTTAGGATACCAAAGACCAAGTGTGGGTTGACCCTTGAGATACTTAAAAATCCTTTTAACAGTTTTCATGTAAGATTCCTTTGGATTACGTTGATAACATGCACACTGACAAACAGGAAACGTGATGTCCGGTCTACTTGCAGTGAGATACATCAAGGATCCAATCATTGATCGATACATGTGTTGATCAACATCTTCTCCTGTGAGATCTGGAGTCACGGTAGGATGAGAAGAGATAGGAGTAGGAGCTGTCTTGAAGTTTTGGAATTTGTACTTTTCCAGGATACTATGAATACACTTTTCTTGATGTATTAGTATTCACTTCTCATCTTGTTTAACTTGAATACCTAAGAAAAATCTTATTTCTCCAAGAGCACTCATCTTAAATTTCTTCTTCATAACCGCCTCAAACTCCTTGCACAAGTCATCATTGGTAGATCCAAATATAATATCATCAACGTAGACTTGAACTAGAATAAGATCATCACCCGTCTTCCTTATGAATAAAGTTTGATCAATTGCACCTCTTGTATAACCATTTGAAAGCAAATGTTTAGTGAGAGTGGTGTACCAAGCTCGAGGTGCTTGGTGTAAACCATAAAGTGCTTTGTCTTACTTGTGCACATAGTTAGGATGATCAGGATCTTCAAATCCAGCTGGGTGACAGACATATGTTTCTTCTTTCATTTCTCCGTACATAAAGGCAGTTTTCACATCCATTTGATAAACCTTGAAGTTCTTGTATGAAGCATATGCCAGAAAAATTCGTAGAGCTTCTAGTCTCGCAACTGGAGCGTATACTTCTTCATAATCAAGACCTTCAATTTGATAGAATCCTTGTATAACAAGTCTGGCCTTGTTGAGGACTATCACATCCTTTTCATCCATTTTGTTTCTGAAAATCCATTTCGTGCCGATAGGTAACTTACCCTTTGGTAATTCACACAGATGCCAAACATTTAGCTTTTTGAATTGCATCAGCTCGTCTTGTATTACCTCTACCCAAATTTTTTTCTTTCAATGTCATTTCAACATTCTTCGGCACTATTTGAGATAGAAAACATGAATATAGACATGTATTTATTGCTTCCGATTGACTTCGAGTTCTGACGCCTTGGGATAATGGACCAATAATTGCTTCCATTGGATGGTTTCTATGAACTCTCAGCTGTGGAATATCATCTTCAGATATTACTTCATCTAAGTTAGACATATGACCAATAGGCTCTTCAATAGTGTTCTCTCCTTCTGGTTGATAAACAATTTCTTTGTCTTGATTATCATTACCAATAGAAAGATCTTCAAATGGTACTTGATTGGTATCAATGGGATCATTTAAGGTAGAAGATGAACTCTGATTAGAAACTTGTGGCTCTTGTTCCATAACTATATCCAAATGAGATGAATCTGTTTTAGAAACAGAATATGGAACAGCTACAGCATTAGAAGATGAAGGTATATCTGAAGATATTCCTTTAGCTTGAGAAGATGTAGATCCAACATCATCAGCAAATATGTCTTGAATTGAGGATGTCAAAGGTGGATCAGTTGTAGAAACAATAGATTTTCGATTAAATGTTTCAAATAATGAAGCATAATCATAAACCCATGAAGGAGCAGAACCTGCATCTGTTTTGTTAGATTCATGCCAATCAATATCAAACGACTCAAACAATTTGTTTAATTCTTTTATTATAAACCTGATATGCTACTTTGTTGGCTGAATAACCCATAAAATAATAATTATCAGCTTTTTTATCAAATTTTGATTTATTATCAGATGTGTTTAACAGAGTACATCAACATCCAAAAGTTTTGAAATATTTGACTTTGGGTTTATGTTTGAAAAAGATCTCATGAGTCATATTTTGTTGTTTGTTGATTAAAACATGATTCTGAACATAACAAGCAGTGTTAATAGCTTTGGCCCAAAAAATGAAGGTAATTTGGCTGCTGATAACATAGTTCTAGCTGCTTCAATTAATGTTCTGTTACGTCTTTCAACAACCCCATTTTGTTATGGAGTTCCTGCAGAACTGAATTGTCGTGCTATCCCCTTTGAATCGCAGAACTCATTCAAGATACGATTACAGAATTCAGTGCCATTATCACTCCGTATGCATTTGATAGTCTTGTCCGTTTGATTTTCCACAAGTGTCATGAATTTCATTAGCAAATGAGGCTTCTCATCTTTGGTTGCTAAAAAGAAAACCCATGTAAATGTAGAAAAATCATTAGTAATAACCAAGCAATATACACGATGTCCTAAACTCAAAACACTTACAGGACCGAATAAATCCATGTGTAGCAATTGAAGAATATAGTCAATTTGTGTATGAGCAACTGGTTTATGAGGAAGTTTATGTTGTTTGCCTTTAGAGCATGACAGACAATGCTCTATTAGTTGAAATTCTTTCAGTGGTAAGCCAACTACATGAATTCCTCTAACCAGTTTGTTCATTATTTTAACATTGACATGACCAAGACGATGATGCCATAACAATGTGTCACTTTCCGAGGCTTTAGATAACAAACATGATGCAATTACAAATGAATGTGTACCATTCATGTGTAGTAAATATGTGTCTTTGTCTCTCGAAGTTCTCAATAAAATCCATTCTTTAGGTATTACAAAGCCAGGTTTTAATATAATACATTCTTTATCAGTAAAATGTGTTGAATACTTTTGGTCACAAATTTGAGAGACACTAAGCAAATTATGTTTTAGTTCCTCTACAAAATTGACATCTTCAAAGCTTAATACACCATTAGTCACTGTACCTTTCTTTGTAATCTTACCTCCCTTGTCCCCGGCAAAGATAACATATCTTCCGTTGTATGGTTGTATGTTATTTAACAGAGATATATTACCAGTCATGTGTCTCAAACAACCACTATCTACATGCCAAACACTGTTGATAGCTTGCCTTGGTTGTTCCTACACAATAGGACAAATTTAATCATTTTTAGGAACCCAAGCCATGGTTGACTTGAGCTCTTTGTTTTCATCTAAATATGATACATTTTGCAATATCATATCTCTTTTGTCATTGAAAATGCATTTTTTAGCAACAAAAGGCTCAAAAGTTTTGCCTTTAATTTTCCATCTTTGTACTTGTTTGATTAGTGGTGTGGTGAAATTGTTTTCATCAACTTGTACTGATTTTACTTGTGTCTTTTCCTTGTTTAAATTAGTTTTATTTTTAGCAAAAACATACGATTGATATAAGTTTCTTTTAAAATTTGCATTAACAAATAAACGTTTTCTATTGTTCACAATTGAATTATGAAACTTTTGTTTGCTTGTCAATTGATGTTGATGATGACAATTTCTAGCCATGTGATTTGGCTTTCCACAGACATAACAACATCTTTTACTATATGCAGTTGAAACTTGCATGTTTTGCTTGAACTGATTTGGATGACTTCCATAGTTATCATAGAATCTAGCCTTAGTATGTCCTTGGCCTTTTGATTCTTTAATAGTCTCTCTTCCTTTCCTATCGTGTTGATTAGCTTGAGTTGATTTCAGAGGAATTGAGGTATTGGTCCTAGCTTTTGGACTTATTACAGATGCTGATGTAGCATGATTTACGGCTTTAGCTTTATGATTCTTTTGAACTAGATTAGGACCAGTGTCTTTTGAACCTGTACTACACACATCTTGTTTCACTGTGTTAGCAATAATAGAATATTTATTTTTAAAGAAACTAGCATTAGTTTCTTTAAAAATGTGATCCTCATTATCAATGTTGCCTATAGAAACAAATATGTTCTTGAAATCATTTTTCAAGTCAGATATAGATGTTGTAACATGTTTATTTTCTTTGTTTTTAAAGTTTATTTTTGATTTTCGTTTCTTATCTTTATTTGACATTTTTGGACAAACATTAGAATTAACTTAAACTTCCAAACTTTCATTTATTTTCGATGATGAATTACAAGATAGTTTTTCATTACAAATCATATTTTCTATAAAATCTAATTCATCATCGCTCTCCCATTCTTCAACCAAACCATCTATCTTCACACTTTCTGCAAGAAAATTATCATTATTAATATTAAGTTTAGTTTTTGTGGCAGGGTCAATAGTCAATGAAACATTGACTGGAGGTGTGAAGTCAGTTGTTGGTTGAACACCTAAACCATAGGTCTCTTCATCATGAGTTGTAATTGATGAAGGCAAAGATGTATAATCATGATTTATTGGTGGTGCAATGTTAGCATAACCCACTCCACTTTTACCACCATTAACCTTTTGTGTCATCTGTGATTTGATTATACCTTCAACCATGTTTGATGAAAGTTCAAATTTTTCAACAACTAATTTTGTAGATAAGAGTTCACTGGTAAATTTGTTAATTTATATAGATAATTCATCATTACGTTTTGTCAAATCTTTTATGTTACAATCTTTATCATGAAGACTCAGTTTTGATTGGTAAATAGATTTGTTCAAGCCATCAATTTTATCTTTAAAAATTTTCTCATCTGTTTTATATTTACGAGCTTGATATTGAAGTTTTTCAACTTCTAATATCAAATGTTCGTTGTGAACTCTTTATCTTTGTACCTTTTCTTTGCACATATCTGAACAAAGAGAAATACATATCTCATCGGTTCTTCAATCTTCTTTGTCTCTTCATGGACCACGTTCACCATGAAGGCCTTTAAAACTCTTGATTCATCTGCTTTTGTTGCTGGAGTGATCGCAGCAGGACTTTGCCTTTTTTCACGTGCAAACGCTGGAGCAAGCTCAACAGCTTTAACTGATTCTTCATCTTGGACTGGAGTGATCTCAACAGTCTTCTCTTTGACCTCTTCATCTTTTGCTGGAGTAGACTCAACAACATTTTCATCACTTTTAACCACTGCTTCAGTGTTCACCTCTTCTAATTGTTCCTTTACAATCTTCTCCACTATTTCTTCTTCAACCTTCTGTTCCTCAGCAAACACCCCATCTAACACATCTTCATACACAAATTCAGTAAACAAATTATCTTCAAGAGGCTGTTTAACTGGTTCAATTTCAGCTAATAGTGCAGTAGATAACTTGATGTCAAGAATTTCCATTTGGTCTGACCAATCATAATCCTCATTGGTCTGAGACACTAAAGCTTTGTTATTAGATGTGCTAGCTTGATCTTTCTTTGTTTCCACCTCCACTATTACCAACTTCTTTCCATGATCACTCTGATTTGATATGGGTTCATTGCATTCTCTGGCAAAATGACCAAGTTTGTCACAGTTGTAGCATCTCAAACTGGACTTATCAAACCCTATTTTGCTGGAGTTGTTCATGCCGAACACCTTCCTTCCAGTTCTCCTAGCAAAATTCTTAGCTCTATACACCACCATAGCCATCTGGTATTTGATGTCATTCTCTTCAACATCATCAGGATTAACTTGTTGCAGATCATCCACCAAGATGTTGGGCATACTAAGTCTTCCAGCTGAAAATGCTTCATAACTGTTCATGAAGGTAGTGAATAATGCCAGGTGTTCTTCAGTGATTTGGATGGTTTGTTTGGTTGGCTGGGAGTTAACAACAAAAGCTTGTTGGGTTGATTAGGAAGCTTGAACCTGTGGGTAGGTTTGAGTTTGGGATTGAAATTGAGCTTGGCAATAAGAATTTTGAGGAGTAGCTTGATATTAGGGCAAGGATTGGGGCAAGATTTGGTCTTAGATAGTAGGATGAGCCAAAGATGCTGACTGTTGTTGTTGGCACAATTGTGAGTAGCGGACATAATAGTTCGGATTACTGGCCATCTTGGCATACAATGCCTATGCTTCAGCCCCCATTAAGTTGATGTAGTTTGCAGCCCTCTACTTATCATCCATATAATAGGATTTAATAGTTGAGATAAGATCACTGAGTGTCAAGGTTAATAGATCCTTGGTTCTCTTAATGGTGGTGTAGTTGTTGTTCCAGCTATATGGTAGCGAATTTAACAGCTTTTTGTTAACTACTATATTCTCCAAAGTAATTCTCGCACTCTTCATTTTAGTGACTAGTTTCACAAACCTAGACATTTGAGCCTCCAAAGTTTCACCCACCCAGTATATGATTAAACATATTGAACTCTTGGTTCAACATGTCTTTTCTGCCCTCTCTCATGTCTTTGTTGCCTATGATTTGTTCCTCCATTGCATCCCATAAATCCTTTGCCTTGGTAAACTCTTTAGACTTCTATGCAATCTTAGTTGTGAGTGCCATGGTTGTTGGGTTCAACAATTGATAAACTGAAGCTTTCCAAACCACAATCAAAGCCAACTGAAGATCTCATTGTACAAGTTCAGAGACCAAGTTGATAAACAGAACAAAGCAAACACAAGACAAATTCAACATCAAGACCACAAGAAAAGTCAAAATTAGGTAATGATGTAATTACACTATAAATAGAACCACTAGTGCCACTTGTAAGGTGTGGTTTTTGCAAAGTGTGTGAGTGGCTTGTAGTTCTTAAGTGTGTGTTTTTCGTGGTGTAAATCACCATCCAAGGAGAAATTCTCTCCTTTGGGTGGGTTTGATGTTCATCCATCTTTGTATATGTTTCTTCATTGTAATTTGTTATTCAATATTAATGAAATCATAATATTATACATTACACAAAAGATGAAAACAGATGAACACATGCTTGTTCTTCATTTTTCTGATTTTCTTCTTTGTTGTAAACATCTTTAAAGATGAAAATAGATCTGAAACATACATGAACCCAGCAACCAACAGCTTTGATACCATTTTGCTGAATCAATATTTCAGATTCGTTGAGCTTGGATCTTAGGATTCATCATTTTTAGATCTGAGAATTCAAAATTAAAGACGGGTGGAAGTGTGTGAATCGAAGAACAAGGATGTGTGTGTAATGTATAATGTTATGATTTCATTGATATTGAATAACAAATTACAATGAAGAAACATATACAAAGATGGATGAACATCAAACCCACCCAAAGGAGAGAATTTCTCCTTGGGTGGTGATTTACACCATGAAAAACACACACTTAAGAACTACAAGCCACTCACACACTTTGCAAAAACCACACCTTACAAGTGGCACTAGTGGTTCTATTTATAGTGTTATTACATCATGACCTAATTTTGACTTTTCTTGTGGTCTTGATGTTGACTTTGTCTTGTGTTTGTTTTGTTCTGTTTATCAACTTGGTCTCTGAACTTGTACAATGAGATCTTCAGTTGGCTTTGATTGTGGTTTGGAAAGCTTCAGTTTATCAATTGTTGAACCCAATAATGGTGATGGCAGCATAGGCTTTGTCATCAAGTTCCTTCATCTTCATGTCTTCCTCGTCCCATAAATGTTTAGGTTTTGGGACCAGATCACCCTTATCATTTTTATACACCAGAATATATGAACCTTGCTTTATAGATCGCATCATCCGGGATTCAGTATACATGACATGGTTCTCAAACCTAAACGCCCAATCCGGGTAATCTTCATCACTGAGCAAATGAGGTGGCTTTATGCTCGTACCAATCTCATTGTCAAGATTCAAAGTGGCGGTGATGTGCTAATAATTAGCCATTGTTCTTACTTGAAAATCAAGTCTTCACAAATTCTTCAAACCCAAAGTTCTTGCGCGAATGATCAACTTATCGTGCGAAATCTTCAAAGTTCTCGTGCGAACAAACCAAACTTCTTGCGCGGAAACTTTTGTAATTGAATCTTGCGAAAACTGAAAGTTGTTGCGCGAGTAGATTCTGTTGTAACAAACTTAGAACCAAATTTTGCGAAATCCTCAACTTCTCGCGCGAAAGGTAACTTTTCGCACAGAAAACCAAGTTTTCTCCTGAACTGTTCTTTGTGATTCTGAGTGTTTCAGCCTCAAATTTTTCACCCAATTGATTAAACTTTGATTAATCAAGTTTTCAATTAGTGATTTAGGTTCAAATTAGATCCTAATTGTCTCTAATTGATTCAATTAATCTCGTTTTAAGCTTAAAAGGTCATCAAATCAACGAACATGAAGTTTATCAGCTTCAAAATCTTCAAATGATCAATCTCAGCAAGATTAAGCAGAAAAACTTAGAATAACCATGAGTTTATTGCTCACTAGCACTTCAAAACACTTCTTCAAACTTCAACAAATTGATCTAGAGCAACAAGGCTCTGATACCAATTGTAAGGATCAACACAATACAATTAGATCGATCTCGTGATGAGAATGCGGAATGTAATCATCACGGTAACAAAGATTGAATATAGAAATGAAGAACAAACGAGTAAATAAACTTCCAAATCTATTGATCTCTGATTCAATTACAAAGTAGTAGTACAAATCAGGAAAAACAAAAATCTCTCTATCAAAGTGTTAACTATTACAAAGCAAAACTTCTATTTATAAACAAAAAGAAGTTCTCGTGCGAAAACATTAGTTCTCGCGCGAAAATATCTGTTCTCGCGCGACTAGTAGTTGTCGCGCGAGAAGCAGTTATCGCGAGATAACTCTAGGTTCTCGCGTGACTTGATCTTGATCTTCATCTTGATTTGATTTCAAGTGCCTCTTAGGTTCAACCCCTACATGCAATATATGAGTGCAATCAACCACTCTCTCTGATAACTTACAACACACTCAAAAGGGTGCAGGTATGTTTCCTAATTTCTCTTGATCGGTCGAAGATAAAAACAGAGAACACAGACTCGTTCAAGTGTGAAAATCCTAGCAACCGGGTGTTTGTTGGAAGCTTGAGGGTAGACAAGCTTGAGGCCTCCTTCTTTGGAAGCTACCATTCACTGATTATCTTCATCTAACCCATTCGAGAGGTAGTCTTCTAAACACCCTATGGTTGTTTGTAAGCATGTTTTTCATATAACGATCCATTACGGTTTTTAACAAATATATAAAATGGTTTATATATATTAACTGTAACAAGTTTTAATCTCATAATTCCACTGCGTTTTTCATTTTATATGGATAAAATGACTCTGATTAACTTGTTCAAATCCTAACAGAATTGCTACAGTTCAAGAAACAAGAAGTATGGTAGCTGGTAGACCTTCCCGAAGGACAATACCTATCAGTACCAGATGGGTATACAAAAACAAGACTGATGACAGGGGCATTGTTATCAAAAACAAGGCAAGACTGATTGCACAAGGATACACCCAAGAAGAAGGAATAGACTATGATGAGGTGTTTACACCTATTACCAGATTAGAAGCCATTAGAGTTTTTCTTGCTTACTCTGCATCCACGAAATTCACTATGTACCAAATTAATGTAAAAGTGTGCATTTATTTATGGATAAATCTCTGAAGAAGTCTATGTGAGTCAACCACCAGGCTTTGAGGACCCGGATTTCCCTCACGGGGTGTACAAGCTTGACAAAGCTTTGTATGGCCTATATCAAGCCCCACGAAAGTGGTACGAAACTCTATCATCTTTCCTTTTTGCATACGGGTATGAGAGAGGAAAGATTGACCAGACTTTGTTCCGAAAATGAAAAGGACATGAAATGTTGGTAGTCCAGATTTACGTGGATGATATCATTTTTGGATCAACAAACAAGCAACTTTGCAAGGATTTTGAAGAACTTATGCACTCCAAGTTCCAGATGAGTGCAATGGTGGAGCTGACATTCTTCTTAGGATTGCAAGTACACCAGACAGCAGATGGAATCTTCATCAATCAATCAAAATACGTGGAATCCATGTTGAAGAAATTTCATTTTGCAGATTGTCAGTCTATCAGAACTCCTGTGGATACAAAAATGAAGATTGTTCTAGACTTAGATGGCAAATCAGTGGATCAGACTCACTATCGATCAATGATAGGGTCACTCATGTATCTAACAGCAAGAAGACTTGACATAATGTTTGGTGTAGAATCACATGTAAATGCTGTAAAAAGGATATTTAGATATCTCAAGGGCAAACCTGCACTTAGATTATGGTACCCAATGGAGGGAAATTTCAATCTCTTTGCCTACACAGACAGTGACTACGGGGGATGCAACTTCAATCGGAAGTCCACTTCTGGAGGTTGTAATTTCTTGGTCCTAGACTGGTCTCCTAGCAGTGCAAGAAGCAGACAAACGTGTCTATTTCCATAGCAGAAGCTAAGTACATAGCAGCATCAGCTTATTACTCTCATGTTCTTTGGGTTCAAAACCAAATGGCTAATTATGGTTATAAGTTCTTGCACACACCAATTCACATTGACAATATAACCACCATGTTCATTACAAACAATCCAGTTCAACACTCAAAAACCAAACACATTGAATTAGATTCACTTTTTGAGAGACTATGCTGAAAAAGGGTTAATCAAGTTGATACAGGTTCACACGGACAATCAATTAGCTGATTTATTCACTAAGGCATTTTACCCTAGTCGGTTTGAATTCTTAGTTCAATCAATTGGCATGATTAAGAAGCAAACAAACGTGTCTGTTTCCACAGCAGAAGCTAAGTACATAGTAGTATTAGCTTGTTGCTCTCAAGTTCTCTGGATTCAAAACCAGATGCTTGATTATGGTTATAACTTCTTGCACACACCAATTCACATTGACAACATAGCCGCCATGTTCATTACAAACAATCCATTTCAGCACTCAAAAACCAAACACATTGAAATTAGATATCACTTTTTGAGAGACTATGCTGAAAAAGGGTTAATCAAGTAGATACAGGTTCACACAAACAATCAATTAGCTGATTTATTCACTAAGGCATTTGACCCTAGTCAGTTTGAATTCTTAGTTCAATCAATTGGCATGATTAACCTTGAGTAAAAATCAAAATTTGCAAAAACATTCAAATTTTATAAAAATACAAAAGGGAAATTATATAATTACTGTCGTTATATCATTCACAGTGCTTATTTCAAAATGTTAAAAGACTGACATGACTTATATGATATGCGGGTAGGCTAATCTTGGAAAAAAAGATACATGTTGTGATGAACTAAAGCTCATATTCAGCTGTGAAGCCTTCATCTCATGTGTAAGTAAGCATCAGCTTATCCAGGTGTGTGTGTGTAGTAACCTAAACACACCAGGTAATGATGCCTTATGAATCTCATTCTCCCACATCAGTTTCTCCTCTTATTTATGGTGCAAAGTCCTGGAGAAACAAGCACAAAGTGCCGTTGTCATGATCCAAAAGATTCCTAATGTGGAACACATCCAAACTGGATGAATCAATAAAATTAAAAGAATCCCAAAAAGGATCACCTTCCAATATGAAGTGTAAAAAGAATCCTAATGTTGATCAAATAATTATTAGGATCAAAGTAAAAGAATCCCAATAAGGATCCCTCTTTTCCAAAACCAAATGAGATTTCATAATTTAAATGACCTGGTCATGTAAGTTGTGAAAAAGTTCTACCATACATTTCGTGCGGGAGGTTGATCTTGCCATGTAATTGAGTGTGAGGTACATGTTAAATATTCAATCAACTCAAAACATGATAAAGATCACAAACATCAAAATATTAACCAAGCATGAGTTTAAGAGGACAAATATACCTACAATCAATATCTTCATGATTATGTCTATTTTACTAACAATTGCTTGCATTTGTGAAAGGTAAGATTGATATGATCCCAAGTAAGGTATACTTCCTCTTTATGTACAGATAAGAAAATGAAAAATTACATAAAATATTTTCCTTTCAAAATTTTAAAATCTATAAAGTTGTTATCCCATATGGATATAAATTTTAGGGGGAGTAATTAAAATTTAATGAAAATATTCACAAAACATGAAAATTTGCAAAATCTAAATAATATTTAATTACTTCGTACAGTTTTTGCATTTTCTTGAAAATTTTAAATTAAAAAATAGCTATTTTGATGTGGAAGTTATACTATAGTATCTTAGCATATGCAAATTTTTAGAAGCACAAAAGTCCAAGATCAGTCAAATCACGCAGATTTGTATCACACCGGGTGCACAATTCAAACCAAGCAAGAATTGACAATCATGCAACAGTCAAAACTTCATAAAATTCAAAGAAACAAACAAATTTTCATATGAGTCAAAGCATCAGTGCAAAAACAGTCAAAACTATCCACAGCAAAAACATTAATTTTTGACAAGTTCAAAATTTAATGTGGGTAAGAGTATTGATTAATGCGGATGAAGGTAACCTTGGCATTTAACAAATGTGGGTAATGGTTTGGTGCAAGAAAAACCAAAGTGAAACTAATACGGATAAGTAAGTCATCCATATTTGTTTCCAAACAAATGCGTACAACAAAGTATCATGCCAGAAAACTTATGCGGACAAAATTTGTTCTTTCGCATTTGTCAATGTGGATAAGTTTCTTTTCATCCGCATTTACTTAATGCAGAGGACATGATCAATGTGGGTAACTCTATTGTGAATTTGTATCAAAATAAGTCATTAAAACATGTGCTTTCATTCTTTGGTTATTTTGTGCTTGAATCTCAGTTTATGCGGATAGAAGTTTATGAAATGCAGACAACTAAATTGTTCATCCGCATTTGCTACAGCAAGTTCTGATGTAAATGTGGACAAGTCCAAACATTCTGCCGCATTTGTTACAGAGTAAATGCTGACATATTTATGCTTCCGCATTTGTCTCAGTACTCAAATGCGCATAAGTCCAAGCATCCGTATTTGCTACAGTACAAAATTAAAACTTCCGCATTTCTCCTTTCACTTGCAAAATTTTAGAAATTCATTAAAATGAATATTTAAACACATCAATCTGCATCATTTAATACTTTTCTAATTTGAGTGAACCAAAGTGAGACAAGCATTGTTTGACTGTTCAAAATCAAACATTCAAATCATCATAAACCTTGCATGTTGATTGTTCATTAAGCCTCATTTTATTTGTATTTCGATTCTTAGCACAAGTAGTATCGAAACAAGGTGATTCTCGGTGGATTTGTGAACATTGACTACCGAACCTGTAATGAACATAGAACCCTAGGTTTAGAACAATCAAAATTAACCATGCACAATGGATTTCAAAGACATTTTCAAATTCAACGAAACTGATTTCGATGCTTACGACAAGTAACAATTGATTCAGAAACCCTAGGTTAACCACAGTGAATAGGGGAAACCAAAACTTAAAAAATGTTGAAATCAAATCCAATGTTTCAGTGTTATAAGATGACTAAAACAATGAACATAATCAAAGATCATTATAACCAAACATTACGAATGGTTAAATAACATAAAATCAATGATAGGTAAAATTGCTATGCAACAGTGACATTGAACTCTTAGTTTTGACCTGAGAAAGTCAAAACTGAGAAAGTAAAACCTATTCTTACTTGCACAATCTGATATTTGCTATACATTACTAACACATGTGTCTCTATTGTAGAATCTATGGCAAACCTAACCTGGAGCAAACTCCACAATGTCAGTGGATATCTTGATCAGGTTGTGCCAGAATCTAAGGGATTGAGAGACATGATCAGATTCATCTCAAGAACAAGAATAGCACATGCAATCACTGTTAGACCAATAATCTATGAGAACTTCATCAGAACTTTCTGGGGAACAGCTGAAGTGAATTGTAACACCTGAAATTTTTGTCAAAATAAAAGGAAAGAAAAGCAATAGGAAGAAGAAAATAAAAGTATCTTGAAAGAAAGGAAAAGGAGCCAAAGTAGAGGGTCCAAAGTGTAAAAGAGTACAAAACTCATTATTTTATTAAGTAAAAGAGTATGGCCGCCCATGCATTCACATTTGCTTTCTGCTTTTTGACCGGGAACAAGAAGAAGAAAGAGAAAAGATTTTCTCTCGGTTATTCAGGAAGAAGAGGCTGAAATTCATAATTGGTGAATGTTTTATGTGTTCTTGGTTCGGTTTTGTTGGGTTTTTAACCTTAAAACAGATTTTTATGTGTTCTATGTGTTTGGTTGTTTATTTTGGTGTGTGTTTAGGTGTTTGAACTCTTGTGCACTCAAGTTTGGAGGAGTTTTACTTGTTGGCTGCATAGGTGAGTTCTAGACCCCGGTTTTTATGTGTTTTAAACTTCTTGGGGTTGAAAATGCATCTTTAAAAATGTTTTACAATTGTTTTATGTGTACCCGTATGTATTTGTGTATGTATGTGTCACACCCTCAAAATCCGCGTGCGGGGTTTTACCGCGAGGCGCGTGACATACCAGGATCTCAGTCATTAGTTACCAAGAACGACTCTATATGATAAATAAACAAAACTAAAGTTAACGTTTAAAATACTGCGGAAGCGTTTTAAAAACCAGAAAACCCAAAACAAGTAGTATGTAAAGAGAATGCGCAAAACATATGCGCCCCAAACACAATTGTTTAATATGAAAATAATCCCAAATTTGTAAACAAGGCAAATGTAGACAACTCAACAATGCTGACGTGCGTGCTCCTAGGCAACTGGCAACCTTAACCTGAGAATAGCATACAAAACAAGTCAACACATGGTTGGTGAGTTCAAGAGTTTGCGTTAATAGGTAAACCGATAAACAGTTTTCAATTCATAAGTAGTGTATTGCAATAGATAGCTAGTCTATTAACATAAAAATATTAATCATAGTGATTTCACGATTGAAGCTGACTGTGATAGTTTGTGCCTCCCGTCACGACTTACCAGGTCGTGACGAATATATGTGTTATGACAAAATTGCACCCGTATGACCTCGAGTCACACAGGTGGGGCTCGTCAGACCTAGTAGTACTACCCAAAATTTCCCCGCTAGTCAATATTAACAATCCGAAAGTGTGAGGACTTTCCATGGTAAACAACACTATATCAATATTATACACACTCATATATAAAAGCGTTTGTGATCAACAGTATGCTATCTCCCCCAAAGGAGATTATGTAAAATGAGTGGGGCAAGAACTCACCTGATGCCCGCAAGAATTAACTTAGAGCTTAACTTGAATGAAAGAGGGGAAAGACAACCTTCAAAGGTCACCTAGAACACATGAGTACATAAGTACGTGTACACAGAATCAATATGAAACCCTAAGTGCTCTACAAACCAAGGAATTTATGGTTTAAGAAAGACAAGACACATTTGACCCAGTTGACCCGTTTGACCCGTTGGTGACATTATAGGTGATAACTCGTTAATACTAACACAACAGCATATCATACCTGATCAACATACAACTTGATATCATACAAGCCATGCAAATCTCAACTATTATCATGCTCATAACATCTAAAATGTTCATTCTTAATCAATCATCAATCCACAAAAGTCCTAGCTTACCTATATAACTCATACCATGATTTTTCCACAAGCAGGCCAAAACAGGTAACAACCAAATCAACATTCATACAACCTAAACAACACATTTAATCACCTTAGAAATCATCCATGAACACACTAGCATGGTCCTAATATCCCAAACATGCTCAAATCATCCAATTCAAGGATTTGCACAAATAAAGTTTCCCTTTTGGGAAAGTTCATCCCAAATTCATCAAACTCACACTACATTCATGAATCCATCAATTATATACCAATTCAAGTCCATGACAACATCTAAACATGATCAACAACACCTAATCATCATGATTCATCAACATTCAACACCAAAAGTTACTATTTTTAGCAATGTATGAACTATAAGAGATCTTCTCGATTTTAAATTGTTCATATCATCAACCTAGCATCTAATCATCATCACAAACACATCCATAACATTCATACATCATCAAATCATCAATTCATGCAAAATAAAGTTACTATTCTTAGTAACCTATGAACCATGAATCAAAATCAAAGCTTTCTTGCAAAATCAACGTTAACTAATATGCATACAACCTAACTAACATATTAACATCAACAAACAACCAACAACTAACATCCAATTTTAGATTTTTGAATTAGAGTTTCGGCCCTAATGTAAACCCATAAGAACTTGTAAAAATCCAACCTTTATTGCATACTTGACGTTAATTAACATGTAATCTACCCAACAAACACATTAACAACAACAAACAAGCATCAATCGACCATCAATTGCAGATTTCGCATGGAACTTTCGGCCAACATGAAGAATCATCAAAAACATATAAAAATCTAACCTTTAAATGTGTAATAGTCTGCAATTGAAGGTTCTAACTTGTTGTATGCCTTGAAATCGATCCAAATTCGAATGTGAATGCTTGTTCTTGGCTGAAATCGCAGGTTTGTGGATGTGGGGAGGTCGATCGCGGCCGTAGGGGGGTTATTAGGGTTGGGTTTTGTGTTTTAAACAATATAATTTTGCATAATTACCCTTTAAACCCTTGCATTTTGTATTTTATAAAAATTAGACTCTTTGAATAGTTTTTAAACAATTTTTAACTACTAAACACAATTATCATTAGTCACAAATAATAATCATGCATAATTTCCATTTGCCACAAAACACACGAAATAAAAATACACGTTCCACGTTACGCGATAAAATTCACAATAAAAATTTAAATCACATAATCACAACTAATAATCAACATAGAAATTATTGTTTAACATTAGTAATTATTATTAAGTCACCAACATTCAACGACAACTAGTGTGTGCTCCCGACACGTGCATGCAAGACTTAACGGAACTAACGGAGTTTGGTAACGGAAAATTACCGGATGTCACAGTATGCTTGTGTTTTATGGCTGTATATGAGTTGTTGATGCCTAGAATGATAGATATATGTTAAGAACAGGTTAATATGCAGATTGGGCTTGAGAATAAGTTTGAATTATGCATAACTGTTGGTCATGCGCCCAGATAGGGCTCATGCGCCTGAAATTTTGACTTAGAAAACTTAAGCTAAGCTCATGCGTCCCAATAGTTCCCATGCATCTGGAATTTTTGCCAAAATAGTTTAAGTGTTAGCCATGCGCCTAAACAGTTCCTCATGCGCCTAAAAATTTGCCTAGAACACCTAAGTGTTAGTAATGCGCCTAAACAATACCTCATGCGCCTACTGACCAAATGACTAAGTGTAGTTCATGCACCCAAATAGTCTTCATGCGCCTAAGTTTCTCAAGTGCCTAAGTGTTGGTGTGCCTACATAGTGCTCATGCGCCTACATAGTGCTCATGCACCTAAAAACACTTAGAAATTTTTCTGATATTTTAGGAAAAAATAAATTTAAGGATTTGCCCTGGGATGTTTTGGTGTTTGTATTTGTTTATTCCATGCTTGTTTATGGCTTGTTCTTGTGTTCCATATTATGTATTATTATGTGGCTTTACGTGGTGTGTTTATGTTCGTATACGTAAAGTATTATCATAATGAAAGTGAAAGATTAATGATAATGAAAAGTGAAACATAAAGAATGAATGAAAGTCTTGCAAGCAAATTGAATGGAGGTGCACGACCATATTGTCGTTAGCTCAACTGTGTGCGGTTTAGCTAACCCGAAGGACGCACACAGAGTCAATCTGTGAGATTGATGGGACCCTTGTAGCATGCCCTGGTACTGGGTCAGGCTTCGTGCACAATGTTAGGGGTCTATTTATAGACTCTGACCCGGTACCCGCTTCGTGCACAATGTTTAGGTTATTGCACATTGGTCTAGTAGAAAGTGAAATATAATAATGAAAGTACGAAATGAATGATGGAAGAGAATGATGAATATTATCTTGTTGTACGTATGATGTGTGATCACGTACTGAAAGTAATGAATTTTATAAAAAGGAATTAATTCAAAGAAACGATATTTTCATATATATACGCAGGGTATTTTAATGTTTTTAAACTAGAACTCACTCAGTAACGCTGACTTTTATGCAGTTTTAGTTGGCAGGTAATTGTTGTTGAGGGTCGCACGCAGGGGAAGTGTTATTGTGTAATGCAATTAAAAAGGGTCTTTTGTAACTTAAGAAACAATGATGTATTGCTTAGCAACAGTAATTATTAATGAAATGAATGGTTTTTGGTATTATTTCCGCTGTGTTGTTTTATGTAATGTAAGTTTTTTTATATATATTATGCTATGATTGACCAACTATGAGGTCTCAGGGAACAAGGCCTTACAAGTTGGTATCAGAGCCAAAGTTTAAGAGAAATGGGTAAATATTTTAAAAAACCTAAACTTAAACTGAGAATGTGACCGAATGGAAGGATGCCAGCCTGAGTAGCTACGTGCCATCAGGTATTTCTTTTCTTAATGTTAACCAATATTATATGCGTGTGCTATTTGATTTATGTGCTTTTAGTAGATTTGAATACTGATGTAGTCAGGATAGGAAATGCTTGGGGGATGAAGATTAAAGTAAGTGGCTAATCACAACTGGCCACTATAATTAGGGACTTACTATACTTAACATAAACTGAGCTATTACCTTGAACGATCATGTTAGTGTTTGAATCTTATAATGTTGGAGGATGGCTGGTGGTAGATCATCGAAAGCTTCCTGAGGTGCAGCATGGGGTGGCCGTGGTGCTGGACCACATGTCACGAGGAAGAAGACTAACACTGCCGAGACGGCCCTTGCTGATCCTGAGGTCCGTCATGACGAGGGCGGTGATGAGAGTGCCAATCTAAGGGCCTCGGTGAAGGAGGCAATGGTTGAGGAGATGCATTAGGTCATGCAGACGATTCTACCGTCTGTAGTGACTGAAGTCATCCTGGCTGTGAGGGAAGATGAGAGAAAGGTGAAGGAGGAGGAGAGAAGGACTACGGCTGGGAGAAGGGGGAATGAGAGGGGTCATGGTGAAGAGGAGGAACTGAATGCTGGGATGGCGGCCTCTAGTGATGAGGAAGAGGTGGAAGTGCGGGAAACCACCAAGGGGTGTAGCTATGGGGCATTTCAGAGATGTAAGCCCCCGATTTTCAACGGCAACAGTAATGCTGCCGCCGCTCACCACTGGGTAAGAGAGATGGAGGCGGTGTTAGAGATTAGTGAGTGCAGGGAGGACCGGAAGGTGAAGTTCACCACTCACTCGTTCATTGACTCGGCTCTGTGTTGGTGGGACAATATTGTCCAAGTCGAGGGCGGCAGGGCCATTAGGAGGATGAGGTGGGGAGAGTTGATGAAAATGGTGATTGAGGAATTCTGTCCTCACCGAGAACTCTATAAGATTGAGATGGAGTTCCTATAGCTAGAGGTGGGAATCATGACCCACCAGCAATACACCATGAAGTTTAATGAGATGGCGAGGCTGGTGCCTGATCAGGTGACCCTAGTGTCAAGGAAAATGAAGAGGTATATCCAAGGATTGCTAGTGGATATCCGCAGACACCTGATTGTTGCCCGACCGAGTACCTTTAGGTCGGCAGTGGATCTGGCGGGAAGACTCTATGATGAGAGGGAAGTGGTTGTGATTGAGGTGAGCAAGATGGGTGGTGGTGATATGAACTGGAAAGGAAACGGTTTGGACGTGGTGGTATCACTCCAAACAACAAGAGGATGAGAATGGATGATCGAAGGGCGGGGTCATCAAGCACGGGAATGAAGAAGTGTGACAAATGTGGGAATGAGCACACTGGAGAGTGTAAGTGGGGGTCGAGAGTCTACTTCAAGTGTGGGAGGCTCGGTCACATGGCGAAGGATTGTGGGGTGATGAAGTGTTATAATTGTGGTGAAAAGGGCCATTTAAGCAGGGATTGCAAGAAGCCGAGGGCCGAGAGTTCTAGAGCGAAGAAGCGGACGAAGGATGGAGGACTGAGGGCAAATGCTAGAGCCTTCACGATGACCCGGGAGGAGGCCAGAGTGGACCCCGACGTCGTGTCAGGTATGTTTCTAGTAAAAATAAATTTGTGCATCTGTATTATTTGATTCTGGTGCTAGTAGGAGTTTCATTTCAGCTGCTTTTTATGCTAAGTTGCCTGTTAGTAGTAGAAGTATTGATGAGCCCTTCGAAGTAGAAACTGCTATTGGTAAGTCTACCAGAATTTTTGAGATGATAGAAGATTGTGATATAGAACTAGAAGGCCATAGGTTCTCTGCTAAACTATTTGTGATGCCCTTAGCGGATTTGACGTAGTTCTAGGGATTGATTGGTTAGCAGCCTATGAGGCAAATACTATGTGTCGCAAGAAGATGATTCGATTAACTACACCCAATGGAAGTTCGGTAACAGTCTATGGTGACTGAGTTAATACGGTCCTGAAGGTGATTTTGACGGCGGTGACAGAGAAGTGCATGAAACGCGAATGTAGTGCCTACCTAGCTTTTGTGAAGGATGTGGACGCGTTGGTACCATAATTGTCTGATGTACCAGTAGTGTGTGACTTTCCGGACGTGTTCCCAGAAGATTTACCAGGTGTGCCACTGGACCGTGAGATCGAGTTTCAGATTGATTTGATACCCGTGCTCAACCCGTTGCCAAAGACCCGATCGGTAGGCTCCGACGGAGATGAAGGAACTGATGGTTCAACTGCATGAATTTATGGACGAGGGATTCATCCGGCCGAGCATCTCTCCCTGGGGTGCTCCGGTCTTGTTTGTCAAGAAGAGAGACAGTAGTACGAGGATGTGTATCGACTACCGAGAGTTGAACAAGTTAACGGTGAAAAATCGATATCCCCTGCCCAGAATAGATGACTTGTTTTACTAGCTCCAGGGTGCCAGTTGGTTCTCGCGAATAGATCTCCGATCTGGTTACCATCAGTTGAAGGTTAAGGAGCAGGACATCCCTAAGACTGCCTTTCGCACGCGTTATGGACACTACGAGTTTCTCGTTATGTCTTTTCGTCTAACTAATGAGCCAGCTGCATTTATGGATTTGATGAACCGAGTGTGTCGGCCAATGTTAGATAAATCAGTAATTGTGTTTATTGATGATATCCTGATTTATTCGAAAAATGAGGAAGAACATGCCGGCCATATACGTGAAGTATTGGAGACACTTAGAACAGAGAAGTTGTATGCTAAATTCTCTAAGTGTGCTTTTTGGTTGAGTGAAGTCCAATTTTTGGGTCACGTGGTGAATTCTGAAGGAATTATGGTAGACCCGGCGAAGGTTGAGGCAGTGATGCAATGGAAGTCTCCAAAGACGCCATCCGAGATCCGTAGCTTCTTGGGTCTGGCGGGCTACTAAAAAAGATTTATCCAAGACTTTTCCAAGATAGCCTCACCATTGACCAAATTGACTCGCAAGGATGTGAAGTTTGTGTGGGTTCGAGAACAGGAGGATACTTTTGAGGATTTAAAGGCAAGATTAACTCAAGATCCTGTGTTGACATTACCCGAAGGGAGTGAAGATTTAGTGGTATATTTAGATGCCTCTTATTCGGGACTGGGCTGCGTGTTGATGCAACGTAGAATGGTAATAGCCTACGCGTCCTAACAACTGAAAATCCACGAGGTCAATTATCCTACTCATGATTTGGAGCTAGCAGTTGTGGTCTTTGCATTGAAGATTTGGAGACAATACTTGTACGGGATGAAGTGCACAATCTTCACGGACCACAAAAGCCTAAAGTATTTCTTTGAGTAGAAGGACCTCAACATGAGGCAAAGGAGGTGGCTAGAATTGATCAAGGATTATGATTGTGAGATCCATTACCACCCGGGCAAAGCCAATGTAGTGGCCGATGCCCTCAGCCAACAAGAAAGACCTGAGCCAATCCGGGTGAAAGCTTACCAGTTGATTATAACCTCCGATGTGATGACGCAGATCAAGGAGTTCCAAAATGAGGCGTTGAAGGAGGATCGCCTTAACTCTGAAAGGATGAGAGGTCTAGTCACGAAATTGGGAGAAAACACTCAAGGAGTTTGAAACCGCTTCGGGCGCATGTGGATCCCTCGCTACGGGGACCTATGGGGACGAATATGGATTAAGCTCATAAGACTAGATACTCCATTCATCCTGGTGCTACCAAGATGTGTCAAGATATGAAGAAGGATTACTGGTGGCCGGGTATGAAACGTGATGTAGTGGAGTATGTGAGTAAGTGCCTTACTTGTTTGCAAGTGAAGGCAGAACATCAAAAGCCTTATGGGAAGATCCAACCTCTGGATATACCCGTGTGGAAGTGGGAGTATATTACCATGGACTTCATCATGAAGTTACCTCGTACGGCAAGAGGATACGATGCCATATGGGCGATAGTTGATCGCCTGACAAAGAGTGCTCACTTCCTACGATCTGCGAGACATATCATCTGAGAGGTTGGCAGATCTATTCATTAAAGATATTGTAGCTTGTCATGGGTGTGTCGGTGTCTATCGTGTCGGACCGTGACACCCGATTCACATTGAAATTTTGGAAGAGATTTCATGATGCGATGGGGACGAGGCTACACATTAGCACGGCTTACCATCCCCAGACAGATGGTCAGTCTGAAAGGATGATTCAAACGCTTGAGGATATGCTCCGGGCTTGCATGATCGACTTTGGAGGAAGTTGGGATGATCACCTACTGTTAGCGGAATTCTCATACAACAACAGTTGTCATGCCAGAATTGGTATGCCACCATATGAGATGCTATACGGTAGAAGGTGTAGAACGCCCGTGTGTTGGTGAGACATTGGGCAGAAGAAGTTAGGAGTTGTGGAAGTGATTGAGACGACGACCGAGAAGTTAAAGAAGATCAAGGCCTTTATGAAGGTAGTGAAGGATAGGCAAAAGTCATATGTCGACAAAAGGTGTAGACTAATCGAGTTTAACGTGGGCTATAGTGTCAACCCGGGACCAGGTAGGGTGGGACGTCACAGACTAGTAACAATATAGGCAGCAAAAACAAACTATCATAAGAGCACAAAGGAGAGAACATCATATGGCATTACAGTTTAAAGAAATACCGGGATAGATGTGGGTCTAACCACCCATACGAGTATAAGTTTTCAACAATACAAATTGTTCCCAACTGAAATAAATAGAAATAAGTCCAAATTGTTTCAAGTTCAACAATACAAATTCAAGTTTAAACAGAGCATGCTTCACCCCAAAAACAGCAGTAAAAAGGGGACACTAGAACTAACCTTAGAGCTTCAAGTAATGGGTTCTTCGTGTACCGGGAAGGTTTCAAGTTTAGCACCCTACCAACAAGATTAAGTGTTAAGCCACTAATTCTAAGGTCATGCGAGGTAGATAATAATGTGTTAAGGGGTTAAATGTTCAACCAGTTTAGATTTGCCAAGGCTTGCATTAGAAAGTTTCCTTTTATAGTATGTCATGGTTTCTTATGGATAATTATAGGTTTTTACACTATTAGGTCATTGATACCAGTTAAATTAAGTTACCAAGTGATTACATGTTCATAGGGTCGTTTTATAGAGTTTTGGCAGAATTTACAGTTTAGCCCCTCAAGTTTTAGAATTTACAATTTCTACCCTAAAGTTTGCTTCTTTACATTTAATGGCCTTTTTGACAAATAAAAGATTTTGGAGTTAAATAATAAATATTAATCAAGTTAAACTTCCAATTTTTAGAACTTTAGAATTTAGTTGGTAAACATGTGTTTTACGTTACCGGTTACGGTGTGAAACGGGGGTTTTTAACGGTTAAGTATTAAACTTTATAATTTATGTCTTAAAATTTGAATTATTACATTAAGGAATTTTAATAAGTTTTTATAATCTGTTAAGAATGTATTCTTAAGCCCTTTTTGTTGAAAGTCTCGTTTTTAAGTTCGACCCGTTTAAAGCACGTTTTTACCCGAAACCGATCGCTCGAATCATGTTTGACCAATTTTTCACCATCTTTAAGTATTAAAGTTATAATCTTACTGAAGTAACAATTTTTCCATAGATTTTAGGTTTATTCTTGTATTTCCATGAATTTCTTCCAAAAATCACCCGGTTAAGGCCCGTCTTTAACTAAAAATTTCATTTAAATTGTTCTTAGAATCATTTAACCTCAAATTCGAACAATTTCACTTTGTTAAACTTTTTAGAGCCTGGAATTCTTTTTAACATGGTTATACCCTATGTCCTCATATCTTCAAGTCAATTTACCACCTTTTCGGGTCCCCGAATAAGTCCAAAATACCTATAATCCCTACTATTTTAATTTTTCAGCTTTTGACAACATTTCATATGCCCAATAACATCCAAAACCTGCTGAAAATCAGTTCTAATACACGGATCTAACATGTAACCATAATATTAGCTTGTATTTGGGATATTTTTACCATTTTAGCCCTTTACACATGTGTGAAACATATTAGTTGTACACATTCACCACCAAATCGTTTTGTAACTTAAAAACAGGTTGTTAGGAGGTTTAATAACCATTTTTAAGCAGATCCCAAGCTTTGGTTATGGAGGGTTACGAAACATAAAGTTCATGGGTGTTAAAGTCAACCAAAAGAGGGTTTTTTAGGTGTAACTTGTGTTCCACCCGTAGCATGACCAATATTTCATGTGAGATACCTCCTGTGAAGTTAAAAGCTCCTCAGGAACGAGATGATGGCAGTGGACTTCTTTTAGAACAAAGAAAGTAAGGGTTTTGGTGGATAGAAGAAAGAATAACACATGACATAGTTTGTTTCGGTAGGATGAAGCTTACTCTTGTATGGTTCACGATTTGGAGAGTGTGTAGAGTGACAGAACGGTCTGGAAGTCTTCGAACAAGTGCTGGAAGAGTCGAGTTTGATGAAACCGTGTGTCAAAGGCTCACAAGATAGCACCCTCTTGCTAGTATGAAGCTGACCGATGATGTTGATGCTTGACCTTCGACTAGGGGGCTGAATGAAGCTGGAACCGTGGGTGTGTGTGGTTTCATCTAGAGAGAATTCGATAGAAGAGGGAAGAGAGTGAGAGGTGAGAAATGTGGGTGGGTTCAAGTGTTGCATGTAATAGGAGTGGAGGGGAATGGTGGCAAGTTTGGGTGGTGTAGAAGAGAAAGAGATTGGTGAGAGGGGCGGCCGCTTTTGTCTCTAGTGGGAGGGTTTAAGATTTAAATTTAAATGGTAATTGTTATTGTGTAGTATTATTAAGTGGGTAATTTTTATTAGTTGTTTAAGTATTAAGTATGTATATGTTATATGCTAAACCGTGAATGTGTGTTGTATGCACACATATTTATTATTTCAATTAAGATTAATTTTGAAATGGACTAATTGACTTTTCCAAAACATGAAGTTATTATGCTAAGGCTAGGTCTGAACAAATTCATGCAAAATGGCACATGAATAACAAAAATAACAATAATAGAATAGTAATAATAACACTGATAGTAATAGTAATAGTGATATTGCATAATATAATCGTATGGATAATGATGCGGAGGGGTTAAAGGTTAGGGTTATGACCTGGAGGTCGGTTGTTACATTCTCCACCGTTAGGAAATTTCGTCCCGAAATTTTAGCTTCGATAAGTCCGGAACGGGTGGGTCTGATGAGATGGGATCATTCTTTCTCATCTCGTCTTCTGCTCCCAAAGTGAATTCAGGTCCTCGCCTAGAATTCCATCTTACCTTGACCTTGGGTATGCGACTTCGCCTGAGTTCTTGACCAGTCGGTCAGTAATCTCTACAGGCTCTTCCATGAAGTTCAAATTGTCATTAATCCTTGCTTCCTTTAGGGGACACCAGGGCTTTGTCTACCATGCACTTCTTCCAATTTTTGACACATGGAAGGTGTCATGTATGTGGCCTAGCTCTTGCGGTAGCTTTAATTGATACGCCACGGGGCCAATTCTCGCTTGTATCTTAAATGGTCCTATTATCTCGGGCTTAGCTTTCCTTTTTTCCAAACCTCACAGTCCCTTCCATGGTGTACTATAGCATTACCCTATCACCCACTTGAAACTCTAAAGGTTTCGCCTTCTGTCAGCATATTTTTCTGACGGTCTCTGGCCGCTCTTAAATGCTCCTTAATTTTAAATATTTGTCGATGGTCTCCATCACAATGTCGGGTCCCATTACTTGACTATCCCCGATCTCATTCCAACTCAACGGTGATCGGCATTTCCTGCCATATAGGGCTTCATAGGGAGCTGCTTTTATACTTGTGTGATAACTATGGTTGTAGGAGAACTTACTAGAGGAAGATGGTTATACCAGTTCCTCCAAAGTCAATCATGCAAGCCCTTAGCATATCTTCAAGGTTTGGATGGTTCTTTCACTCGGACCGTTAGTTTGTGGGTGGTAAGCAGTGCTTTAATCCAGACGTGTTCCTAAAGCCGTTGGAGTGACTTCCGGAAACGAGAAGTGAAACGAATATCACGGTCGGAGATGATTGATAGTGGCACCCCATGCCTGGTCACTATCGTCGATGTACAGTTGGGCCAGCTTCGTAAGTCGTTGTCCTCTCGAATCGGCAGAAGGAGGCCGATTTAGTTAACTGGTCAACTATTACCGATGGCGTTATGTCCTCTGAAAGTTCTAGGTAGTTTTGTAACAAAATCCATTGTTACGATATCCTATTTCCATTATGGAATTTCAGCTGTTGTAACGTCCCTGACGGTTTTTGATTTTCAGCCTTCACCCATGGCGCACGTTAAACACTTCCCAACATATACGGCGATTGATTTCTTAATTCCAGGCCACCAGAAAAGTGCCTTTTGATCTTGGTACTTTGTCACTTCTGAGGTGAATCGATACCTAGATTTATGGGCTTCGTCTAGGATCACCTCTCTAATTCCCTGTACTTTGGTACCATGTTCTTCCTTCATATTTATACATACCATCGTTGCTCCAATTCTAACCCTTCTCCATTCCTGTTAACAACTCCCCTACTAAATATCTTCCTTTAGCGCTTCACCTTGAGCTTATTTAGTCTCGCAACAAGGTCAGTATAACACTCATCCTTAAGGCACGGACACGATGGGGTTTTTCTCTTTCTTTCCTACTCAAGGCATCCGCCACTACAGGGCCTTGCGGGATGATAGCGGATTTCGCATTCATAATCATCAATAGCTCAACCCATCTTCTCTGACGCATGTTTAGCATTTTCTCGATCAAGAATGTGTTGCAAACTTCTATGGTCAGTGTAAATAAGGCCCTTCGTTGCCATAGAGGGTAATGCCTCCATATTTGAGTGCAAATACCACGGCACCCAATACTAGATCATGCGTTGTGTAGTTCTTCTCATGATCGTTCGTAGTCTGGATGCATAAGCAATTACCTTGTTACGCTGCATTAGCACGCATCCAGTCCCTGACGCGAGGTGTCGCAATAGACACGAAATCTTCAACTCCTTTTGGTGAGGGCGAGGATAGGTGCACTACATAGTTTCCTTGAGTGTTTCGAATGCTTCGTTCTGCTCTTATTCCTAATCAAAAGCTATATTTTCTTGGTCAAGGCAGTTAACGGCTGTACAATACGCGAGAAGTCTTGATAAAACCTTCTATAGTATGGCCAATCCAAGGAATGCATTATCTCGGTAGGAGTTTCCGGAATTCTCCAATTCTTAATGGCTCTATCTTTGAAGGATCCACTTGAATTCCATCTTCATTTATGACATGCCCTAGGAATTGGATTTCACGCATCCAAATTCGCATTGGAGAACTTGGCATATAGTTGCTCATTCTTGAGCAACTCGAGAATCAGCTAAGGTGCTTCTCATGCTCTTCCTTTCCATGGAGTAGATCAGGATGTCATCGATAAATACAATCACAATTTGTCTAAATTGGGTCCACACTCGGTTCATGAGATCCATAAATGCCACTGGTGCGTTAGTCAGTCCAAAGGGCATAACAGGTACTCATAATGTCCTATCTAGTTCTAAAGGATGTTTTGGGTATTTCTTCCTCTCTTATCTTCAGTTGATGGTACCTTGACCTTAAGTCTATTTGGAGAAGTAGCTCTGCCCCCTGCAGTTGATCGAATAGGTCATCGATTCTCGGAAGAGGGTAACTATTCTTTATTGTCAGTTTGTTTAGTTCCGGTAATCAATACACATACGTAGGTCCATCCTTCTTTTCACGAATAGCAACGGGGCACCCCATGGAGACACACTCGGTCGTATAAACCCCTTGCGAGTAGCTCTTGGATTCGTAGCATTAGTTCTTTCATCTCGGGAGGGGCAAGGCGGTTATGGTGCTTTGGCTATCGGTGCAGCACCAGGCAATAGGTCTATTTGGAATTCAACCTGACGGGTTGGAGGGAAGTCCCGGTAGGGTCTTCGGAAATACCTCCGGATATTTCGAAACCACTGGTATATCCTCAATCTTCTTTTCTTCTTTGGCTTTATCACGTAAAACTATGAAAGTGGGCATCCCTTCATGAGACTCTTGGTTGCCTTCAGATGGGATATCATAGGATTAACGTGTTACATCGGTCACCATGAACAACTAACACCTTCCTGTCGTTCAATGGTATCCTAAGTAGGTGCTCATCACACACGATTTCGACTCTATTCTTAGCCAGCCAATCCATGCCAAGAACATATCGAATCCTCCTAGCTTAATAGGCATCAGGTTTATCTTAAATGTACTACCTTCTAGGTTCATTAAGCAATCCTGGATGACTTCATTAGTTTCTAAGATGTTACGTTAGCTAATTCTACGTTAAAATATCAGTCAGGACGCATGCACTCAAGTCAATCAAAGGCCTAAAAGCGTTAGAGACAAAACTAGCAGTTGCTCTAGTATCAAATAAAACGGTAGCAGGATGATTATTTATAAGGAACGTACCTGACCACATCAGGTTCCTTACGAGCACCGGCTGGATCCATCACGAATGCTAGTCCTTGGGCTGATTGGTTCTGGCGTCCTTATCTCTCCCAGCTTAGGACACTTATTCCTCATGTGTCCTGGATTCCACCACCTCATAGCATTGTTTACCTGGCAACATACGTACAATCCTTAATCAGATGACACGTCGTTTGCATCGGAAGCAGGGCATCGGGTTGCACTCCCCTTGATGATGCAAGTTTACACTTGTTGCAGAATGGGCTTGTTCCCGAG